>CANTAL010000123.1:0-600000 GCA_947650365.1 Chamaelirium japonicum
TAGAATGGATCGTACGAATGAATTAGAATGGATCGTACGAATGAACTAGAATGGATCGTACGAATGAACTAGAATGGATACATTCGTGCGAATGAATTAGAATGGATCGTACGAATGAATTAGAATGGATCGTACGAATGAATTAGAATGGATCTTACGAATGAATTAGAATGGATCGTGCGAATGAATTAGAATGGCTCGTACGAATGAATTAGAATAGATCGTGTGAAAGAATTAGAATGGATCGTACGAATGAATTAGAATGGATCGTATGAATGAATTAGAATGGATCGTACGAATGAATTAGAATGGATCGTGCGAATGAATTAGAATGGATCATACGAATGAATTAGAATGTATCGTACGAATGAACTAGAATGGATACATTCATGCGAATGAATTAGAATGGATCGTACGAATGAATTAGAATGGATCATATTAATGAATTAGAATGGATCGTAGGAATGAATTAGAATGGATACATTCGTGCGAATGAATTAGAATGGATCGTGCGAATCAATTAGACTGGATCGTGTGAATGAATAAGAATAGATCATACGAATGAATTAGAATGGATCGTACGAATTAATTAGAATGGATACATTCGTGCGAATGAATTAGAATGGATTGTATGAATGAATTAGAATGGATCGTACGAATGAATTAGAATGGATCATACGAATTAATTAGAATGGATCATACGAATGAATTAGAATGGATCGTATGAATGAATTAGAATGCATCGTACGAATGAATTAGAATGGATACATTCGTGCGAATGAATTAGAATGGATTGTGCGAATGAATAAGAATAGATCGTGCGAATGAATTAGAATGGATCGTACGAATGAATTAGAATGGATCGTGCGAATGAATTAGAATGGATCGTACGAATGAATTAGAATGGATACATTTGTGCGAATGAATTAGAATGGATCGTACGAATGAATTAGAATGGATCGTATGAATGAATTAGAATGGATCGTACGAATGAATTAGAATGGATCGTGCGAATGAATTAGAATGGATCGTACGAATGAATTAGAATGGATCGTACGAATGAACTAGAATGGATACATTCGTGCGAATGAATTAGAATGGATCGTACGAATGAATTAGAATAGATCGTGCGAATGAATTAGAATGGATCGTACGAATGAATTAAATTGGATCGTGTGAAAGAATTAGAATGGATTGTATGAATGAATTAGAATGGATCGTGCGAATGAATTAGAATGGATCGTACGAATGAATTAGAATGGATACATTTGTGCGAATGAATTAGAATGGATCGTACGAATGAATTAGAATGGATCATATGAATGAATTAGAATGGATCGTACGAATGAATTAGAATGGATCGTGCGAATGAATTAGAATGGATCATACGAATGAATTAGAATGGATCGTGCGAATGGATTAGAATGGATCGTACGAATGAATTAGAATGGATACATTTGTGCGAATGAATTAGAATGGATCGTACGAATGAATTAGAATGGATCGTATGAATGAATTAGAATGGATCGTGCTAATGAATTCGAATGGATCGTACGAATTCATTCTAATTCATTCATACAATCCATTCTAATTCTTTCACATGATCCATTCTAATTCATTCGTACGTTCCATTCTAATTCATTAGCACGATCCATGCTAATTCATTCGTTCGATAAATTCTAATTCATTAGCACGATCCATTCTAATTCATTCGTACGATCCATTCTAATTCATTCGCACGATCCATTCTAATTCATTCGCACGAATGTATCCATTCTAATTCATTCGTACGATTCATTCTAATTCATTCGTACGATCCATTCTAATTCATTCGTACGATCCATTCTAATTCATTCATACGATCTATTCTAATTTATTCATACAATCCATTCTAATTCTTTCACACGATCCATTCTAATTCATTCGTACGATCCATTCTAATTCCTTCGTACGATCCATTCTAATTCATTCGTACGATCTATTCTAATTCATTCGTACGATCCATTCTAATTCCTTCGTACGATCCATTCTAATTCATTCGTACGATCCATTCTAATTCATTCGTACGAATGGATACATTCGTACGAATGAATTAGAATGGATTGTACGAATGAATTAGAATGGATACATTTGTGCGAATGAATTAGAATGGATCGTATGAATGAATTAGAATGGATCGTATGAATGAATTAGAATGGATCGTGCGAATGAATTCGAATGGATCGTACGAACTCATTCTAATTCATTCATACAATCCATTCTAATTCTTTCACACGATCCATTCTAATTCATTCGTACGTTCCATTCTAATTCATTAGCACGATCCATGCTAATTCATTCGTTCGATAATTCTAATTCAATAGCACGATCCATTCTAATTCATCCGTACGATCCATTCTAATTCATTCGCACGATCCATTCTAATTCATTCATAGGATCCATTCTAATTCATTCATACGATCTATTCTAATTCTTTCGCACGAATGTATCCATTCTAATTCATTCGCACGAATATATCCATTCTAATTCATTCGTACGATCAATTCTAATTGATTCGTATGACCCATTCTAATTCATTCATACGATCTATTCTAATTCATTCATACAATCCATTCTAATTCTTTCACACGATCCATTCTAATTCATTCGTACGATCCATTCTAATTCATTCGCACAATCCATTCTATTTCATTCGTACGATCCATTCTTACTCATTGGTACGATCCATTCTAATTCTTTCGCACGAATGTATCCATTCTAATTCATTCGTACAATCCATTCTATTTCATTCGTACGATCCATTCTTACTCATTCGTATGATCCATTCTAATTCATTCGTATGATCCATTCTAATTCATTCGTACGATCCATTCTAATTCATTCGCACGATCCATTCTATATCATTCATACGATCCATTCTAATTCATTCATACGATCCATTCTAATTCATTCACCCAATCCATTCTAATTCATTCATACGATCCATTCTATTCGATTGGATCATGCGATCCAGTCGAATTCATTCGCACGATCCATTCTAATTCATTCATACGATCCATTCTAATTCATTCATACAATGCATTCTAATTCTTTCACACGATCCATTCTAATTCATTCGTACGATCCATTCTAATTCATTCGTACAATCCATTCTATTTCATTTGTACGATCCATTCTTACTCATTCGTATGATTCATTCTAATTCATTCGTGCGATCCATTCTAATTCATTTGTACGATCCATTCTAATTCATTCGTACAATCCATTCTATTTCATTCGTACGATCCATTCTTACTCATTCGTATGATCCATTCTAATTCATTCGCACGAATGTATCCATTCTAATTCATTCATACAATCCATTCTAATACATTCCGTACGATCCATTCTAATTCATTCGTACGATCGTACGAATGAATTAGAATGGATCGTACGAATGAATAAGAATAGATTGTGCGAATGAATTAGAATGGATCGTACGAATGAATTAGAATGGATCGTACGAATGAATTAGAATGGATCATACGAATGAGTAAGAATGGATCGTACGAACGAATTAGAAAGGATCGTACGAATGAATTAGAATTGATCGTACGAATAAATTAGAATGGATACATTCGTCCGAATGAATTAGAATGGATCATACGAATGAGTAAGAATGGATCGTACGAATGAAATAGAATAGATTGTACGAATGAATTAGAATGGATCCAACGAATGAATTAGAATGGATCGTGTGAAAGAATTAGAATGGATTGTATGAATGAATTAGAATGGATCGTATGAATGAATTGGAATGGATCGTGCGAATGAATTCGAATGGATCGTACGAATTCATTCTAATTTATTCATATAATCCATTCTAATTCTTTCACACGATCCATTCTAATTCATTCGTACGTTCCATTCTAATTCATTAGCACGATCCATGCTAATTCATTCATTCGATCAATTCTAATTCATTAGCACGATCCATTCTAATTCATTCGTACGATCCATTCTAATTCATTAGCACGATCCATTCTAATTCATTCGTACGATCCATTCTAATTCATTCGTACGATCCATTCTAATTCATTCACACGATCCATTCTAATTCATTCATAGGATCCATTCTAATTCATTCATACGATCTATTCTAATTCATTCGCACGAATGTATCCATTCTAATTCATTCGCACGAATGTATCCATTCTAATTCATTCGTACGATCCATTCTAATTCATTCGTACGATCCATTCGAATTCATTCGCACGATCCATTCTAATTCATTCATATGATCCATTCTAATTCATTCATACAATCCATTCTAATTCTTTCACACGATCCATTCTAATTCATTCGTACGATCCATTCTATTTCATTCGTACGATCCATTCTAATTCATTCGTACGATCCATTCTAATTCATTCGTACGATCCATTCTAATTCATTCGTACGATCCATTCTAATTCATTCGCAAGAATGTATCCATTCTAGTTCATTCGTACGAGCCATTCTAATTCATTCGTACGATCCATTCTAATTCATTCGCACGATCCATTCTAATTCATTCGTACGATCCATTCTAATTCATTCATACGATGCATTCTAATTCATTCGTACGATCCATTCTAATTCATTCGTACAATCTATTCTAATTCATTCGTACGAATGGATACATTCGTGTGAATGAATTAGAATGGATCGTATGAATGAGTAAGAATGGATCGTACGAATGAAATAGAATGGATTGCACGAATGAATTAGAATAGATCGTACGAATGAATTAGAATGGATCGTGTGAAAGAATTAGAATGGATTGTATGAATGAATTAGAATGGATCGTACGAAGGAATTAGAATGGATGGTACGAATGAATTAGAATGGATTGTACGAATGAATTAGAATGGATCGTGCGAATGAATTAGAATGGATCGTACGAATGAATTAGAATGGATCGTGCTAATGAATTAGAATTGATCGAACGAATGAATTAGCATGGATCGTGCATTCGTACGAACCATTCTAATTCATTCGTAAGATCCATTCTAATTCATTCGTACGATCCATTCTAATTCATTCGTACAATCCATTCTAATTCATTCGCACGAATGTATCCATTCTAGTTCATTCGTACGATCCATTCTAATTCATTCATACGATCCATTCTAATTCATTCATACGATCTATTCTAATTCATTCATATAATCCATTCTAATTCTTTCACATGATCCATTCTAATTAATTCGTACGATCCATTCTAATTCATTCGCACAATCCATTCTATTTCATTCGTACGATCCATTCTTACTGATTCGTATGATCCATTCTATTTCATTCGCACGAATGTATCCATAATGGATCATACGAATGAGTAAGAATGGATCGTACGAATGAAATAGAATGGATTGTGCGAATGAATTAGAATGGACCGTACGAATGAATTAGAAAGGATACATTCGTGTGAATGAATTAGAATGGATCGGACGAATGAATTAGAATGGATCGTACGAATGAATTAGAATGGATTGTACGAATGAATTAGAATGGATCGTACGAATAAATTAGAATGGATACATTCGTCCGAATGAATTAGAATGGATCATACGAATGAGTAAGAATGGATCGTACGAATGAAATAGAATAGATTGTACGAATAAATTAGAATGGATAGTGCGAATGAATTAGAATGGATCGTACGAATGAATTAGAATGGATCGTACGAATGAATTAGAATGGATCGTGCGAATGAATTCGAAGGGATCGTACGAATGAATTAGAATGGATCGTGCGAATGAATTAGAATGGATCGTACGAATGAATTAGAATGGATACATTTGTACGAATGAATTAGAATGGATCGTACGAATGGATTAGAATGGATCGTACGAATGGATTAGAATGGATACATTCGAGCGAATGAATTAGAATGGATCATACGAATGAATTAGAATGGATCGTACGAATGGATTAGAATGGATACCTTTGTGCATATGAATTAGAATGGATCATACGAATGAATTAGAATGGATCATATTAATGAATTAGAATGGATCGTACGAATTAATTAGAATGGATACATTCGTGCGAATAAATTAGAATGGATCGTACGAATGAATTAGAATGGATACATTCGTGCGAATGAATTAGAATGGATCGTGTGAATCCATTAGACTGGATCGTGCGAATGAATAAGAATGGATCATACGAATGAATTAGAATGGATCGTACGAATTAATTAGAATGGATACATTCGTGCGAATGAATTAGAATGGATTGTATGAATGAATTAGAATGGATCGTACGAATGAATTAGAATGGATCATACGAATTAATTAGAATGGATCATACGAATGAATTAGAATGGATCGTACGAATGAATTAGAATGGATCGTACGAATGAACTAGAATGGATCGTACGAATGAACTAGAATGGATACATTCGTGCGAATGAATTAGAATGGATCGTACGAATGAATTAGAATGGATCGTACGAATGAATTAGAATGGATCTTACGAATGAATTAGAATGGATCGTACGAATGAATTAGAATGGATCGTGCGAATGAATTAGAATGGCTCGTAAAATGAATTAGAATGGGTCGTGTGAAAGAATTAGAATGGATCGTACGAATGAATTAGAATGGATCGTATGAATGAATTAGAATGGATCGTACGAATGAATTAGAATGGATCGTGCGAATGAATTAGAATGGATCATACGAATGAATTAGAATGGATCGTACGAATGAACTAGAATGGATACATTCATGCGAATGAATTAGAATGGATCGTACGAATGAATTAGAATGATCATATTAATGAATTAGAATGGATAGTACGAATGAATTAGAATGGATACATTCGTGTGAATGAATTAGAATGGATCGTGCGAATCAATTAGACTGGATCGTGTGAATGAATAAGAATAGATCATACGAATGAATTAGAATGGATCGTACGAATTAATTAGAATGGATACATTCGTGCGAATGAATTAGAATGGATTGTATGAATGAATTAGAATGGATCGTACGAATGAATTAGAATGGATCATACGAATTAATTAGAATGGATCATACGAATGGATTAGAATGGATCGTACGAATGAATTAGAATGGATCGTACGAATGAACTAGAATGGATCGTATGAATGAACTAGAATGGATACATTCGTGCGAATGAATTAGAATGGATCGTACGAATGAATTAGAATGGATCGTACGAATGAATTAGAATGGATCTTACGAATGAATTAGAATGGATCGTACGAATGAATTAGAATGGATCGTGCGAATGAATTAGAATGCCTCGTACGAATGAATTAGAATGGATCGTACGAATGAATTAGAATGGATCGTATGAATGAATTAGAATGGATCGTACGAATGAATTAGAATGGATTCGCACGATCCATTCTAATTCATTCGCACGAATGTATCCATTCTAATTCATTCGTACGATCCATTCTAATTCATTCGCACGAATGTATCCATTCTAATTAATTCGTACGATCCATTCTAATTCATTAATATGATCCATTCTAATTCATTCGTACGATCCATTCTAATTCATATGCACAAAGGTATCCATTCTAATCCATTCGTGCGATCTATTCTAATTCATTCGTATGATCCATTCTAATTCATTCGCTCGAATGTATCGATTCTAATCCATTCGTACGATCCATTCTAATCCATTCGTACGATCCATTCTAATTCATTCGCACAAATGTATCTATTCTAATTCATTCGTACGATCCATTCTAATTCATTCGCACGATTCATTCTAATTCATTCGTACGATCCATTCGAATTCATTCGCACGATCCATTCTAATTCATTCGTACGATCCATTCTAATTCATTCGTACGATCCATTCTAATTCATTCGCACGATCCATTCTAATTCATTCGTACAATCTATTCTATTTCATTCGTACGATCCATTCTTACTCATTCGTATGATCCATTCTAATTCATTCGGACGAATGTATCCATTCTAATTTATTCGTACGATCCATTCTAATTCATTCGTACAATCCATTCTAATTCATTCGTACGATCCATTCTAATTCATTCGTCCGATCCATTCTAATTCATTCACACGAATGTATCCTTTCTAATTCATTCATACGGTCCATTCTAATTCATTCGCACAATCCATTCTATTTCATTCGTACGATCCATTCTTACTCATTCGTATGATCCATTATGGATACATTCGTGCGAATGAAATAGAATGGATCATACGAATCAGTAAGAATGGATCATACGAATGAAATAGAATGGATTGTGCGAATGAATTAGAATGGATCGTACGAATTAATTAGAATGGATCATTTTAAAGAATTAGAATGGATTATATGAATGAATTAGAATAGATCGTATGAATGAATTAGAATGGATCGTACGAATGAATTAGAATGGATCGTACGAATGAACTAGAATGGATACATTCGTGCGAATGAATTAGAATGGATTGTACGAATGAATTAGAATGGATCGTACGAATGAATTAGAATGGATCTTACGAATGAATTATAATGGATCGTACGAATGCACGATCCATGCTAATTCATTCGTTCGATCAATTCTAATTCATTAGCACGATCCATTCTAATTCATTCGTACGATCCATTCTAATTCATTCGCACGATCCATTCTAATTCATTCGTACGATCCATTCTAATTCTTTCACACGATCCATTCTAATTCATTTGTACGATCCATTCTAATTCATTCGTACGATCTATTCTAATTCATTCTTACGATCCATTCTAATTCATTCGTACGATCCATTCTAATTCCTTCTTACGATCCATTCTAATTCATTCATACAATCCATTCTAATTCTTTCACACGATCCATTCTAATTCATTCGTACGATCTATTCTAATTCATTCGTGCAATCCATTCTATTTCATTCGTACGATCCATTCTTACTCATTCATACGATCCATTCTAATTCATTCACACGAATGTATCCATTCGTACGAATGAATTAGAATAGATTGTACGAATGAATTAGAATGGATCGTACGAATGAATTAGAATGGATCGTATGAATGAATTAGAATGGATCGTACGAATGAATTAGAATGGATCGTGCGAATGAATTAGAATGGATCGTACGAATGAATTAGAATGGATTGTACGAATGAATTAGAATGGATCGTACGAATGAATTAGAATGGATCGTGTGAAAGAATTAGAATGGATTGTATGAATGAATTAGAATGGATCATATGAATGAATTAGAATGGATCGTGCGAATGAATTCGAATGGATCGTACGAATGAATTAGAATGGATCGTACGAATGAATTAGAATGGATACATTCGTGCGAATGAATTAGAATGGATACATTCGTGCGAATGAATTAGAATAGATCGTATGAATGAATTAGAATGGATCCTATGAATGAATTAGAATGGATCATGTGAATGAATTAGAATGGATCGTACGAATGAATTAGAATGGATCGTACGAATGAATTAGAATGGATCGTGCTAATGAATTAGAATTGATCGAATGAATGAATTAGCATGGATCGTGCTAATGAATTAGAATGGAACGTACGAATGAATTAGAATGGATCGTGTGAAAGAATTAGAATGGATTATATGAATGAATTAGAATGAATTCGTACGATCCATTCGAATTCATTCGCACGATCCATTCCAATTCATTCATACGATCCATTCTAATTCATTCATACAATCCATTCTAATTCTTTCACACGATCCATTCTAATTCATTCGTTGGATCCATTCTAATTCATTCGTACAATCTATTCTATTTCATTCGTACGATCCATTCTTACTCATTCGTATGATCCATTCTAATTCATTCGGACGAATGTATCCATTCTAATTTATTCGTACGATCAATTCTAATTCATTCGTACGATCCATTCTAATTCGTTCGTACGATCCATTCTTACTCATTCGTATGATCCATTCTAATTCATTCGTACGATCCATTCTAATTCATTCGTACGATCCATTCTAATTCATTCGCACAATCTATTCTTATTCATTCGTACGATCCATTCTAATTCATATGTACGATCGTACGAATGAATTAGAATGGATCGTACGGAATGTATTAGAATGGATTGTATGAATGAATTAGAATGGATACATTCGTGCGAATGAATTAGAATGGATCATACGAATGAGTAAGAATGGATCGTACGAATGAAATAGAATGGATTGTACGAAAGAATTAGAATGGATCGTACAAATGAATTAGAATGGATCGTACGAATGAATTAGAATGGATCATACGAATGAGTAAGAATGGATCGTACAAATGAAATAGAATGGATTGTACGAATGAATTAGAATGGATCGTACGAATGAATTAGAATGGATCGTGTGAAAGAATTAGAATGCATTGTATGAATGAATTAGAATGGATCGTATGAATGAATTAGAATGGATCGTGCGAATGAATTCGACTGGATCGCATGATCCAATCGAATAGAATGGATCGTATGAATGAATTAGAATGGATTGGGTGAATGAATTAGAATGGATCGTATGAATGAATTAGAATGGATCGTATGAATGATATAGAATGGATCGTGCGAATGAATTAGAATGGATCGTACGAATGAATTAGAATGGATCCTACGAATGAATTAGAATGGATCATACGAATGAATTAGAATGGATCATACGAATGAGTAAGAATGGATCGTACGAATGAAATAGAATGGATTGTACGAATGAATTAGAATGGATACATTCGTGCGAATGAATTAGAATGGATCGTACCAAAGAGTAAGAATGGATCGTACGAATGAAATAGAATGGATTGTGCGAATGAATTAGAATGGATCGTACGAATGAATTAGAATGGATCGTGTGAAAGAATTAGAATGGATTGTATGAATGAATTAGAATAGATCGTATGAATGAATTAGAATGGGTCATACGAATGAATTAGAATGGATCGTACGAATGAATTAGAATGGATACATTCGTGCGAATGAATTAGAATGGATACATTCGTGCGAAAGAATTAGAATAGATCGTATGAATGAATTAGAATGGATCCTATGAATGAATTAGAATGGATCGTGCGAATGAATTAGAATGGATCGTACGGATGAATTAGAATGGATCGTGCTAATGAATTAGAATTTATCGAACGAATGAATTAGCATGGATCGTGCTAATGAATTAGAATGGAACGTACGAATGAATTAGAATGGATCGTGTGAAAGAATTAGAATGGATTGTATGAATGAATTAGAATGAATTCGTACGATCCATTCGAATTCATTCGCACGATCCATTCTAATTCATTCATACGATTCATTCTAATTCATTCGTACGATCCATTCTAATTCATTCGCACAAATGTATCCATTCTAATTCATTCGTACGATCCATTCTAATTCATTCGTACGAATGTATCCATTCGTACGAATGAATTAGAATAGATTGTACGAATGAATTAGAATAGATCATACGAATGAATTAGAATGGATCGTACGAAGGAATTAGAATGGATCGTACGAATGAATTAGAATAGATCGTACGAATGAATTAGAATGGATCGTACGAAGGAATTAGAATGGATCGTACGAATGAATTAGAATGGGTCGTGTGAAAGAATTAGAATGGATTGTATGAATGAATTAGAATAGATCGTATGAATGAATTAGAATGGATCGTACGAATGAATTAGAATGGATCGTATGAATGAATTAGAATGAATCGTATGAATGAATTAGAATGGATACATTCGTGCGAATGAATTAGAATGGATACATTCGTGCGAAAGAATTAGAATAGATCGTATGAATGAATTAGAATGGATCCTATGAATGAATTAGAATGGATCGTGCGAATGAATTAGAATGGATCGTACGAATGAATTAGAATGGATCGTGCTAATGAATTAGAATTTATCGAACGAATGAATTAGCATGGATCGTGCTAATGAATTAGAATGGAACGTACGAATGAATTAGAATGGATCATGTGAAAGAATTAGAATGGATTGTATGAATGAATTAGAATGAATTCGTACGATCCATTCGAATTCATTCGCACGATCCATTCTAATTCATTCATACGATCCATTCTAATTCATTCGTACGATCCATTCTAATTCATTCGCACAAATGTATCCATTCTAATTCATTTGTACGATCCATTCTAATTCATTCGCACGATCCATTCTAATTCATTCGTATGATCCATTCTAATTCATTCGCACGATCCATTCTAATTCATTCATACGATCCATTCTAATTCATTCATACGATCCATTCTAATTCATTCGTACGATCCATTCTAATTCATTCGCACAAATGTATCCATTCTAATTCATTCGTACGATCCATTCTAATTCATTCGTATAATCCATTCTAATTCTTTCACACGATCCATTCTAATTCATTCGTACGATCCATTCTAATTCATTCGCACGGTCCATTCTAATTCATTCGTACGATCCATTCTAATTCATTCGCACGAATGTATCCATTCTAGTTCATTCGTACGATCCATTCTAATTCATTCGTACGATCCATTCTAATTCATTCGCACGATCCATTCTAATTCATTCGTACGATCCATTCTAATTCATTCGCACAAATGTATCCATTCTAATTCATTCGTACGATCCATTCTAATTCATTCGCACGATCTATTCTTATTCATTCGCACAATCCATTCTAATTCATTCGCACGAATGTATCCATTCTAATTCATTCGTACGATGCATTCTAATTCATTTGTACGATCCATTCTAATTCATTCGTATGATCCATTCTAATTAATTCGTATGATCCATTCTAATTCATTCGTACGATCCATTCTAATTCATTCATACAATCCATTCTAATTCATTCGCACGAATGTATCCATTCTAATTAATTCGTACGATCCATTCTAATTCATTCGTATGATCTATTCTTATTCATTCACACGATCCAGTCTAATTGATTCGCACGATCCATTCTAATTCATTCACACGAATGTATCCATTCTAATTCATTCGTACGATCCAGTCTAATTCATTCGTACGATCCATTCTAATTCATTCGTACGATCCATTCTAATTCATTCGTAAGATCCATTCTAATTCATTCGTACGATCCATTCTAATTCATTCGTACGATCCATTCTAATTCATTCGCATGAATGTATCCATTCTAATTCATTCGTACGATCCATTCTAATTCATTCGCACAATCCATTCTAATTCATTCGTACGGTCCATTCTAATTCATTCATACGATCCATTCTAATTCAATCGTACGATCCATTCTAATTCATTCGCACAAATGTATCCATTCTAATTCATTCGTACGATCCATTCTAATTCATTCGCACGATCCATTCTAATTCATTCGTACGATCCATTCTAATTCTTTCACACGATCCATTCTAATTCATTCGTACGATCCATTCTAATTCATTCACACGATCCATTCTAATTCATTCATACGATCCATTCTAATTCATTCATACGATCCATTCTAATTCATTCGTACGATCCATTCTAATTCATTCGCACAAATGTATCCATTCTAATTCATTCGTACGATCCATTCTAATTCATTCGCACGATCCATTCTAATTCATTCGCACAATCCATTCTAATTCATTCGCATGATCTGTTCTTATTCATTTGCACAATCCATTCTAATTCATTCGCACGAATGTATCCATTCTAATTCATTCGTACGATCCATTCTAATTCATTCGTACGATCCATTCTAATTCATTCGTATGATCCATTCTAATTAATTCGTATGATCCATTCTAATTCATTCGTACGATCCATTCTAATTCATTCATACAATCCATTCTAATTCATTCGTACGATCCATTCTTATTCACTCATACGATCCATTCTAATACATTCATACGATCCATTCTAATTCATTTGCAGGAATATATCCATTCTAATTCATTCGTACAATCCATTCTAATTCATTCATACGATCCATTCTAATTCATTCGCACAATCCATTCTAATTCATTCGCACGAATGTATCCATTCTAATTCATTCGTACGATCCATTCTAATTTATTCGTACGATCCATTCTAATTCATTCGTACGATCCATTCTAATTCATTCGTACAATCTATTCTAATTCATTCGTACGAATGGATACATTCATGTGAATGAATTAGAATGGATCGTACGAATGAGTAAGAATGGATCGTACGAATGAAATAGAATGGATTGCACGAATGAATTAGAACGGATCGTACGAATGAATTAGAATGGATCGTGTGAAAGAATTAGAATGGATTGTATAAATGAATTAGAATGGATCGTACGAATGAATTAGAATGGATCGTACGAAGGAATTAGAATGGATCGTACGAATGAATTAGAATGGATCGTACGAATGAATTAGAATAGATCGTACGAATGAATTAGAATGGATCGTATGAGTGAATTAGAATGGATCGTACGAATGAATTAGAATGGATCGTTTGAATAAATTAGAATGGATACATTCGTGTGAATGAATTAGAATGGATCGTATGAATGAATTAGATTAGATTTTGTGAATGAATTAGAATTGATCGTACGAATGAATTAGAATGGATACATTGTGCGAATGAATTAGAATGGATTGTATGAATGAATTAGAATGGATCGTACGAATGAATTAGAATGGATCGTATGAGTGAATTAGAATGGATACGAAGGAATTAGAATGGATCGTACGAAGGAATTATAATGGATCATACGAATGAAATAGAATGGATCGTACGAAGGAATTAGAATGGATCGTACGAAGGAATTAGAATGGTACGAAGGAATTAGAATGGATCGTACGAAGAAATTAGAATGGATCGTACGAATGAATTAGAATGGATATATTCGTGCAAATGAATTAGAATGGATCGTATGAATGAATTAGAATGGATCGTATAAGTGAATTAGAACGGATAGTACGAATGAAGTAGAATGGATCGTATGAATGAATTAGAATGGATACATTCGTGCGAATGAATTAGAATGGATCGTATGAATGAATTAGAATAGATTGTGAGAATGAATTAGAATGGATCATACGAATGAATTAGAATGGATACATTCGTGCGAATAAATTAGAATGGATTGTATGAATGAATTAGAATGGATCGTACGAATGAATTAGAATGGATCATACGAATGAATTAGAATAGATTGCGCGAATGAATTAGAATGGATCGTACGAATGAATTAGAATGGATCGTACGAAGGAATTAGAATGGATCGTACGAATGAATTAGAATGGATCGTACGATTGAATTAGAATGGATCATACGAATGAGTAATAATGGATCGTATGAATGAATTATATTGGATCGTACGATCCATTCTAATTCATTAGCATGGATCATGCTAATGAATTAGAATGGAATATACGAATGAATAAGAATGGATCGTAGAATGGATCGTATGAATGAATTAGAATGGATCGTACGAATGAATTAGAATAGATCATAGGAATGAATTAGAATGGATCGTGCAAATGAATTAGAATGGATACATTCGTGCGAATGAATTAGAATGGATCGTGCGAATGAATTAGAATGGATCGTACGAATGAATTAGAATGGATATATTTGAACGAATAAATTAGAATGGATCATACGAATGAATTAGAATGGATCGTACGAATGAATTAGAATGGATAGTGCGAATGAATTAGAATTGATCATACGAATGAATTAGAATGGATCGTACGAATGAATTAGATCGTACGAATGAATTAGAATGGATCGTACGAATGAATTAAAATGGATACATTCGAGCGAAGGAATTAGAATAGGTCGTAGGAATGAATTAGAATGGATCGTACGAATGAATTAGAATGGATACATTTGTGAGAATGAATTAGAATGGATCGTACGAATGAATTAGAATGCATCATACGAAAGAATTAGAATGGATATATTCGTGCGAATGAATTAGAATGGATCGTACGAATGAATTAGACTGGATCGTACGAATGAATTTGAATGGATACATTTGTGCGAATGAATCTAAATGGATTGTATGAATGAATTACAATGGATCGTACGAATGAATTAGAATGGATCGTACGAATGAATTAGAATAGCTCATACGAATCGTATGAATGAATTAGAATGGTTACATTGGTGCGAATGAATTAGAATAGATCGTACAATGAATTAGAATGGATCGTACGAATAAATTAGAATGGATCGTGGGAATGAATTAGAATGGATCTTACGAATGAATTAGAATGGATCGTACGAATGAATTAGAATGGATCGTACGAATGAATTAGAACAGATACATTCTTGCGAATGAATTAGAATGGATCGTACGAATGAATTAGAATGGATCAAATGAATGAATTAGAATGGTTACATTCATGCGAATGAATTAGAATGGATAGTACGAATGGATTAGAATGGATTGTACGAATGGATTAGAATGGATACATTAGTGCGAATGAATTAGAATGGATTGTATGAATGAATTAGAATGGATCGTACGATCCATTCGAATTCATTCGCACGATCCATTCTAATTCATTCATACGATCCATTCTAATTCATTCATACAATCCATTCTAATTCTTTCACACGATCAATTCTAATTCATTCGTAGGATCCATTCGTATTCATTCGTACAATCTATTCTATTTCATTCGTACGATCCATTCTTACTCATTCGTATGATCCATTCTAATTCATTCGGACGAAAGTATCCATTCTAATTTATTCGTACGATCCATTCTAATTCATTCGCACAATCCATTTTAATCCATTCTTACTCATTCGTATGATCCATTCTCATTCAATCGTACGATCCATTCTAATTCATTCGTAAGATCCATTCTAATTCATTCGTACGATCCATTCTAATTCATTCGTACGATCCATTCTAATTCATTTGCACGAATGTATCCATTCTAGTTCATTCGTACGATCCATTCTAATTCATTCGTACGATCCATTCTAATTCATTCGTACGGTCCATTCTAATTCATTCATACGATCCATTCTAATTCAATCGTATGATCCATTCTAATTCATTCGCACAAATGTATCCATTCTAATTCATTTGTACGATCCATTCTAATTCATTCGCACGATCCATTCTAATTCATTCGTACGATCCATTCTAATTCTTTCACACGATCCATTCTAATTCATTCGTACGATCCATTCTAATTCATTCACACGATCCATTCTAATTCATTCATACGATCCATTCTAATTCATTCGCACAAATGTATCCTTTCTAATTCATTCGTACGATCCATTCTAATTCATTCGCATGATCCATTCTAATTCATTCGTACGATCCATTCTAATTCATTCGCACGATCTGTTTTTATTCATTCGCACAATCCATTCTAATTCATTCGCACGAATGTATCCATTCTAATTCATTCTTACGATCCATTCTAATTCATTTGTACGATCCATTCTAATTCATTCGTATGATCCATTCTAATAAATTCGTATGATCCATTCTAATTCATTCGTACGATCCATTCTAATTCATTCATACAATCCATTCTAATTCATTCGTACGATCCATTCTAATTCACTCATACGATCCATTCTAATACATTCATACGATCCATTCTAATTCATTTGCACGAATATATCCATTCTAATTCATTCGTACGATCCATTCTAATTCATTCGTACGATCCATTCTAATTCATTCGCACTATCCATTCTAATTCATTCGCACGAATGTATCCATTCTAATTCATTCGTACGATCCATTCTAATTTATTCGTACGATCCATTCTAATTCATTCGTACGATCCATTCTAATTCATTCGTACAATCTATTCTAATTCATTCGTACGAATGGATACATTCGTGTGAATGAATTAGAATGGATCGTACGAATGAGTAAGAATGGATCGTACGAATGAAATAGAATGGATTGCACGAATGAATTAGAACGGATCGTACGAATGAATTAGAATGGATCGTGTGAAAGAATTAGAATGGATTGTATGAATGAATTAGAATGGATCGTACGAATGAATTAGAATGGATCGTACGAAGGAATTAGAATGGATCGTACGAATGAATTAGAATGGATCGTACGAATGAATTAGAATAGATCGTACGAATGAATTAGAATGGATCGTATGAGTGAATTAGAATGGATCGTACGAATGAATTAGAATGGATCGTATGAATGAATTAGAATGGATACATTCGTGTGAATGAATTAGAATGGATCGTATGAATGAATTAGATTAGATTTTGTGAATGAATTAGAACTGATCGTACGAATGAATTAGAATGGATACATTCGTGTGAATGAATTAGAATGGATTGTATGAATGAATTAGAATGGATCGTACGAATGAATTAGAATTGATTGTATGAGTGAATTAGAATGGATACGAAGGAATTAGAATGGATCGTACGAAGGAATTAGAATGGATCATACGAATGAAATAGAATGGATCGTCTGAAAGAATTAGAATGGATCGTACGAAGGAATTAGAATGGTACGAAGGAATTAGAATGGATCGTACGAAGAAATTAGAATGGATCGTACGAATGAATTAGAATGGATATATTCGTGCAAATGAATTAGAATGCATCGTATGAATGAATTAGAATGGATCGTATGAGTGAATTAGAACGGATAGTACGAATGAAGTAGAATGGATCGTATGAATGAATTAGAATGGATACATTCGTGCGAATGAATTAGAATGGATCGTATGAATGAATTAGAATAGATTGTGCGAATGAATTAGAATGGATCATACGAATGAATTAGAATGGATACATTCGTGTGAATAAATTAGAATGGATTGTATGAATGAATTAGAATGGATCGTACGAATGAATTAGAATGGATCATACGAATGAATTAGAATAGATTGCGCGAATGAATTAGAATGGATCGTACGAATGAATTAGAATGGATCGTACGAAGGAATTAGAATGGATCGTACGAATGAATTAGAATGGATCGTACGAATGAATTAGAATGGATCGTACGATTGAATTAGAATTGATCATACGAATGAGTAAGAATGGATCGTATGAATGAATTAGATTGGATCGTACGATCCATTCTAATTCATTAGCATGGATCATGCTAATGAATTAGAATGGAATATACGAATGAATAAGAATGGATCGTAGAATGGATCGTATGAATGAATTAGAAAGAATTAGAATGGATCGTACGAATGAATTAGGATAGATCATAGGAATGAATTAGAATGGATCGTGCAAATGAATTAGAATGGATACATTCGTGCGAATGAATTAGAATGGATCGTGCGAATGAGTTAGAATGGATCGTACGAATGAACATACAAATGAATTAGAATGGATCGTACGAATGAATTAGAATGGATAGTGCGAATGAATTAGAATCGACCGTACGAATGAATTAGAATGGATCATATGAATGAATTAGATCGTACGAATGAATTAGAATGGATCGTACGAATGAATTAAAATGGATACATTCGAGCGAATGAATTAGAATAGGTCGTAGGAATGAATTAGAATGGATCGTACGAATGAATTAGAATGGATACATTTGTGAGAATGAATTAGAATGGATCGTACGAATGAATTAGAATGCATCATACGAAAGAATTAGAATGGATATATTCGTGTGAACGAATTAGAATGGATCGTACGAATGAATTAGACTGGATCGTACGAATGAATTTGAATGGATACATTTGTGCGAATGAATCTAAATAGATTGTTTGAATGAATTACAATGGATCGTACGAATGAATTAGAATAGCTCATACGAATCGTATGAATGAATTAGAATGGTTACATTCGTGCGAATGAATTAGAATAGATCGTACGAATGAATTAGAATGGACCGTACGAATAAATTAGAATGGATCGTGGGAATGAATTAGAATGGATCTTACGAATGAATTAGAATGGATCGTACGAATGAATTAGAATGGATCGTACGAATGAATTAGAATGGATACATTCTTGCGAATGAATTAGAATGGATCGTACGAATGAATTAGAATTGATCAAATGAATGAATTAGAATGGTTACATTCATGCGAATGAATTAGAATGGATCGTACGAATGGATTAGAATGGATCGTACGAATGGATTAGAATGGATACATTAGTGCGAATGAATTAGAATGGATTGTATGAATGAATTAGAATGGATCGTACGATCCATTCGAATTCATTCGAACGATCCATTCTAATTCATTCATACGATCCATTCTAATTCATTCATACAATCCATTCTAATTCTTTCACACGATCAATTCTAATTCATTCGTAGGATCCATTCGTATTCATTCGTACAATCTATTCTATTTCTTTCGTACGATCCCTTCTTACTCATTCGTATGATCCATTCTAATTCATTCGGACGAAAGTATCCATTCTAATTTATTCGTACGATCCATTCTAATTCATTCGCACAATCCATTCTAATCCATTCTTACTCATTCGTATGATCCATTCTCATTCTATCGTACGATCCATTCTAATTCATTCGTACGATCCATTCTAATTCCTTCGTACGATCCATTCTAATTCATTCGTACGATCCATTCTAATTCATTCGTACGATCCATTCTAATTCCTTCGTATGACCCATTCTAAATCATTTGTACGATCCATTCTAATTCATTCGCGCAATCTGTTCAAATTCATTCGTACGATCCATTCTAATTCATTCGTACGATCCATTCTAATTCATTCATACAATCCATTCTAATTTATTCGCACGAATGTATCCATTCTAATTCATTCATACGATCCATTCTAATTCATTCGCACAATCTATTCTAATTCATTCATACGATCCATTCTAATTCATTCGTACGAATGTATCCATTCTAATTCATTCATACGATCCATTCTACATCATTCGTACTATCTGTTCTAATTCACTCATACGATCCATTCTAATTCATTCATACGATCCATTCTAATTCATTTGCACGAATATATCCATTCTAATTCATTCGTACGATCCATTCTAATTCCTTCGTACGATCCATTCTAATTCCTTTGTACGATCCATTCTATTTCATTCGTATGATCCATTCTAATTCCTTCGTACGATCCATTCTTATTCCTTTGTATCCATTCTAATTCACTGATACGATCCATTCTAATTCATTCGTACGATCCATTCTAATTCATTCATACAATCCATTCTAATTCTTTCACACGATCATTCTAATTCATTTGTACGATCCATTCTAATTCATTCGCACAATCCAATCTATTTCATTCGTACGATCCATTCCTACTCATTCGTATGATCCATTCTAATTCATTCGCACGAATGTATCCATAATGGATCATACGAATGAGTAAGAATGGATCGTACGAATGAAATAGAATGAATTGTGCGAATGAATTAGAATGGACCGTACGAATGAATTAGAATGGATACATTCGTGCGAATGAATTAGAATGGATCAGACGAATGAATTAGAATGGATCGTACGAATGAATTAGAATGGATCATACGAATGAATTAGAATGGATCGTACGAATAAATTAGAATGGATACATTCGTCCGAATGAATTAGAATGGATCATACGAATGAGTAAGAATGGATCGTACGAATGAAATAGAATAGATTGTACGAATGAATTAGAATGGATTCGTACGAATGAATTAGAATGGATACATTCGTGCGAATGAATTAGAATGGATCATACCAATGAGTAAGAATGGATCGTACGAATGAAATAGAATGGATTGTGCGAATGAATTAGAATGGATCGTACGAATAAATTAGAATGGACCGTGTGAAAGAATTAGAATGGATTGTATGAATGAATTAGAATAGATCATATGAATGAATTAGAATGGATCGTACGAATGAATTAGAATGGATCGTACGAATGAATTAGAATGGATCGTACGAATGAAATAGAATGGATACATTCGTGAGAATGAATTAGAATGGATACATTCGTGCGAAAGAATTAGAATAGATCGTATGAATGAATTAGAATGGATCCTATGAATGAATTAGAATGGATCGTGCGAATGAATTAGAATGGATCGTACGAATGAATTAGAATGGATCGTGCTAATGAATTAGAATTGATCGAACGAATGAATTAGCATGGATCGTGCTAATGAATTAGAATGGAACGTACGAATGAATTAGAATGAATCGTGTGAAAGAATTAGAATGGATTGTATGAATGAATTAGAATGAATTCATACGATCCATTCAAATTCAATCGCACGATCCATTCTAATTCATTCATATGATCCATTCTAATTCATTCGTACGATCCATTCTAATTCATATGCACAAAGGTATCCATTCTAATCCATTCGTAGGATCCATTCTAAGCCATTCGTACGATCCATTCTAATCCATTTGTACGATCCATTCTAATTCATTCGCACGATCCATTCTAATTCATTCGTACGATCCATTCTAATTCATTCGCACGAATGTATCCATTCTAATTCATTCGTACATACGATCCATTCTAATTCATTCGCACGAATGTATCCATTACGATCTATTCTAATTCATTCATACAATCCATTCTAATTCTTTCACACGATCCATTCTAATTCATTCGTATGATCCATTCTAATTCATTCGCACAATCCATTCTATTTCATTCGTACGATCCATTCTTACTCATTGGTACGATCCATTCTAATTCATTCGCACGAATGTATCCATTCTAATTCATTCGTACGAATCCATTCTAATTCATTCGTATAATCTATTCTATTTCATTCGTACGATCCATTCTTACTCATTCGTATGATCCATTCTAATTCATTCGGACGAATGTATCCATTCTAATTTATTCGTACGATCCATTCTAATTCATTCGTACGATCCATTCTAATTCATTCGTATGATCCATTCTAATTCATTCGTCCGATCCATTCTAATTCATTCACACGAATGTATCCATTCTAATTCATTCGTACGATCCATTCTAATTCATTCGTACGATCCATTCTAATTCATTCATAATATCCATTCTAATTCATTCGTACGATCCATTCTAATTCATTCGTACGATCCATTCTAATTCATTCGCACGAATGTATCCATTCTAGTTCATTCGTACGATCCATTCTAATTCATTCGTACGATCCATTCTAATTCATTCGCACGATCCATTCTAATTCATTCGTACGATCCATTCTAATACATTTATACGATCCATTCTAATTCATTCGTACGATCCATTCTAATTCATTCGCACGATCCATTCTAATTCATTCATACGATCCATTCTAATTCATTCGTACGATCCATTCTAATTCATTCGCACAAATGTATCCATTCTAATTCATTCGTACGATTCATTCGAATTCATTCACACGATCCATTCTAATTCATTCGTACGATCCATTCTAATTCATTCGTACGATCCATTCTAATTCAATCGTAAGATCCATTCTAATTCATTCGTACGATCCATTCTAATTCATTCGTATGATCCATTCTAATTCATTCGTACGATCCATTCTAATTCATTCGCACGAATGTATCCATTCTAGTTCATTCGTACGATCCATTCTAATTCTTTCGTACGATCCATTCTAATTCATTCGCACGATCCATTCTAATTCATTCGTACTATCCATTCTAATTCATTCATACGATCCATTCTAATTCATTCGTACGATCCATTCTAATTCATTCTCACGATCCATTCTAATTCATTCGTACTATCCATTCTAATTCATTCATACGATCCATTCTAATTCATTCGTACGATCCATTCTAATTCATTCGCACAAATGTATCCATTCCAATTCATTCATACGTTCCAATCTAATTCATTAGCACGATCCATGCTAATTCATTCGTTCGATCAATTCTAATTCATTAGCACGATCCATTCTAATTCATTCATACGATCCATTCTAATTCATTCGCACGATCCATTCTAATTCATTCATAGGATCCATTCTAATTCATTCATACGATCTATTCTAATTCTTTCGCACGAATGTATCCATTCTAATTCATTCGTACGATCCATTCTAATTCATTCGTACGATCCATTCTAATTCATTCATACGATCTATTCTAATTCATTCATACAATCCATTCTAATTCTTTCACACGATCCATTCTAATTCATTCGTCTGATCCATTCTAATTCATTCGCACAATCCATTCTATTTCATTCGTACGATCCATTCTTACTCATTGGTATGATCCATTCTAATTCATTCGCACGAATGTATCCATTCTAATTCATTCGTACGAATCCATTCTAATTCATTCGTACAATCTATTCTATTTCATTCGTACGATCCATTCTTACTCATTCGTATGATCCATTCTAATTCATTCGGACGAATGTCTCCATTCTAATTTATTCGTACGATCCATTCTAATTCATTCGTATGATCCATTCTAATTCAATCGTACGATCCATTCTAATACATTCGTCCGATCCATTCTAATTCATTCGCACGAATGTATCCATTCTAATTCATTCGTACGGTCCATTCTAATTCATTCGCACAATCCATTCTATTTCATTCGTACGATCCATTCTTACTCATTCGTATGATCCATTATGGATACATTCGTGCGAATGAATTTGAATGGATCAAACGAATGAGTAAGAATGGATCGTACGAATGAAATAGAATGGATTGTGCGAATGAATTAGAATGGATCGTACGAATGAATTAGAATGGATCGTGTGAAAGAATTAGAATGGATTGTATGAATGAATTAGAATAGATCTTATGAATGAATTAGAATGGATCGTACGAATGAATTAGAATGGATCGTACGAATGAACTAGAATGGATACATTCGTGCGAATGAATTAGAATGGATCGTACGAATGAATTAGAATGGATCGTACGAATGAATTAGAATGGATCTTACGAATGAATTAGAATGGATCGTACAAATGCACGATCCATGCGAATGAATTAGAATAGATCGTACGAATGAACTAGAATGGATACATTCGTGCGAATGAATTAGAATGGATCGTACGAATGAATTAGAATGGATCCTATGAATGAATTAGAATGGATCGTACGAATGAATTAGAATGGATCGTACGAATGAATTAGAATGGATCTTACGAATGAAATAGAATAGATTGTACGAATGAATTAGAATGGATTCGTACGAATGAATTAGAATGGATACATTCGTGCGAATGAATTAGAATGGATCGTACCAATGAGTAAGAATGGATCGTACGAATGAAATAGAATGGATTGTGCGAATGAATTAGAATGGATCGCACGAATGTATCCATTCTAATTCATTCGTACGATCCATTCTATATCATTCGTACGATCCATTCTAATTCATTCGTATGATCCATTCTAATTAATTCTTATGATCCATTCTAATTCATTTGTACGATCCATTCTAATTCATTCATACAATCCATTCTAATTCATTCGTACGATCCATTCTAATTCACTCATACGATCCATTCTAATACATTCATACGAACCATTCTAATTCATTTGCACGAATATATCCATTCTAATTCATTCGTACGATCCATTCGAATTCCTTCATACAATCCATTCTAATTCATTCATACGATCTATTCTAATTCATTCGTACAATCCATTATAATTCCTTCGTACGATCCATTCTAATTCATTCGTACGATCCATTCTAATTCATTCGTACGATCTATTCTAATTCATTCGTATGAATGGATACATTCATGTGAATGAATTAGAATGGATCGTACGAATGAGTAAGAATGGATCATACGAATGAAATAGAATGGATTGCACGAATGAATTAGAATGCATCGTACGAATGAATTAGAATGGATCGTACGAAGGAATTAGAATGGATCGTACGAATGAATTAGAATGGATCATACGAATAAATTAGAATAGATCGTACGAATGAATTAGAATGGATCGTACGAAGGAATTAGAATGGATCGTACGAATGAATTAGAATGGATCGTGCTAATGAATTAGAATTGATCGAACGAATGAATTAGCATGGATCGTGCTAATGAATTAGAATGGAACGTACGAATGAATTAGAATGGATTGTGTGAAAGAATTAGAATGGATTGTATGAATGAATTAGAATGAATTCGTACGATCCATTCGAATTCATTCGTACGATCCATTCTAATTCATTCATACGATCCATTCTAATTCATTCATACAATCCATTCTAATTCTTTCACACGATCCATTCTAATTCATTTGTAGGATCCATTCTAATTCATTTGTACAATCTGTTCTATTTCATTCGTACGATCCATTCTTACTCATTCGTATGATCCATTCTAATTCATTCAGACGATTGTATCCAATCTAATTTATTCGTAGGATCCATTCTAATTCATTCGTACGATCCATTCTAATTCATTCGTACGATCTATTCTAATTCATTCGTATGATCCATTCTAATTTCATTCGTACGATCCATTCTAATTCATTCGCTCGAATGTATCCATTCTAATCCATTCGTACGATCCATTCTAATCCATTCGTACGATCCATTCTAATTCATTCGCATGAATGTAACCATTCTAATTCATTCATTTGATCCATTCTAATTCATTCGTACGATCCATTCTAATTCATTGGTCCGATCCATTCTAATTCATTCGCACGAATGTATCCATTCTAATTCATTCGTACGATCCATTCTAATTCAATCGTACGATCCATTCTAATTCATTTGTAAGATCCATTCAAATTCATTCGTACGATCCATTCTAATTCATTCGTACGATCCATTCTAATTCATTCGCACGAATGTATCCATTCTAGTTCATTCATCCGATCCTTTCTAATTCATTCGTACGATCCATTCTAATTCATTCGCACGATCCATTCTAATTCATTCGTACGATCATTTCTAATTCATTTGCACGAATGTATCCATTCTAATTCATTCGTACGATCCTGAATTAGAATGGATCGTACGAATGAATTAGAATGGATACCTTTGTGCATATGAATTAGAATGGATTGTACGAATGAATTAGAATGGATCATATTAATGAATTAGAATGGATCATACGAATGAATTAGAATGGATCGTACGAATGAATTAGAATGGATCTTACGAATGGATTAGAATGGATACATTCGTGCGAATGAATTAGAATGGATCGGACGAATGAATTAGAATGGATCGTACGAATGAATTAGAATGGATCAAATGAATGAATTAGAATAGTTACATTCATGCGAATGAATTAGAATGGATCGTACGAATGGATTAGAATGGATCGTGCGAATGGATTAGAATGGATACATTCGAGCGAATGAATTAGAATGGACCGTACGAATGAAATTAGAATGGATCGTACGAATGAATTAGAATAGATCGTACGAATGAATTAGAATGGATCGTATGAATGAATTAGAATGGATCGTGTGAAAGAATTAGAATGGATCGTACGAATGAATTAGAATGGATCGTGCGAATGAATTAGAATGGATCGTACGAATGAATTAGAATGGATCGTGCTAATGAATTAGAATTGATCGAACGAATGAATTAGCATGGATCGCATGATCCATTCTAATTCATTCGTAAGATCCATTCTAATTCATTCGTACGATCCATTCTAATTCATTCGTACGATCCATTCTAATTCATTCGCACGAATGTATCCATTCTAGTTCATTCGTACGATCCATTCTAATTCATTCGTACGATCCATTCTAATTCATTCATACGATCTATTCTAATTCATTCATACAATCCATTCTAATTCTTTCACACGATCCATTCTAATTCATTCGTACGATCCATTCTAATTCATTCGCACAATCCATTCTATTTCATTCGTAAGATCCATTCTTACTCATTCGTATGATTCATTCTAATTCATTCGCACGAATGTATCCATAATGGATCATACGAATGAGTATGAATGGATCGTACGAATGAAATAGAATGGATTGTGCGAATGAATTAGAATGGACCGTACGAATGAATTAGAATGGATACATTCGTGCGAATGAATTAGAATGGATCGGACGATTGAATTAGAATGGATCGTACGAATGAATTAGAATGGATCGTATGAATGAATTAGAATGGATCGTACGAATAAATTAGAATGGATAAATTCGTCCAAATGAATTAGAATAGATCGTACGAATGAGTAAGAATGGATCGTACGAATGAAATAGAATAGATTATACGAATGAATTAAAATGGATCGTGTGAATGAATTAGAATGGATCGTACGAATGAATTAGAATGGATCGTACGAATGAATTAGAATGGATCATATTAATGAATTAGAATGGATCGCACGAATGAATTAGAATGGATACATTCGTGCGAATGTATTAGAATGGATCGTGCGAATCCATTAGGCTGGATCGTGCAAATTAATAAGAATGGATCATACGAATGAATTAGAATGGATCGTACGAATTAATTAGAATGGATACATTCGTGCGAATGAATTAGAATGGATTGTATGAATGAATTAGAATGGATCGTATGAATGAATTAGAATGGATCATACGAATTAATTAGAATGGATCATACGAATGAATTAGAATGGATCGTACGAATGAATTAGAATGGATCGAACGAATGAACTAGAATGGATTGTACGAATGAACTAGAATGGATACATTCGTGCGAATGAATTAGAATGGATCGCACGAATGT
This sequence comes from Chamaelirium japonicum, assembly GCA_947650365.1. Classification (NCBI taxonomy): domain Eukaryota; kingdom Viridiplantae; phylum Streptophyta; class Magnoliopsida; order Liliales; family Melanthiaceae; genus Chamaelirium; species Chamaelirium japonicum. Next base: position 28,609 of record CANTAL010000123.1, read on the forward strand.
ATCCATTCGTACGATCCATTCTAATCCATTCGTACGATCCATTCTAATTCATTCGCACAAATGTATCCATTCTAATTCATTCGTACAATCCATTCTAATTAATTCGTACGATCCATTCTAATTCATTCATAGGATCCATTCTAATACATTCGTACGATCCATTCTAATTCCTTCGTACGATCCATTCTAATTCATTCGTACGATCCATTCTAAATCATTCGTGCAATCCATTCTATTTCATTCGTACGATCAATTCTAATTCATTCATAGGATCCATTCTAATTCATTCATACGATCTATTCTAATTCTTTCACACGATCCATTCTATTTCATTCGTACGATCCATTCTTACTCATTGGTACGATCCATTCTAATTTATTCATACGATCCATTCTAATTTATTCGTACGATCCATTCTAATTCATTCGTACGATCCAATCTAATTCATTCGTCCGATCCATTCTAATTCATTCGCACGAATGTATCCATTCTAATTCATTCGTACGATCCATTCTAATTCATTCGTACGATCCATTCTAATTCATTCGTACTATCCATTCTAATTCATTCGTAAGATCCATTCTAATTCATTCGTACGATCCATTCTAATTCATTCGTACGATCCATTCTAATTCATTCGTACGATCCATTCTAATTCATTCGCGCAATCTATTCTAATTCATTCGTACGATCTATTCTAATTCATTCGTACGATCCATTCTAATTCATTCGCACGATCCATTTTAATTCATTCGTGCAATCTATTCTAATTCATTCGCACGATCCATTCTAATTCATTCGTACGATCCATTCTAATTCTTTCACACGATCCATTCTAATTCATTCTTATGATCCATTCTAATTCATTCGTACGATCTATTCTAATTCATTCGTACGATCCATTCTAATTCATTCGTACGATCCATTCTAATTCCTTCGTACGATCCATTCTAATTCATTCATACAATCCATTCTAATTCTTTCACACGATCCATTCTAATTCATTCGTACGATCCATTCTAATTCATTCGTACGATCCATTCTAATTCTTTCACACGATCCATTCTAATTCATTCGTATGATCCATTCTAATTCATTCGTACGATCTATTCTAATTCATTCGTACGATCCATTCTAATTCATTCGTACGATCCATTCTAATTCCTTCGTACGATCAATTCTAATTCATTCATACAATCCATTCTAATTCTTTCACACGATCCATTCTAATTCATTCGTACGATCCATTCTAATTCATTCGTGCAATCCATTCTATTTCATTCGTACGATCCATTCTTACTCATTCGTACGATCCATTCTAATTCATTCACACGAATGTATCCATTCGTACGAATGAATTAGAATAGATTGTACGAATGAATTAGAATGGATCGTACGAATGAATTAGAATGGATCGTACGAAGGAATTAGAAAGGATCGTACGAACGAATTAGAATGGATCATACGAATGAATTAGAATAGATCATTCGAATGAATTAGAATGGATCGTACGAAGGAATTAGAATGGATCGTACGAATGAATTAGAATGGATATATTCGTGCAAATGAATTAGAAGGGATCGTATGAATGTATTAGAATGGATCGTATGAGTGAATTAGAATGGATCGTACGAATGAATTAGAATGGATTATATGAATGAATTAGAATGGATCGTACGAATGAATTAGAATGGATCATGTGAATGAATTAGAATGGATCGGACGAATGAATTAGAATGGATCGTACGAATGAATTAGAATGGATCGTACGAATAAATTAGAATAGATACATTCGTCCGAATGAATTAGAATGGATCATACGAATGAGTAAGAATGGATCGTACGAATGAAATAGAATAGATTGTACGAATGAATTAGAATGGATCATGCGAATGAATTAGAATGGATCGTACGAATGAATTAGAATGGATCGTGCGAATGAATTCGAATGGATTGTACGAATGAATTAGAATGGATACCTTTGTGCTAATGAATTAGAATGGATCGTATGAATGAATTAGAATGGATCGTATGAGTGAATTAGAACGGATAGTACTAATGAAGTAGAATGGATCGTATGAATGAATTAGAATGGATACTGTTGGGGGTAGCTGAAATCTGCTTTGGAGTTCGCCCCCCCCTCTCAGCGCTCACCAAATTACCTTGATAGGGAGCGAGATCCACATTGGGCTGAAGGGGCCTTAGGCTAAAAGCTCGCGCAGGAGTTCACTGGAGATGGCAGCGGGAGTTAGACCGTCATGCATACAAAGATACCGGTACCACAAACGCCCCTAGCTGACGCAGGAGCTTGCCCAAGCTCGCGCAGGAGCTCGCCCAGGGAGCGAGCTCCGCGTTGGGCCAAAGGGGCCTTAGGCAAAGAGTTCGCTCAGGAGCTCGATCAAGCTCGCTCAGGAGCTCGCCCAAGCTCGCTCAGGAGCTCACCCAAGCTCGCTCAGGAGCTCACCCAAGCTCGCTCAGGAGCTCGCCCAAGCTCGCTCAGGAGCTCGCCCAAGCTCGCCAGAACTCCCCAGTTTATCGAAGAGGTCGCTCCCGCGGGGTCCGACTCTTGGTAGATATGGAAGAGAAGGCGGAACAATGGAGGGCAAGCTCGCCCTGGCTTCCCACCGGAGGTCGGCCACAGTGCCCGAAGGCTTCCCAGACTTGAATATTCCAGTATAACCAGCTGGCAGCAACAAGAAAGATGCTCTCCCACACTCAAACCGCCTGGCAGGCTCGACGACAAAGAATGTCAGGGCGTGAGTACCAAGGACTGTCAGAGACCCACGCGAGCCGGATCGTGGGGGTCTAGAAGGCTCTGGAAGAATCTCCACGTGTCAGGCCAAGGTAGGCCGCCGATTGCTATAAATGCTCACCCCCAGGCTCCATAGTAGTGGTTCGAAACCCTATTCCCTTCCCTTTTCGTCTCCCACAGCTCGCCGTTGTGCACCTGAGACTGACTTGAGAGTCGGAGGGTCTGCGCTCTTACGGGAGCCAGCCAATCTAACGCTTTTTCTTTGTCTTGCAGGCAGCCCGCACGGACCAGCGAAAACAACCCCCGAACAGATACATTCGTGCGAATGAATTAGAATGGATCGTATGAATGAATTAGAATAGATTGTGCGAATGAATTAGAATGGATCGTACGAATGAATTAGAATGGATACATTCGTGCGAATAAATTAGAATGGATCGTACGAATGAATTAGAATGTATCGTACGAATGGATCCTACGAATTGATTAGAATGGATACCTTTGTGCATATGAATTAGAATGGATCGTATGAATGAATTAGAATGGATCGTAGAATGGATCGTACGAATGAATTAGAATGAATTAGAATGGATCGTACGAATGAATTAGAATAGATCATAGGAATGAATTAGAATGGATCGTGCAAATGAATTAGAATGGATACATTCGTGCGAATGAATTAGAATGGATCGGACGAATGAATTAGAATGGATCGTACGAATGAGTAAGAATGGATCGTACGAATGAAATAGAATAGATCGTACGAATGAATTAGAATGGATCGTACGAAGGAATTAGAATGGATCGTACGAATGAATTAGAATGGATATATTCGTGCAAATGAATTAGAATGGATCGTATGAATGTATTAGAATGGATCGTATGAGTGAATTAGAATGGATCGTACGAATGAATTAGAATGGATCGTATGAATGAATTAGAATGGATACATTCCTGTGAATGAATTAGAATGGATCGTATGAATGAATTAGAATAGGTTTTGTGAACGAATTAGAACTGATCGTACGAATGAATTAGAATGGATACATTCGTGCGAATGAATTAGAATGGATCGGACGAATGAATTAGAATGGATCAAATGAATGAATTAGAATGGTTACATTCATGCGAATGAATTAGAATGGATCGTACGAATGGATTAGAATGGATACATTCGTGCGAATGAATTAGAATGGATCATACGAATGAGTAAGAATGGATCGTACGAATGAAATAGAATGGATTGTACGAATGAATTAGAATGGATCGTGCGAATGAATTTGAATGGATCGTACGAATGAATTAGAATGGATCGTGCTAATGAATTAGAATTGATCGTACGAATGAAATAGAATGGATTGTACGAATGATTTAGAATGGATCGTACGAATGAATTAGAATGGATCGTACGAATGATTTAGAATGGATACATTCGTGCGAATGAATTAGAATGGATCATACGAATGAGTAAGAATGGATCGTACGAATAAAATAGAATGGATTCTACGAATGAATTAGAATGGATTCGTACGAATGAATTAGAATGGATACATTCGTGCGATCCATTCTAATTCATTCATACGATCTATTCTAATTCATTCATATAATCCATTCTAATTCTTTCACACGATCCATTCTAATTCATTCGTACGATCCATTCTAATTCATTCGCACAATCCATTCTATTTCATTCGTACGATCCATTCTTACTCATTGGTACGATCCATTCTAATTCATTCGCACGAATGTATCCATTCTAATTCATTCGTACGAATCCATTCTAATTCATTCGTACAATCTATTCTATTTCATTCGTACGATCCATTCTTACTCATTCGTATGATCCATTCTAATTCATTCGGACGAATGTATCCATTCTAATTTATTCGTACGATACATTCTAATTCATTCGTACGATCCATTCTAATTCATTCGTACGATCCATTCTAATTCATTCGTCCGATCCATTCTAATTCATTCGCACGAATGTATCCATTCTAATTCATTCGTACGATCCATTCTAATTCATTCGTACGATCCATTCTAATTCATTCGTAAGATCCGTTCTAATTTATTCGTACGATCCATTCTAATTCATTCGTACGATCCATTCTAATTCCTTCGTATGATCCATTCTAATTCATTCGTACGATCCATTCTAATTCATTCGTACGATCCATTCTAATACATTCGCGCAATCTATTCTAATTCATTCGTACGATCCATTCTAATTCATTCGTCCGATCCATTCTAATTCATTCGCACGAATGTATCCATTCCAATTCATTCGTACGATCCATTCTAATTCATTCGTACGATCCATTCTAATTCATTCGTAAGATCCATTCTAATTCATTCGTACGATCCATTCTAATTCATTCGTACGATCCATTCTAATTCCTTCGTATGATCCATTCTAATTCATTCGTACGATCCATTCTAATTCATTCGTACGATCCATTCTAATTCATTCGTACGATCCATTCTAATTCATTCGCGCAATCCATTCTAATTCATTGGCACGATCCATTCTAATTCATTCGCGCAATCTATTCTAATTCATTCGCACGATCCATTCTAATTCATTCTTACGATCCATTCTAATTCTTTCACACGATCCATTCTAATTCATTTGTACGGTCCGTTCTAATTCATTCGTACGATCTATTCTAATTCATTCGTACGATCCATTCTAATTCATTCGTACGATCCATTCTAATTCCTTCGTACGATCCACTCTAATTTATTCATACAATCCATTCTAATTCTTTCACACGATCCATTCTAATTCATTCGTACGATCTATTCTAATTTATTCGTATAATCCATTCTATTTCATTCGTACGATCCATTCTTACTCATTCGTACGATCCATTCTAATTCATTCACATGAATGTATCCATTCGTACGAATGAATTAGAAAAGATTGTACGAATGAATTAGAATGGATCGTACGAATGAATTAGAATGGATCGTACGAAGGAATTAGAATGGATCGTACGAATGAATTAGAATAGATCGTACGAATGAATTAGAATGGATCGTACGAAGGAATTAGAATAGATCGTACGAATGAATTAGAAGGGATATATTCGTGCAAATGAATTAGAATGGATCGTATGAATGTATTAGAATGGATCGTATGAGTGAATTAGAATGGATCGTACGAATGAATTAGAATGGATTGTATGAATGAATTAGAATGGATCGTACGAATGAATTAGAATGGATCGTGTGAATGAATTAGAATGGATCGGACGAATAAATTAGAATGGATCGTACGAATGAACTAGAATGGATCGTACGAATGAATTAGAATGGATCGTACGAATAAATTAGAATGGATACATTCGTCCGAATGAATTAGAATGGATCATACGAATGAGTAAGAATGGATCGTACGAATGAAATAGAATAGATTGTACGAATGAATTAGAATGGATCGTGCGAATGAATTAGAATGGATCGTACGAATGAATTAGAATGGATCGTACGAATGAATTAGAATGGATCGTGCGAATGAATTCGAATGGATCGTACGAATGAATTAGAATGGATACCTTTGTGCAAATGAATTAGAATGGATCGTATGAATGAATTAGAATGGATCGTATGAGTGAATTAGAATGGATAGTACGAATGAAGTAGAATGGATCATATGAATGAATTAGAATGGATGCCTTCGTGCGAATGAATTAGAATGGATCGTATGAATGAATTAGAATAGATTGTGCGAATGAATTAGAATGGATCGTACGAATGAATTAGAATGGATACATTCGTGTGAATAAATTAGAATGGATCGTACGAATGAATTAGAATGTATCGTACGAATGGATTAAAATGGATCCTACGAATGGATTAGAATGGATACCTTTGTGCATATGAATTAGAATGGATCGTATGAATGAATTAGAATGGATCGTAGAATGGATCGTACGAATGAATTAGAATGAATTAGAATGGATCGTACGAATGAATTAGAATTGATAATAGGAATGAATTAGAATGGATCGTGCAAATGAATTAGAATGGATACATTCGTGCGAATGAATTAGAATGGATCGGACGAATGAATTAGAATGGATCGTACGAGTAAGTAAAAATGGATCGTACGAATGAAATAGAATAGATCATACGAATGAATTAGAATGGATCGTACGAAGGAATTAGAATGGATCGTACGAATGAATTAGAATGGATATATTCGTGCAAATGAATAAGAATGGATCGTATGAATGTGTTAGAATGGATCGTATGAGTGAATTAGAATGGATCGTACGAATGAATTATAATGGATCGTATGAATGAATTAGAATGGATACATTCGTGTGAATGAATTAGAATGGATCGTATGAATGAATTAGAATAGATTTTGTGAATGAATTAGAACTGATCGTACGAATGAATTAGAATGGATACATTCGTGCGAATGAATTAGAATGAATTAGAACGGATCGGACGAATGAATTAGAATGGATCGTACGAATGATTAGAATGGATCAAATGAATGAATTAGAATGGTTACATTCATGCGAATGAATTAGAATGGATCGTACGAATGGATTACAATGGATCGTACGAATGGATTAGAATGGATACATTTGTGCGAATGAATTAGAATGGATCATACGAATGAGTAAGAATGGATCGTACGAATGAAATAGAATGGATTGTACGAATGAGTTAGAATGGATCGTGCGAATGAATTTGAATGGATCGTACGAATGAATTAGAATGGATCATGCTAATGAATTAGAATTGATCGTACGAATGAAATAGAATGGATTGTACGAATGATTTAAAATGGATCGTACGAATGAATTAGAATGGATCGTACGAATGATTTAGAATGGATACATTCGTGCGAATGAATTGGAATGGATCATACGAATGAGTAAGAATGGATCGTACGAATGAAATAGAATGGATTGTACGAATGAATTAGAATGGATTCATACGAATGAATTAGAATGGATACATTCGTGCGATCCATTCTAATTCATTCATACGATCTATTCTAATTCATTCATACAATCCATTCTAATTCTTTCACACGATCCATTATAATTCATTCGTACGATCCATTCTAATTTATTCACACAATCCATTCTATTTCATTCGTACGATCCATTCTTACTCATTGGTACGATCCATTCTAATTCATTCGCACGAATGTATCCATTCTAATTCATTCGTACGAATCCATTCTAATTCATTCGTACAATCTATTCTATTTCATTCGTACGATCCATTCTTACTCATTCGTATGATCCATTCTAATTCATTCGGACGAATGTATCCATTCTAATTTATTCGTACGATCCATTCTAATTAATTCGTATGATCCATTCTAATTCATTCGTACGATCCATTCTAATTCATTCGTCCGATCCATTCTAATTCATTAGCACGAATGTATCCATTCTAATTCATTCGTACTATCCATTCTAATTCATTCGTACGATCCATTCTAATTCCTTCTTACGATCCATTCTAATTCATTCGTACGATCCATTCTAATTCATTCGTACGATCCATTCTAATTCCTTTGTACGATCCATTCTAATTCATTCGTACGATCCATTCTAATTCATTCGTACGATCCATTCTAATTCCTTCGTACGATCCATTCTAATTAATTCGTACGATCCATTCTAATTCATTCGTGCAATCTATTCTAATTTATTCGTACGATCCGTTCTAATTCATTCGTACGATCCATTCTAGTTCATTCGCACGATCCATTCTAATTCATTCGCGCAATCTATTCTAATTCATTCGCATGATCCATTATAATTCATTCGTACGATCCATTCTAATTCTTTCACACGATCCATTCTAATTCATTCATACGATCCATTCTAGTTTCATTCGTACGATCTATTCTAATTCATTCGTACGATCCATTCTAATTCCTTCGTACGATCCATTCTAATTCATTCATACAATCCATTCTAATTCTTTCACACGATCCATTCTAATTCATTCGTATGATCCATTCTAATTCATTCGTGCAATCCATTATATTTCATTCGTACGATCCATTCTTACTCATTTGTACGATCCATTCTAATTCATTCACACGAATGTATCCATTCGTACGAATGAATTAGAATAGATTGTACGAATGAATTAGAATGGATCGTACGAATGAATTAGAATGGATCGTACGAATGAATTAGAATGGATCGTACGAATGAATTAGAATAGATCGTACGAATGAATTAGAATGGATCGTACGAAGGAATTAGAATGGATCGTACGAATGAATTAGAATGGATATATTCGTGCAAATGAATTAGAATGGATATATTCGTGCAAATGAATTAAAATGTATCGTATGAATTTATTAGAATAGATTGTATGAGTGAATTAGAATGGATCGTACAAATGAATTAGAATGGATTGTATTAATGAATTAGAATGGATCGTGTGAATGAATTAGAATGGATCGGACGAATGAATTAGAATGGATCGTACGAATGAATTAGAATGGATCGTACGAATGAATTAGAATGGATCGTACGAATAAATTAGAATGGATACATTCGTCCGAATGAATTAGAATGGATCATACGAATGAGTAAGAATGGATCGTACGAATGAAATAGAATAGATTGTACGAATGAATTAGAATGGATCGTGCGAATGAATTAGAATAGATCGTACGAATGAATTAGAATGGATCGTACGAATGAATTAGAATGGATCGTGCGAATGAATTCGAATGGATCGTACGAATGAATTTGAATGGATACCTTTGTGCAAATGAATTAGAATGGATCGTATGAATGAATTAGAATGGATCGTATGAGTGAATTAGAACGGATAGTACGAATGAAGTAGAATGGATCATATGAATGGATTAGAATGGATACATTCTTGCGAATGAATTAGAATGGATCGTATGAATGAATTAGAATAGATTGTGCGAATGAATTAGAATGGATCGTACGAATGAATTAGAATGGATACATTCGTGCGAATAAATTAGAATGGATCGTACGAATGAATTAGAATGTATCCTACGAATGGATTAGAATGGATCCTACGAATGGATTAGAATGGATACCTTTGTGCATATGAATTAGAATGGATCATATGAATGAATTAGAATGGATCGTAGAATGGATCGTACGAATGAATTAGAATGAATTAGAATGGATCGTACGAATGAATTAGAATAGATCATAGGAATGAATTAGAATGGATCGTGCAAATGAATTAGAATGGATACATTCGTGCGAATGAATTAGAATGGATCGGACGAATGAATTAGAATGGATCGTACGAATGAGTAAGAATGGATCGTACGAATGAATTAGAATAGATCGTACGAATTAATTAGAATGGATATATTCGTGCAAATGAATTAGAATGGATCGTATGAATGAATTAGAATGGATCGTATGAGTGAATTAGAATGGATCGTACGAATGAATTAGAATGGATCGTATGAATGAATTAGAATGGATACATTCGTGAATGAATTAGAATGGATCGTATGAATGAATTAGAATAGATTTTGTGAATGAATTAGAACTGATTGTACGAATGAATTAGAATGGATACATTCGTGCGAATGAATTAGAATGAATTAGAATGGATCGGACGAATGAATTAAAATGGATCGGACGAATGAATTAGAATGGATCGTACGAATGAATTAGAATGGATCAAATGAATGAAATAGAATGGTTACATTCATGCGAATGGATTAGAATGGATCGTACGAATGGATTAGAATGAATCGTACGAATGGATTAGAATAGATACATTCGTGCGAATGAATTAGAATGGATCATACGAATGAGTAAGAATGGATCGTACGAATGAAATAGAATGGATTGTACGAATGAATTAGAATGGATCGTGCGAATGAATTTGAATGGATCGTACGAATGAATTAGAATGGATCGTGCTAATGAATTAGAATTGATCGTACGAATGAAATAGAATGGATTGTACGAATGATTTAGAATGGATCGTACGATTGAATTAGAATGGATCGTACGAATGATTTAGAATGGATACATTCGTGCGAATGAATTAGAATAGATCATACGAATGAGTAAGAATGGATCGTACGAATGAAATAGAATGGATTATACGAATGAATTAGAATGGATTCCTACGAATGAATTAGAATGGATACATTTGTGCGATCCATTCTAATTCATTCATACGATCTATTCTAATTCATTCATACAATCCATTCTAATTCTTTCACACGATCCATTCTAATTCATTCGTATGATCCATTCTAATTCATTCGCACAATCCATTCTATTTCATTCGTACGATCCATTCTTACTCATTGGTACGATCCATTCTAATTCATTCGCACGAATGTATCCATTCTAATTCATTCGTATGAATCCATTCTAATTCATTTGTACAATCTATTCTATTTCATTCGTACGATCCATTCTTACTCTTTCGTATGATCCATTCTAATTCATTCGGACGAATGTATCCATTCTAATTTATTCGTACGATCCATTCTAATTCATTCGTACGATCCATTCTAATTCATTCGTCCGATCCATTCTAATTCATTCGCACGAATGTATCCATTCTAATTCATTCGTATGATCCATTCTAATTCCTTCGTACGATCCATTCTATCTCATTCGTAAGATCCATTCTAATTCATTCGCATGATCCATTCTAATTCCTTCGTACGATCCATTCTAATTCATTCGTACGATCCATTCTAATTCCTTCGTACGATCCATTCTAATTCATTCGTACGATCCATTCTAATTCATTCGCGCAATCTTTTCTAATTCATTCGTACGATCCATTCTAATTCATTCGTACGATCCATTCTAATTCATTCGCGCAATCTATTCTAATTCATTCGTACAATCCATTCTAATTCATTCGTACGATCCATTCTAATTCTTTCACACGATCCATTCTAATTCATTCGTACGATCCATTCTAGTTCATTCGTACGATCTATTCTAATTCATTCGTACGATCCATTCTAATTCATTCGTACGATCCATTCTAATTCCTTCGTACGATCCATTCTAATTCATTCATACAATCCATTCTTATTCTTTCACACGATCCATTCTAATTCATTCATACGATCCATTCTAATTCATTCGTGCAATCCTTTCTATTTCATTCGTACGATCCATTCTTACTCATTCGTACGATCCATTCTAATTCATTCACACGAATGTATCCATTCGTACGAATGAATTAGAATAGATTGTACGAATGAATTAGAATGGATCGTACGAATGAATTAGAATGGATCATACGAAGGAATTAGAATGGATCGTACGAATGAATTAGAATGGATCGTAAGAATGAATTAGAATAGATCGTACGAATGAATTAGAATGGATCGTACGAAGAAATTAGAATGGATCGTACGAATGAATTAGAATGGATATATTCGTGCAAATGAATTAGAATGGATCGTATGAATGTATGAGAATGGATCGTATGAGTGAATTAGAATGGATCGTACGAATGAATTAGAATGGATTGTATGAATGAATTAGAATGGATCGTACGAATGAATTAGAATGGATCGTGTGAATGAATTAGAATGGATCGGACGAATGAATTAGAATGGATCGTACGAATAAATTAGAATGGATCGTACGAATAAATTAGAATGGATACATTCGTCCGAATGAATTAGAATGGATCATACGAATGAGTAAGAATGGATCGTACGAATGAAATAAAATAGATTGTACGAATGAATTAGAATGGATCGTGCGAATGAATTAGAATGGATCGTACGAATGAATTAGAATGGATCGTACGAATGAATTAGAATGGATCGTGCGAATGAATTCGAATGGATCGTACGAATGAATTAGAATGGATACCTTTGTGCAAATGAATTAGAATGGATCGTATGAATGAATTAGAATGGATCGTATGAGTGAATTAGAACGGATAGTACGAATGAAGTAGAATGGATCGTATGAATGAATTAGAATGGATACATTCGTGCGAATGAATTAGAATGGATCGTATGAATGAATTAGAATAGATTGTGCGAATGAATTAGAATTGATCGTACGAATGAATTAGAATGGATACATTCGTGCGAATAAATTAGAATGGATCGTACGAATGAATTAGAATGTATCGTACGAATGGATTAGAATGGATCCTACGAATGGATTAGAATGGATACCTTTGTGCATATGAATTAGAATGGATCGTATGAATGAATTAGAATGGATCGTAGAATGGATTGTACGAATGAATTAGAATGAATTAGAATGGATCGTACGAATGAATTAGAATAGATCATAGGAATGAATTAGAATGGATCGTGCAAATGAATTAGAATGGATCGGACGAATGAATTAGAATGGATCATACGAATGAGTAAGAATGGATCGTACGAATGAAATAGAATAGATCGTACGAATGAATTAGAATGGATCCTACCAAGGAATTAGAATGGATCGTACGAATGAATTAGAATGGATATATTCGTGCAAATGAATTAGAATGGATCGTATGAATGTATTAGAATGGATCGTATGAGTGAATTAGAATGGATCGTACGAATGAATTAGAATGGATCGTATGAATGAATTAGAATGGATACATTCGAGTAAATGAATTAGAATGGATCGTATGAATGAATTAGAATAGATTTTGTGAATGAATTAGAACTGATCGTACGAATGAATTAGAATGGATACATTCGTGCGAATGAATTAGAATGAATTAGAATAGATCGGACGAATGAATTAGAATGGATCATACGAATGAATTAGAATGGATCAAATGAATGAATTAGAATGGTTACATTCATGCGAATGAATTAGAATGGATCGTACGAATGGATTAGAATGGATACATTCGTGCGAATGAATTAGAATGGATCATACGAATGAGTAAGAATGGATCGTACGAATGAAATAGAATGGATTGTACGAATGAATTAGAATGGATCGTGCGAATGAATTTGAATGGATCGTACGAATGAATTAAAATGGATCGTGCTAATGAATTAGAATTGATCGTACGAATGAAATAGAATGGATTGTACGAATGATTTAGAATGGATCGTACGAATGAATTAGAATGGATCGTATGAATGATTTAGAATGGTTACATTCATGCGAATGAATTAGAATGGATCATATGAATGAGTAAGAATGGATCATACGAATGAAATAGAATGGATTGTACGAATGAATTAGAATGGATTCGTACGAATGAATTAGAATGGATACATTCGGGCGATCCATTCTAATTCATTCATACGATCTATTCTAATTCATTCATACAATCCATTCTATTTCTTTCACACGATCCATTCTAATTCATTCGTACGATCCATTCTAATTCATTCGCACAATCCATTCTATTTCATTGGTACGATCCATTCTTACTCATTGGTACGATCCATTCTAATTCATTCGCACGAATGTATCCATTCTAATTCATTCTTACGAATCCATTCTAATTCATTCGTACAATCTATTCTACTTCATTCGTACGATCCATTCTTACTCATTCGTATGATCCATTCTAATTCATTCGGACGAATGTATCCATTCTAATTTATTCGTATGATCCATTCTAATTCATTCGTCCGATCCATTCTAATTCATTCGTCCGATCCATTCTAATTCATTCGCACGAATGTATCCATTCTAATTCATTCGTACGATCCATTCTAATTCATTCACACGATCCATTCTAATTTATTCGTACGATTCATTCTAATTCTTTCACACGATCCATTCTAATTCATTCGTATGATCCATTCTAATTCATTCATACGACCTGTTCTAATTCATTCGTACGATCCATTCTAATTCGTTCGTACGATCCATTCTAATTCCTTCGTACGATCCATTCTAATTCTTTCATACAATCCATTCTAATTCTTTCACACGATCCATTCTAATTCATTCATACGATCCATTCTAATTCATTCGTGCAATCCATTCTATTTCATTCGTACGATCCATTCTTACTCATTCGTACGATCCATTCTAATTCATTCACACGAATGTATCCATTCGTACGAATGAATTAGAATAGATTGTACGAATGAATTAGAATGGATCGGACGAATGAATTAGAATGGATCGTACGAAGGAATTAGAATGGATCGTACGAATGAATTAGAATGGATCGTACGAATGAATTAGAATAGATCGTACGAAGGAATTAGAATGGATCGTACGAATGAATTAGAATGGATATATTCGTGCAAATGAATTAGAATGGATCGTATGAGTGAATTAGAATGGATCGTACGAATGAATTAGAATGGATTGTATGAATGAATTAGAATGCATCGTACGAATGAATTAGAATGGATCGTGTGAATGAATTAGAATGGATCGGACGAATGAATTAGAATGGATCGTACGAATGAATTAAAATGGATCGTACGAATAAATTAGAATGGATACATTCGTCCGAATGAATTAGAATGGATCATACGAATGAGTTAGAATGGATCGTACGAATGAAATAGAATAGATTGTACGAATGAATTAGAATGGATCGTGCGAATGAATTAGAATGGATCGTACGAATGAATTAGAATGGATCGTACGAATGAATTAGAATGGATCATGCGAATGAATTCGAATGGATCGTACGAATGAATTAGAATGGATACCTTTGTGCAAATGAATTAGAATGGATCGTATGAATGAATTAGAATGGATCGTATGAGTGAATTAGAATAGATTGTGCGAATGAATTAGAATGGATCATACAAATGAATTAGAATGGATACATTCGTGCGAATAAATTAGAATGGATCGTATGAATGAATTAGAATAGATTGTGCGAATGAATTAGAATGGATCATACAAATGAATTAGAATGGATACATTCGTGCGAATAAATTAGAATGGATCGTATGAATGAATTAGAATGTATCGTACGAATTGATTAGAATGGATCCTACGAATGGATTAGAATGGATACCTTTGTGCATATGAATTAGAATGGATCGTATGAATGAATTAGAATGGATCGTACGAATGAATTAGAATGAATTAGAATGGATCGTACGAATGAATTAGAATAGATCATAGGAATGAATTAGAATGGATCGTGCAAATGAATTAGAATGGATACATTCGTGCGAATGAATTAGAATGGATCGGACGAATGAATTAGAATGGATCGTACGAATGAGTAAGAATGGATCGTACGAATGAAATATAATAGATCGTACGAATGAATTAGAATGGATCGTACGAAGGAATTAGAATGGATCGTACGAATGAATTAGAATGGATATATTCGTGAAAATGAATTAGAATGGATCGTATGAATGAATTAGAATGGATCGTATGAGTGAATTAGAATGGATCGTACGAATGAATTAGAATGGATCGTATGAATGAATTAGAATGGATACATTCGTGTGAATGAATTAGAATGGATCGTATGAATGAATTAGAATAGATTTTGTGAATGAATTAGAACTGATCGTACGAATGAATTAGAATGGATACATTCGTTCGAATGAATTAGAATGAATTAGAATGGATCGGACGAATGAATTAGAATGGATCGTACAAATGAATTAGAATGGATCAAATGAATGAATTAGAATGGTTACATTCATGCGAATGAATTAGAATGGATCGTACGAATGGATTAGAATGGATCGTACGAATGGATTAGAATGGATAAATTCGTGCGAATGAAATAGAATGGATCATACGAATGAGTAAGAATGGATTGTACGAATGAAATAGAATGGATTGTACGAATGAATTAGAATGGATCGTGCGAATGAATTTGAATGGATCGTACGAATGAATTAGAATGGATTGTGCTAAAGAATTAGAATTGATCGTACGAATGAAATAGAATGGATGGTACGAATGATTTAGAATGGATCGCACGAATGAATTAGAATGGATCGTACGAATGATTTAGAATCCATTCTAATTCTTTCACACGATCCTTTCTAATTCATTCATACAATCCATTCTAATTCTTTCACACGATCCTTTCTAATTCATTCGTACGATCCATTCTAATTCATTCGCACAATCCATTCTATTTCATTCGTACGATCCATTCTTACTCATTGCTACGATCCATTCTAATTCATTTGCACGAATGTATCCATTCTAATTCATTCGTACGAATCCATTCTAATTCATTCGTACAATCTATTCTATTTCATTCGTACGATCCATTCTTACTCATTCGTATGATCCATTCTAATTTTTCGGACGAATGTATCCATTCTAATTTATTCGTACGATCCATTCTTATTCATTCGTACGATCCATTCTAATTCATTCGTACGATCCATTCTAATTCATTCGTTCGATCCATTCTAATTCATTCGCACGAATGTATCCATTTTAATTCATTCGTACGATCCATTCTAATTCATTCGTACGATCCATTCTAATTCATTCGTACGATCCATTCTAATTCCTTCATACGATCCATTCTAATTCATTCGTACGATCCATTCTAATTCATTCGTACGATCCATTCTAATTCCTTCGTACGATCCATTCTAATTCATTCGTACGATCCATTCTAATTCATTCGTGCAATCAATTCTAATTCATTCGTACGATCCATTCTAATTCATTCGTACGATCCATTCTAATTCATTCGCACGATCCATTCTAATTCATTCGTGCAATCTATTCTAATTCATTTGCACGATCCATTCTAATTCATTCGTACGATCCATTCTAATTCTTTCACACGATCCATTCTAATTCATTCGTACGATCCATTCTAATTCATTCGTACGATATATTCTAATTCATTCGTACGATCCATTCTAATTCATTCGTACGATCCATTCTAATTCCTTCGTACGATCCATTCTAATTCATTCATACAATCCATTCTAATTCTTTCACACGATCCATTCAAATTCATTCGTACGATCCATTCTAATTCATTCGTGCAATCCATTCTATTTCATTCGTACGATCCATTCTTACTCATTCGTATGATCCATTTTAATTCATTCACACGAATGTATCCATTCGTACGAATGAATTAGATTAGATTGTACGAATGAATTAGAATGGATCGTACGAATGAATTAGAATGGATCGTACGAAGGAATTAGAATGGATCGTACGAATGAATTAGAATGGATCGTACGAAAGAATTAGAATGGATCGTACGAAGGAATTAGAATGGATCGTACGAATGAATTAGAATGGATATATTCGTGCAAATGAATTAGAATGGATCGTATGAATGTATTAGAATGGATCGTATGAGTGAATTAGAATGGATCGTACGAATGAATTAGAATGGATTGCATGAATGAATTAGAATGGATCGTACGAATGAATTAGAATGGATTGTGTGAATGAATTAGAATGGATCGGACGAATGAATTAGAATGGATCGTACGAATGAATTAGAATGGATCGTACGAATAAATTAGAATGGATACATTCGTCCGAATGAATTAGAATGGATCATACGAATGAGTAAGTATGGATCGTACGAATGAAATAAAATAGATTGTACGAATGAATTAGAATGGATCGTGCGAATGAATTAGAATGGATCGTACGAATGAATTAGAATGGATCGTACGAATGAATTAGAATGGATCGTGCGAATGAATTCGAATGGATCGTACGAATGAATTAGAATGGATACCTTTGTGCAAATGAATTAGAATGGATCGTATGAATGAATTAGAATGGATCGTATGAGTGAATTAGAACGGATAGTACGAATGAAGTAGAATGTATCGTATGAATGAATTAGAATGGATACATTCGTGCGAATGAATTAGAATGGATCGTATGAATGAATTAGAATAGATTGTGCGAATGAATTAGAATGGATCGTAGGAATGAATTAGAATGGATACATTCGTGCGAATAAATAAGAATGGATCGTAC
Source organism: Chamaelirium japonicum (assembly GCA_947650365.1). Lineage (NCBI taxonomy): Eukaryota > Viridiplantae > Streptophyta > Magnoliopsida > Liliales > Melanthiaceae > Chamaelirium > Chamaelirium japonicum. The sequence continues at coordinate 47,248 of CANTAL010000123.1, forward strand.
GAATGAATTAGAATCTATCGTACGAATGGATTAGAATGGATCCTACGAATGGATTAGAATGGATATCTTTGTGCATATGAATTAGAATGGATCGTATGAATGAATTAGAATGGATCGTAGAATGGATCGTAGAATGGATTAGAATAAATTAGAATGGATCGTACGAATGAATTAGAATAGATCATAGGAATGAATTAGAATGGATCGTGCAAATGAATTAGAATGGATACATTCGTGCGAATGAATTAGAATGGATCGGACGAATGAATTAGAATGGATCGTACGAATGAGTTAGAATGGATCGTACGAATGAAATAGAATAGATCGTACGAATGAATTAGAATGGATCGTACGAAGGAATTAGAATGGATCGTACGAATGAATTAGAATGGATATATTCGTGCAAATGAATTAGAATGGATCGTATGAATGTATTAGAATGGATCGTATGAGTGAATTAGAATGGATCGTACGAATAAATTAGAATGGATCGTATGAATGAATTAGAATGGATACATTCGTGTGAATGAATTTGAATGGATCGTATGAATGAATTAGAATAGATTTTGTGACTGAATTAGAACTAATCGTACGAATGAATTAGAATGGATACATTCGTGCGAAAGAATTAGAATGGATCGGATGAATGAATTAGAATGGATCGCACGAATGAATTAGAATGGATCAAATGAATGAATTAGAATGGTTACATTCATGCGAATGAATTAGAATGGATCGTACGAATGGATTAGAATGGATCGTACGAATGGATTAGAATGGATATATTCGTGCGAATAAATTAGAATGGATCATACAAATGAGTAAGAATGGATCGTACGAATGAAATAGAATGGATTATACGAATGAATTAGAATGGATCGTGCGAATGAATTTGAATGGATCGTACGAATGAATTAGAATGGATCGTGCTAATGAATTAGAATTGATCGTACGAATGAAATAGAATGGATTTGTACGAATGATTTAGAATGGATCGTACGAATGAATTAGAATGGATCGTACGAATGATTTAGAATGGATACATTCGTACGAATGAATTAGATTGGATCATACGAATGAGGAAGAATGGATCGTACGAATGAAATAGAATGGATTGTACGAATGAATTAGAATGGATTCGTACGAATGAATTAGAATGGATACATTCGTGCGATCCATTCTAATTCATTCATACGATTTATTCTAATTCATTCATACAATCTATTCTAATTCTTTCACACTATCCATTCTAATTCATTCGTACGATCCATTCTAATTCATTCGCACAATCCATTCTATTTCATTCGTACGATCCATTCACACGATCCATTCTAATTCATTCGTACAATCCATTCTAATTCATTCGTGCAATCCATTCTATTTCATTCGTACGATCCATTCTTACTCATTCGTACGATCCATTCTAATTCATTCACACGAATGTATCCATTCGTACGAATGAATTAGAATAGATTGTACGAATAAATTAGAATGGATCGTACGAATGAATTAGAATGGATCGTACGAAGGAATTAGAATGGATCGTACGAATGAATTAGAATGGATCGTACGAATGAATTAGAATAGATCGTACGAATGAATTAGAATGGATCGTACGAATAAATTAGAATGGATACATTTGTCCGAATGAATTAGAATGGATCATACGAATGAGTAAGAATGGATCGTACGAATGAAATAGAATAGATCATACGAATGAATTAGAATGGATCGTGCGAATGAATTAGAATGGATCGTACGAATGAATTAGAATGGATCGTACGAATGAATTAGAATGGATCGTGCGAATGAATTCGAATGGATCGTACGAAAGAATTAGAATGGATACCTTTGTGCAAATGAATTAGAATGGATTGTATGAATGAATTAGAATGGATCGTATGAGTGAATTAGAACGGATAGTACGAATGAAGTAGAATGGATCGTATGAATGAATTAGAATGGATACATTCGTGCGAATGAATTAGAATGGATCGTATGAATGAATTAGAATAGATTGTGCGAATGAATTAGAATGGATCGTACGAATGAATTAGAATGGATACATTCGTGCGAATAAATTAGAATGGATCGTACGAATGAATTAGAATGTATCGTACGAATGGATTAGAATGGATCCTACGAATGGATTAGAATGGATACCTTTGTGCATATGAATTAGAATGGATCGTATGAAAGAATGGATTAGAATGGATTAGAATGGATCATACGAATGAATTAGAATAGATCATAGGAATGAATTAGAATGGATCGTGCAAATGAATTAGAATGGATACATTCGTGCGAATAAATTAGAATGGATTGTATGAATGAATTAGAATGGATACGAAGGAATTAGAATGGATCGTACGAAGGAATTAGAATGGATCATACGAATGAAATTGAATGGATCGTACGAAGGAATTAGAATGGATCGTACGAAGGAATTAGAATGGATAGTATGAATGAATTAGAATGGATATATTCGAGCAAATGAATTAGAATGGATCGTATGAATGAATTAGAATGGATCGTATGAGTGAATTAGAATGGATCGTACGAATGAATTAGAATGGATCGTATGAATGAATTAGAATGGATCGTGCGAAAGAATTAGAATGCATTGTATGAATGAATTAGAATGGATCGTATAAATGAATTAGAATGGATCGTGCGAATGAATTCGAATGGATCGCATGATCCATTCGAATAGAATGGATCGTATGAATAAATTAGAATGGATCGGGCGAATGAATTAGAATGGATTGTAGGAATGAATTAGAATGGATCGTATGAATGAATTAGAATGGATCGTATGAATGAATTAGAATGGATCGTGCGAATGAATTAGAATGGATCGTACGAATGAATTAGAATGGATCGTACAAATGAATTAGAATGGATCATACGAATGAATTAGAATGGATCATACGAATGAATTAGAATGGATCATACGATTCATTCTAATTCATTCGTACGATCCATTCTAATACATTCGTACGATTCATGCTAATTCATTCGCACGATCCATTCTAATTCATTCGTACGATCCATTCTTATTCATTCATACGATCTATTCTAATTCATTCGCACAATCCATTCTAATTCATTCGTACAATCCATTCTAATTCATTCGTATGATCCATTCTAACTCATTCGGTGGATCCATTCTAATTCATTCGTACGATCCATTCTAATTCATTCCCACGATCCATTCTAATTTATTCGTACGATCCATTCTAATTCATTCGTACGATCTATTCTAATTCATTCGCATGAATGTAACTATTCTAATTCATTCATACGATTCATTCTAATTCATTCGTATGAGCTATGCTAATTCATTCGTACGATCCATTCTAATTCATTCATACGATCCATTGTAATTCATTCATACAATCCATTTAGATTGATTCGCACAAATGTATCCATTCAAATTCATTCGTACGATCCATTCTAATTCATTCATACGATCCATTCTAATTCATTCATACGATCTATTCTAATTCATTCATACAATCCATTCTAATTCTTTCACACGATCCATTCTAATTTATTCGTACGATCCATTCTAATTCATTCGTATGATCCATTCTAATTCACTCATACAATCCATTCTAATACATTCATAAGATCCATTCTAATTCATTTGCACGAATATATCCATTCTAATTCATTCGTACGATCCATTCTAATTCATTCATACGATCCATTCTAATTCATTTGCACGAACATATCCATTCTAATTCATTCGTACGATCCATTCTAATTCCTTCGTACGATCCATTCTAATTCGTTCGTACGATCCATTCTAATTCATCCGTACGATCCATTCTAATTCATTAATATGATCCATTCTAATTCATTCGTACGATCCATTCTAATGAATTAGAATTGATCGTACGAATGAAATAGAATGGATTGCACGAATGATTTAGAATGGATCGTACGAATGAATTAGAATGGATCGTGTGAAACAATTAGAATGGATTGTATGAATGAATTAGAATGGATCGTACGAATGAATTAGAATGGATCTTACAAATGAATTAGAATGGATTAGAATGGATTAGAATGGATTGTGCGAATGAATTAGAATGGATCGTATGAATGAATAAGAATGGATCGTACGAATGAATTAGAATGGATCGTACGAATGAATTAGCATGAATCGTACGAATGTATTAGAATGGATCATACGAATGAGTAAGAATGGATCGTACGAATGAAATAGAATGGATTGTACGAATGAAATAGAATGGATACATTCGTGCGAATGAATTAGAATGGATCGTACGAATTAATTAGAATGGATCATTCGAATGAATTAGAATGGATCGTACGAATGAATTAGAATGGATCGTATGAATGAATTAGAATGGATCGTGTGAATGAATTAGAATGGATTGTACGAATGAATTAGAATGGATACATTTGTGCGAATGAATTAGAATGGATCGTACGAATGAATTAGAATGGATCGTATGAATGAATTAGAATGGATCGTACGAATAAATTAGAATGGATCGTGCGAATGAATTAGAATGGATCGTACGAATGAATTAGAATGGATCGTGTGAAAGAATTAGAATGGATCGAACGAATGAATTAGAATGGATCATGCGAATGAATTAGAATGGATCGTACGAATGAATTAGAATGGATACATTTGTGCGAATGAATTAGAATGGATCGTACGAATGAATTAGAATGGATCGTATGAAAGAATTTGAATGGATCGTACGAATGAATTAGAATGGATCGTGCGAATGAATTAGAATGGATCGTACGAATGAATTAGAATGGATCGTACGAATGAATTAGAATGGATACATTCGTGCGAATGAATTAGAATGGATCGGACGAATGAATTAGAATGGATCGTACGCTCGAATGTATCCACTCTAATCCATTCGTACGATCCATTCTAATCCATTCGTACGATCCATTCTAATTCATTCGCATGAATGTAGCCATTCCAATTCATTCATTTGATCCATTCTAATTCATTCGTACGATCCATTCTAATTCATTCATACGATCCATTCTAATTCATTCGCATGAATGTAACCATTCTAATTTATTCATTTGATCCATTCTAATTCATTCGTACGATCCATTCTAATTCATTCGTCCGATCCATTCTAATTCATTCGCACGAATGTATCCATTCTAATTCATTCGTACGATCCATTCTAATTCATTCGTACGATCCATTCTAATTCATTCGTAAGATCCATTCTAATTCATTCGTACGATCCATTCTAATTCATTCGTACGATCCATTCTAATTCATTCGCACGATCCATTCTAATTCATTTGCACGAATATATCTATTCTAATTCATTCGTACGATCCATTCTAGTTCCTTCGTACGATCCATTCTAATTCATTCGTACGATCTATTCTAATTCATTCGTAGGATCCATTCTAATTCATTCGTACGATCCATTCTAATTCATTCGCACGATCCATTCTAATTCATTCATAAGATCTATTCTAATTCATTCATACGATCTATTCTAATTCTTTCGCACGAATGTATCCATTCTATTTCATTCGCATGAATGTATCCATTCTAATTCATTCGTACGAATCCATTCTAATTCATTCGTACAATCTATTCTATTTCATTCGTACAATCCATTCTAGTTCATTCGTACGATCCATTCTAATTCATTCGTACGTATTTCATTCGTACGATCCATTCTTACTCATTCGTATGATCCATTATGGATACATTCGTGCGAATGAATTAGAATGGATCATACGAATGAGTAAGAATGGATCGTACGAATGAAATAGAATGGATTGTGCGAATGAATTAGAATGGATCGTAGAATGGATCAGAATAGATCGTGTGAAAGAATTAGAATGGATTGTATGAATGAATTAGAATGAATTCGTACGATCCATTCGAATTTATTCACACGATCCATTCTAATTCATTCATACGATCCATTCTAATTTTTCACACGATCTATTCTGATCCATTCTACGATCCATTCTAATTCATTCACACAATCCATTCTATTTCATTCGTACGATCCATTCTTACTCATTCGTATGATCGATTCTAATTCATTCATACAATCCATTCTAATTCTTTCACACGATCCATTCTAATTCATTCGTACAATCCATTCTAATTCATTCGTGCAATCCATTCTATTTCATTCGTACAATCCATTCTTACTCATTCGTACGATCCATTCTAATTCATTCACACGAATGTATCCATTCGTACGAATGAATTAGAATAGATTTTACGAATGAATTAGAATGGATCGTACGAATGAATTAGAATGGATCGTACGAAGGAATTAGAATGGATCGTACGAATGAATTAGAATGGATCGTACGAATGAATTAGAATGGATCGTACGAAGGAATTAGAATGGATCGTACGAATGAATTAGAATGGATATATTCGTGCAAATGAATTAGAATGGATCGTATGAATGTATTAGAATGGATCGTATGAGTGAATTAGAATGGATCGTACGAATGAATTAGAATGGATTGTATGAATGAATTAGAATGGATCGTACGAATGAATTAGAATGGATCGTATGAATGAATTAAAATTGATCGTACGAATGAATTAGAATGGATCGTGCGAATGAATTAGAATGGATCGTACGAATGAACTAGAATGGATCGTACGATTGAACTAGAATGGATACATTCGTGCGAATGAATTAAAATGGATCGTACGAATGAATTAGAATGGATCGTACGAATGAATTAGAATGGATCGTACGAATGGATTAGAATGGATCATACGAATGAATTAGAATGGATCGTGTGAATGAATTAGAATGGATCGAACGAATGAATTAGAATGGATATATTCGAGCGAATGAATTAGAATAGATCGTAGGAATAAATTAGAATGGATCATACGAATGAATTAGAATGGATCGTACGAACGAATTAGAATGGATCGTACGAACGAATTAGAATGGATCATATGAACGAATTAGAATGGATCGTACGAATGAATTAGAATGGATACATTCGAGCGAATGAATTAGAATGGATCGTACGAATGAATTAGAATAGACATAGGAATGAATTAGAATGGATCGTGCAAATGAATTAGAATGGATACGTTCGTGCGAATGAATTAGAATGGATCGTGCGAATGAATTAGAATGGATCGTACGAATTAATTAGAATGTATATATTTGAACGAATACATTAGAATGGATCATACGAATGAATTAGAATGGATCGTACGAATGAATTAGAATGGATAGTGCGAATGAATTAGAATGGATCGTACGAATGAATTAGAATGGATACATTCGTGCGAATGAATTAGAATGGATCAAACGAATGAGTAAGAATGGATCGTACGAATGAAATAGAATGGATTATACAAATGAATTAGAATGGATACATTCGTGCGAATGAATTAGAATGGATCGTATGTACGAATGAATTTGAATGGATACATTCGTGCGAATGAATTAGAATGGATCGTGCGAATGAATTAGAATGGATCGTGCGAATGAATTAGAATGGATCGTACGAATGAACTAGAATGGATACATTCGTGCGAATGAATTAGAATGGATCGTACGAATGAATTAGAATGGATCGTACGACTGAATTAGAATGGATCTTACAAATGAATTAGAATGGATCGTACAAATAAATTAGAATGGATCGTATGAATGGTTTAGAATGGATACATTCGTGCGAATGAATTAGAATGGATCAGATGAATGAATTAGAATGGATTGTACGAATGAATTAGAATGGATCAAATGAATGAATTAGAATGGTTACATTCATGCGAATGAATTAGAATGGATCGTACGAATGGATTAGAATGGATCGTACGAATGAATTAGAATGGATTAGAATGGATCGTGCTAATGAATTAGAATTGATCGTACGAATGAAACAGAATGGATTGTAAGAATGATTTAGAATGGATCGTACGAATGAATTAGAATGGATCGTACGAATGATTTAGAATGGATACATTCGTGCGAATGAATTAGAATGGATCATAAGAATGAGTAAGAATAGATCGTACGAATGAAATAGAATAGATTGTACGAATTAATTAGAATGGATTCGTACGAATGAATTAGAATGGATACATTCGTGCGAATGAATTAGAATGGATTGTACCAATGAGTAAGAATGGATCGTACGAATGAAATAGAAGGGATTGTGCGAATGAATTAGAATGGATCGTACGAATGAATTAGAATGGATCGTGTGAAAAAATTAGAATGGATTGTATGAATGAATTAGAATGGATCATACGAATGAGTAAGAATGGATCGTACGAATAAATTAGAATGGATCGTACGAATGAATTAGAATGGATCGTACGAATAAATTAGAATGGATACATTCGTCCGAATGAATTAGAATGGATCATACGAATGAGTAAGAATGGATCGTACGAATGAAATACAATAGATTGTACGAATGAATTAGAATGGATCCTACGAATGAATTAGAATGGATCGTACGAATAAATTAGAATGGATTGTATGATTGAATTAGAATGGATCGTACGAATGAATTAGAATGGATCGTACGAATGAATTAGAATAGATTGTGCGAATGAATTAGAATGGATCATAAGAATGAATTAGAATGGATCGTACAAAGGAATTAGAATGGATCGTACGAATGAATTAGAATGGATCGTACGAAGGAATTATAATGGATCATACGAATGAATTAGAATGGATCGTACGATTGAATTAGAATGGATCATACAAATGAGTAAGAATGGATCGTATGAATGAATTAGATTGGATCGTACGATCCATTCTAATTCATTAGCATGGATCGTGCTAATGAATTAGAATGGAATATACGAATGAATTAGAATGGATCGTAGAATGGTTCGTACGAATGAATTAGAATGGATCATACGAATGAGTAAGAATGGATCGTACGAATGAATTAGAATGGATTAGAATGGATCGTACGAATGAAATAGAATAGATTGTATGAATGAATTAGAATGGATTCATACGAATGAATTAGAATGGATACATTCGTGCGAATGAATTAGAATGGATCGTACCAATGAGTAAGAATGGATCGTACGAATGAAATAGAATGGATTGTGCGAATGAATTAGAATGGATCGTACGAATGAATTAGAATGAATCGTGTGAAAGAATTAGAATGGATTGTATGAATGAATTAGAATAGATCGTATGAATAAATTAGAATGGATCGTACGAATGAATTAGAATGGATCGTGCGAATGAATTAGAATGGATCGTACGAATGAATTAGAATGGATACATTCGTGCGAATGATTTAGAATGGATCGGACGAATGAATTAGAATCGATCGTACGAATGAATTAGAATGGATCAAATGAATGAATTAGAATGGATCGTACGAATGAATTAGAATGCATCGTACGAAAGAATTAGAATGGATATATTCGTGCGAATGAATTAGAATGGATCATATGAATGAATTAGAATGGATCATATGAGTGAATTAGAACGGATAGTACGAATGAAGTAGAATGGATCGTATGAATGAATTAGAATAGATCGTATGAATGAATTAGAATGGATTGTACGAATGAATTAGAATGGATTGTGCGAATGAATTAGAATGGATCGTACGAATGAATTAGAATGGATACATTCGTGCGAATGAATTAGAATGGATCGGACGAATAAATTAAAATGGATCGTACGAATGAATTAGAATGGATCAAATGAATGAATTAGAATGGATCGTACAAATGAATTAGAATGCATCGTACGAAAGAATTAGAATGGATATATTTGTGCGAATGAATTAGAATGGATCGTATGAATGAATTAGAATGGATCGTATGAGTGAATTAGAACGGATAGTACGAATGAAGTATAATGGATCATATGAATGAATTAGAATGGATACATTCGTGCGAATGAATTAGAATGGATCGTATGAATGAATTAGAATAGATTGTACGAATGAATTAGAATGGATCGTACGAATGAATTAGAATGCATCGTACGAAAGAATTAGAATGGATCGTACGAAGGAATTAGAATGGATCGTACGAATGAATTAGAATTGATATATTCGTGTAAATGAATTAGAATGGATCGTATGAATGTATTAGATTGGATCGTATGAGTGAATTAGAATGGATTGTACGAATGAATTAGAATGGATCGTATGAATGAATTAGAATGGATACATTCGTGTGAATGAATTAGAATGGATCGTATGAATGAATTAGAATAGATTTTGTGAATGAATTAGAACTGATCGTACGAATGAATTAGAATGGATACATTCATGCGAATGAATTAGAATGGATTGTATCAATGAATTAGAATGGATCGTACGAATGAACTAGAATGGATACATTCGTGCGAATGAATTAGAATGGATCGTACGAATGAATTAGAATGGATCGTACGAATAAATTAGAATGGATCTTACGAATGAATTAGAATGGATCGTACGAATGAATTAGAATGGATACATTCGTGCGAATGAATTAGAATGGATCGGACGAATGAATTAGAATGGATCGTACGAATGAATTAGAATGAATCGTACGAATGAATTAGAATGGATCGTACGAATAAATTAGAATGGATACATTCGTCCGAATGAATTAGAATGGATCATACGAATGAGTAAGAATGGATCGTACGAATGAAATAGAATAGATTGTACGAATGAATTAGAATGGATCCTACGAATGAATTAGAATGGATCGTGTGAAAGAATTAGAATGGATTGTATAAATGAATTAGAATGGATTGTATGAATGAATTAGAATGGATCGTGCGAATGAATTCGAATGGATCGTACGAATTCATTCTAATTCATTCATACAATCCATTCTAATTCTTTCACATGATCCATTCTAATTCATTCGTACGTTCCATTCTAATTCATTAGCACGATCCATGCTAATTCATTCGTTCGATCAATTCTAATTCATTAGAACGATCCATTCTAATTCATTCGTACGATCCATTCTAATTCATTCGCGTGATCCATTCTAATTCATTCATAGGATCCATTCTAATTCATTCATACAATCCATTCTAATTCATTCGCACGAATGTATCCATTCTAATTCATTCATACAATCCATTCTAATTCATTCGCACGAATGTATCCATTCTAATTCATTCGTACAATCAGTTCTAATTCATTCACTAAATCTATTCTAATTCATTCATACGATCCATTCAAATTAATTCACACGAATGTATCCATTCTAATTCATTCATACGATCCATTCTAATTCATTCATACGATCCATTCTAATTCATTCGTACGATCCATTCTAAATCACTCAAATGATCTATTCTAATACATTCATACGATCCATTCTAATTCGTTTGCACGAAAATATCCATTCTAATTCATTCGTACGATCCATTCTAATTCCTTCGTACGATCCATTCTAATTCATTCGTACGATCTATTCTATTTCATTCGTACGATCCATTCTTACTCATTCGTACGATCCATTCTAATTCATTCGTCCGATCCATTCTAATTCATTCGCACGAATGTATCCATTCTAATTCATTTGTTCGATCAATTCTAATTTATTAGCACGATCCATTCTAATTCATTCGTACGATCCATTCTAATTCATTCGCACGCTCCATTCTAATTCATTCATAGGATCCATTCTAATTCATTCGTACGATCCATTCTAATTCATTCGTACGATCCATTCTAATTCATTCGCACAATCCATTCTATTTCATTCGTACGATCCATTCTTACTCATTGGTACGATCCATTCTAATTCATTCGCACGAATGTATCCATTCTAATTCATTCGTACGAATCCATTCTAATTCATTCGTACAATCTATTCTATTTCATTCGTACGATCCATTCTTACTCATTCATATGATCCATTCTAATTCATTCCGACGAATGTATCCATTCTAATTTATTCGTACGATCCATTCTAATTCATTCGTACGATCCGCTCTAATTCATTCGTACGATCAATTCTAATTCCTTCGTACGATCCATTCTAATTCATTCGCACGAATGTATCCATTCTAATTCATTCGTACGATCCATTCTAATTCATTCGTACGATCCCTTCTAATTCATTCGTAAGATCCATTCTAATTCATTCATATGATCCATTCTAATTCATTCGTACGATCCATTCTAATTCATTCGTACGATCCATTCTAATTCATTCGCACGAATGTATCCATTCTAATTTATTCGTACAATCCATTCTATTTCATTCGTACGATCCATTCTTACTCATTCGTATGATCCATTCTAATTCATTCGTATGATCCATTCTAATTCATTCGTACGATCCATTCTAATTCATTCGTACGATCAATTCTAATTCATTCGCACGATCCATTCTAATTCATTCATACGATCCATTCTAATTCATTCATACGATCCATTCTAATTCATTCCTACAATCCATTCTAATTCATTCGCCCGATCCATTCTAATTCATTCATACGATCCATTCTATTCGATTGGATCATGCGATCCATTCGAATTCATTCGCACGATCCATTCTAATTCATTCATACGATCCATTCTAATTCATTCATACAATGCATTCTAATTCTTTCACACGATCCATTCTAATTCATTCGTACGATCCATTCTAATTCATTCGTACAATCCATTCTATTTCATTTGTACGATCCATTCTTACTCATTCGTATGATCCATTCTAATTCATTCGTAAGATCCATTCTAATTCATTTGTACGATCCATTCTAATTCATTCGTACAATCCATTCTATTTCATTCGTACGATCCATTCTTACTCATTCGTATGATCCATTCTAATTCATTCGCACGAATGTATCCATTCTAATTCATTCATACAATCCATTCTAATTCATTCCGTACGATCCATTCTAATTCATTCGTACGATCGTACGAATGAATTAGAATAGATCGTACGAATGAATTAGAATAGATTGTGCGAATGAATTAGAATGGATCGTACGAATGAATTAGAATGGATCGTACGAATGAATTAGAAGTGATCATACGAATGAGTAAGAATGGATCGTACGAATGAATTAGAATGGATCGTACGAATGAATTAGAATGGATCGTACGAATAAATTAGAATGGATACATTCGTCCGAATAAATTAGAATGGATCATACGAATAAGTAAGAATGGATCATACGAATGAAATAGAATAGATTGTACGAATAAATTAGAATGGATCCTACGAATGAATTAGAATGGATTGTGTGAAAGAATTAGAATGGATTGTATGAATGAATTAGAATGGATCGTACAATCCATTCTAATTCTTTCACACGATCCATTCTAATTCATTCGTACGTTCCATTCTAATTCATTAGCACGATCCATGCCAAGTCATTCGTTCGATCAATTCTAATTCATTAGCACGATCCATTATAATTCATTCGTACGATCCATTCTAATTCATTCGCACGATCCATTCTAATTCATTCATACGATCTATTCTAATTCTTTTGCACGAACGTATCCATTCTAATTCATTCGCACTAATGTATCCATTCTAATTCATTCGTACGATCCATTCTAATTCATTCGTACGATCCATTCGAATTCATTCACACGATCCATTCTAATTCATTCATATGATCCATTCTAATTCATTCACACAATCTATTCTAATTCTTTCACACGATCCATTCTAATTCATTCGTACGATCCATTCTAATTCATTCGTACAATCCATTCTATTTTATTCGTTCGATCCATTCTTACTCATTCGTATGATCCATTCTAATTCATTCGTATGATCCATTCTAATTCATTCGTACAATCCATTCTAATTCATTCGTACGATCCCTTCTAATTCATTCGTACGATCCATTCTAATTCATTCGTACGAATGTATCCATTCTAATTCATTTGCACGATCCATTCTAATTCATTCCTATGATCTATTCTAATTCATTCGTACGATCCATTCTAATTCATTCTGATTCATTCGTACGATCCATTCTACGATCCATTCTATTTCATTTATACGATCCATTCTAATTCATATGCACAAAGGTATCCATTCTAATCCATTCGTAGGATCCATTCTAATCCATTCGTACGATCCATTCTAATTCATTCGTACGATCCATTCTAATTCATTCGCTCGAATGTATCCATTCTAATCCATTCGTACGATCCATTCTAATCCATTCGTACGATCCATTCTAATTCATTCGCATGAATGTAACCATTCTAATGAATTCATATGATCCATTCTAATTCATTCGTACGATCCATTCTAATTCATTCGTCCGATCCATTCTAATTCATTCGCACGAATATATCCATTCTAATTCATTCGTACGATCCATTCTAATTCATTCGTACGATCCATTCTAATTCATTCGTAAGATCCATTCTAATTCATTCGTACGATCCATTCTAATTCATTCTAATTCATTCATACGATCGTACGAATGAATTAGAATGGATCGTACGGAATGAATTAGAATGGATCGTACGAATGAATTAGAATGGATCGTACGAATGAACTAGAATGGATGCATTCGTGCGAATGAATTAGAATGGATCGTACGAATGAATTAGAATGGATCATACGATTGAATTAGAATGGATACATTCGTGCGAATGAATTAGAATGCATCGGAGGAATGAATTAGAATGGATCGTACGAATGAATTAGAATGGATCAAATGAATGAATTAGAATGGATCGTACGAATGAATTAGAACGCATCGTACGAAAGAATTAGAATGGATATATTCGTGCGAATGAATTAGAATGGATCATACGAATGAATTAGACTGGATCGTACGTATGAATTTGAATGGATACATTTGTGCGAATGAATCTAAATGGATTGTATGAATGAATTACAATGGATCATACGAATGAATTAGAATGGATCGTACGAATGAATTAGAATAGCTCATACGAATGAATTAGAATGAATCGTATGAATGAATTAGAATGGTTACATTCGTGCGAATGAATTAGAATAGATCGTACGAATGAATTAGAATGGATCGTACGAATGAATTAGAATGGATCGTACGAATAAATTAGAATGGATTGTGGGAATGAATTAGAATGGATCGTACGAATGAATTAGAATGGATCCACCGAATGAGTTAGAATGGATCATACGAATGAGTTAGAATGGATTATACTAATGAATTAGAATGGATTGTGCGAATGAATTAGAATGGATCGTATGAATGAATAAGAATGGATCGTACGAATGAATTAGAATGGATCGTGCGAATGAATTAGCATGAATCATACAAATGTATTAGAATGGATCGTACGAATGAATTAGAATGAATCGTACGATCCATTCTAATTCATTCGTACGATCCATTCTAATTCATTCGCACGAATGTATCCATTCTAGTTCATTCGTACGATCCATTCTAATTCATTCGTACGATCCATTCTAATTCATTCGTACGATCCATTCTAATTCATTCGTACGATCCATTCTAATTCATTCCTTTGATCCATTCTAATTCATTCGTACGATCCATTCTAATTCATTCGTACGATCCATTCTAATTCATTCGTAACATCCATTCTAATTCATTCGTAGGATCCATTCTAATTCATTCGTAGGATCCATTCTAATTCATTCGCACGAATGTATCCATTCTAGAATGAATTAGAATGGATCGTATGAATGAATTAGAATTGATCATACGAATGAATTAGAATGGATCGTGCGAATGAATTAGAATGGATCGTACGAATGAATTAGAATGGATCGTACAAATGACCTAGAATGGATACATTCGTGCGAATGAATTAGAATGGATCGTACGAATGAATTAGAATGGATCATACGAATGGATTAGAATGGATCATACAAATGAATTAGAATGGATCGTGTGAATGAATTAGAATGGATCGAACGAATGAATTAGAATGGATATATTCGAGCAAATGAATGATAATAGATCGTAGGAATGAATTAGAATGGAAAATACGAATGAATTACAATGGATCGTATGAATGAATTAGAATGGATCGTACGAATGAATTAGAATGGATCGTGTGAAAGAATTAGAATGGATTGTATGAATGAATTAGAATAGGTCGTATGAATGAATTAGAATGGATATATTCGTGCGAATGAATTAGAATGGATCGTACGAATGAATTAGAATGGATCGTACGATTTATTCTAATTCATTTGTACGATCCATTCTAATACATTCGTACGATTCATGCTAATTCATTCGCACGATCCATTCTAATTCATTCATACGATATATTCTTATTCATTCATACGAACCATTCTAATTCATTCACACAATCCATTCTAATTCATTCGTACAATCCATTCTAATTCATTCGTATGATCCATTCTAACTCATTCGGTGCATCCATTCTAATTCATTCATACGATCCATTCTCATTCCCACGATCCATTCTAATTTATTCGTACGATCAATTCTAATTCATTCGTACGATCTATTCTAATTCATTCGCACGAATGTAACCATTCTAATTCATTCATATGATTCATTCTAATTCATTCGTATGAGCTATTCAAATTCATTCGTACGATCCATTCTAATTCATTCGTACGATCCATTGTAATTCATTCATACAATCCATTTAGATTCATTCGCACAAATGTATCCATTCAAATTCATTCGTATGATCCAGTCTAATTCATTCGTACGATCCATTCTAATTCATTCGCACGAATATATCCATTCTAATTCTTTCGTACGATGCATTCTATTTCATTCGTACGATCCATTCTAATTCATTCGTACGATCCAATCTAATTCATTCGTACGATCCATTCTAATTCATTCGCACGAATGTATCCATTCTAATTCATTCGTACAATCCATTCTATTTCATTCGTACGATCAATTCTTACTCATTCGTATGATCCATTCTAATTCATTCGTATGATCCATTCTAATTCATTCGTACGATCCATTCTAATTCATTCGTACGATCCATTCTAATTCATTAGCACGATCCATTCTAATTCATTCATAGGATCCATTCTAATTCATTCTTACAATCCATTCTAATTCTTTCACACAATCCATTCTAATTCATTCGTACGATCCATTCTAATTCATTCCTACAATCCATTCTATTTCATTCGTACGATCCATTCTAATTCATTCGTATGATCCATTCTAATTCATTCGTACGATCCATTCTAATTTATTCGTACGATCCATTCTAATTCATTCGCACGATCCATTCTAATTCATTCATAGGATCCATTCTAATTCATTCGTACGATCTATTCTAATTCTTTCGCACGAATGTATCCATTCTAATTCATTCGCACGAATGTATCTATTCTAATTCATTCGTACGATCCATTCTAATTCATTCGTACGATCTATTCTAATTCATTCGTACGATCCATTCTAATTCATTCGTACGATCAATTCAAATTCATTCACACGATCCATTCTAATTCATTCGTACAATCCATTCTATTTCATTCGTACGATCCATTCTTACTCATTTGTATGATCCATTCTAATTCATTCGCACGAATGTATCCATTCTAATCCTTTCGTACGATCCGTTCTAATCCATTTGTATGATCCATTCTAATTCATTCGCATGAATGTAACCATTCTAATTCATTCATTTGATCCATTCTAATTCATTCGTACGATCCATTCTAATTCATTCGTCCGATCCATTCTAATTCACTCGCACGAATGTATCCATTCTAAACCATTCATACGATCCATTCTAATTTATTCGTACGATCCATTCTAATTCATTCGTAAGATCCATTTTAATTCATTCGTACGATCCGGCCATTCTAATCCATTCTAATTCATTCGTACGATCCATTCTAATTCCTTCGTACGATCCATTGTAATTCCTTCGTACGATCCATTCTAATTCCTTCGTACGATCTATTCTATTTCATTCGTATGATCCATTCTAATTAATTCGTACAATCCATTCTAATTCATTCGTATGATCCATTCTAATTCATTCGTACGATCCATTCTTACTCATTCGTACGATCCATTCTAATTCATTCAAACAATCCATTCTAATTCATTCGTACGATCCATTCTTACGCATTCGTATGATCCATTTTAATTCATTCGTACGATCCGTTCTAATTCATTCGCACGAATGTATCCATTCCATTCGTACGATCCATTCATACGATCCATTCTAATTCATTCATACAATCCATTCTAATTCTTTCACACGATCCATTCTAATTCATTCGTACGATCCATTCTAATTCATTAGCATGGATCGTGCTAATGAATTAAAATGGAATATACGAATGAATTAGAATGGACCATGGAATGGATCGTACGAATGAATTAGAATGGATCGTACGAATGAATTAGAATGGATCGTACGAATGAATTAGAATGGATCGTACGAATGAAATAGAATGGATCGTGTGAAAGAATTAGAATGGATTATATGAATGAATTAGAATGGATCGTATGAATGGATCGTACGAATAGAATGGATACATTCGTGTGAATGAATTAGAATGGATCGTACGAATGAATTAGAATGGATCATACGAATGAGTAAGAATGGATCGTACGAATGAATTAGAATGGATCGTACGAATGAATTAGAATGGATCGTAGGAATAAATTAGAATGGATACATTCGTCCGAATGAATTAGAATGGATCATACGAATGCATTCTAATTCCTTCATACGATCCATTCTAATTCCTTCGTACGATCCATTCTATTTCATTCGTATGATCCATTCTAATTCCTTCGTACGATCCATTCTAATTCCTTCGTATCCATTCTAATTCACTCATACGATCAATTCTAATCCATTCGTACGATCCATTCTAATTCATTCGCATGAATGTAACCATTCTAATTCATTCATTTGATCCATTCTAATTCATTCGTACGATCCATTCTAATTCATTCGTACGATCCATTGTAATTCATTCATACAATCCATTTAGATTCATTCGCACAAATGTATCTATTCAAATTCATTCGTACGATCCAGTCTAATTCATTGGTACGATCCATTCTAATTAATTCGCACGAATATATCCATTCTAATTCTTTCGTACGATGCATTCTAATTCATTCGTACGATCCATTCTAATTCATTCGTACGATCCATTCTAATTCATTTGCACGAATGTGTCCATTCTAATTCATTCGTACAATCCATTCTATTTCATTCGTACGATGCATTCTTACTCATTCGTATGATCCATTCTAATTCATTCGTATGATCCATTCTAATTCATTCGTACGATCCATTCTAATTCATTCATACGATCCATTCTAATTCATTCGCACGATCCATTCTAATTCATTCATACGATCCATTCTAATTCATTCCTACAATCCATTCTAATTCATTCGCCCGATCCATTCTAATTCATTCATACGATCCATTCTATTCGAATGGATCATGCGATCCATTCGAATTCATTCGCACGATCCATTCTAATTCATTCATACGATCCATTCTAATTCATTCATACAATGCATTCAAATTCATTCACACGATTCATTCTAATTCATTCGTACGATCCATTCTAATTCATTAATATGATCCATTCTAATTCATTCGTACGATCCATTCTAATTCTTATGCACAAAGGTATCCATTCTAATCCATTCGTAGGATCCATTCTAATCCATTCGTACGATCCATTCTAATTCATTCGTACGATCCATTCTAATTCATTCGCTTGAATGTATCCATTCTAATCCATTCGTACGATCCATTCTAATCCATTCGTACGATCCATTCTAATTCATTCGCATGAATGTAACCATTCTAATTCATTCATTTGATCCATTCTAATTCATTCGTACGATCCATTCTAATTCATTCGCACGATCCATTCTAATTCATTCATAGGATCCATTCTAATTCATTCGTACAATCCATTCTAATTCTTTCACACGATCCATTCTAATTCATTCATACAATCCATTCTAATTCATTCGTACGATCCATTCTAATTCACTCATACGATCCATTCTAATACATTCATACGATCCATTCTAATTCATTTGCACGAATATATCCATTCTAATTCATTCGTACGATCCATTCTAATTCCTTCGTACGATCTATTCTAATTCACTCGTACGATCTATTCTAATTCATTCGTACGATCCATTCTAATTCATTCGTATGATCCATTCTAATTCCTTCGTACGATCCATTCTAATTCATTCGTACGATCCATTCTAATTCATTCGTACAATCTATTCTAATTCATTCGTACGAATGGATACATTCGTGTGAATGAATTAGAATGGATCGTACGAATGAGTAAGAATGGATCGTACGAATGAAATAGAATAGATTGTACGAATGAATTAGAATGGATCGTACGAATGAATTGGAATGGATCATATTAATGAATTAGAATGGATCGTACGAATGAATTAGAATGGATACATTCGTGCGAATGAATTAGAATGGATCGTGCACGAATGTATCCATTCTAATTCATTCGTACGATCCATTCTAATTCATTAATATGATCCATTCTAATTCATTCGTATGATCCATTCTAATTCATTAATATGATCCATTCTAATTCATTCGTACGATCCATTCTAATTCATATGCACAAAGGTATCCATTCTAATCCATTCGTAGGATCCATTCTAATCCATTCGTACGATCCATTCTAATTCATTCGTACGATCCATTCTAATTGATTCGCTTGAATGTATCCATTCTAATCCATTCGTACGATCCATTCTAATCCATTCGTACGATCCATTCTAATTCATTCGCAAGAATGTAACCATTCTAATTGATTCATTTGATCCATTGTAATTCATTCGTACGATCCATTCTAATTCATTCATCCGATCCATTCTAATTCATTCGCACGAATGTATCCATTCTAATTCATTCGTACGATCCATTCTAATTCATTCGTACGATCCATTCTAATTCATTCGTAAGATCCATTCTAATTCATTTGTACGATCCATTCTAATTCATTCGTACGATCCATTCTAATTCATTCGCACAAATGTATCCATTCTAGTTCATTCGTACGATCCATTCTAATTCATTCGTACGATCCATTGCAATTCATTCGCACGATACATTCTAATTCATTCGTACGATCAATTCTAATTCATTCGCACGAATGTATCCATTCTAATTCATTCGTACGATCCATTCTAATTCATTCGTACGATCCATTCTAATTCATTCGTCTGATCCATTCTAATTCATTCGCACGAATGTATCCATTCTAGTTCATTCGTACGATCCATTCTATTTCATTCGTACGATCCATTCTTACTCATTCGTATAATCCATTCTAATTCATTCGGACGAATGTATCCATTCTAATTTATTCGTACGATCCATTCTAATTCATTCGTACGATCCATTCTAATTCATTCGTACGATCCATTCTAATTGATTCGTCCGATCCATTCTAATTCATTCGCACGAATGTATCTATTCTAATTCATTCGTACGATCCATTCTAATTCATTCTTACGATCCATTCTAATTCATTCGTAAGATCCATTCTAATTCATTCGTACGATCCATTCTAATTCATTCGTACGATCCATTCTAATTCA
This sequence comes from Chamaelirium japonicum, assembly GCA_947650365.1. Classification (NCBI taxonomy): domain Eukaryota; kingdom Viridiplantae; phylum Streptophyta; class Magnoliopsida; order Liliales; family Melanthiaceae; genus Chamaelirium; species Chamaelirium japonicum. The sequence continues at coordinate 68,820 of CANTAL010000123.1, forward strand.
TTCGCACGAATGTATCCATTCTAGTTCATTCGTACGATCCATTCTAATTCATTCGTACAATCCATTCTAATTCATTCGCACGATCCATTCTAATTCATTCGTACGATCAATTCTAATTCATTCGCACGAATGTATCCATTCTAATTCATTCGTACGATCCATTCTAATTCATTCGTACGATCCATTCTAATTCTTTCACACGATCTATTCTAATTCATTCGTAGGATCCATTCTAATTCTTTCGTACAATCTATTCTATTTCATTCGTACGATCCATTCTTACTCATTCGTATGATCCATTCTAATTCATTCGCACGAATGTATCCATTCTAATTCATTCATACGAATCTATTCTAATTCATTCGTACAATCCATTCTATTTCATTCGTACGATCCATTCTTACTCATTCGTACGATCCATTCTAATTCATTCGTAAGATCCATTCTAATTCATTCGTACGATCCATTCTAATTCATTCGCACGATCCATTCTAATTCATTCATACAATCCATTCTAATTCATTCCGTACGATCCATTAATTCATTCGCTCGAATGTATCCATTCTAATCCATTCGTACGATCCATTCTAATTCATTCGCATGAATGTAACCATTCTAATTCATTCATTTGATCCATTCTAATTCATTCGTACGATCCATTCTAATTCATTAACACGAGCCATGCTAATTCATTCGTTCGATTAATTCTAATTCATTAGCACGATCCATTCTAATTCATTCGTACGATCCATTCTAATTCATTCGCACGATCCATTCTAATTCATTCATAGGATCCATTCTAATTCATTCATACGATCTATTCTAATTCTTTCGCACGAATGTATCCATTCTAATTTATTCGCACGAATGTATCCATTCTAATTCATTCGTACAAATCCATTCTAATTCATTCGTACAATCTATTCTACTTCATTCGTACGATCCATTCTAGTTCATTTGTACGATCTATTCTAATTCATTCGTACGATCCACTCTAATTCATTCGTATGATCCATTCTAATTAATTTGTATGATCCATTCTAATTCATTCGTACGATCCATTCTAATTCATTCATACAATCCATTCTAATTCATTCGCACGAATGTATCCATTTAATTAATTCGTACGATCCATATTAATTCATTCGTATGATCCATTCTTATTCATTCGTACGATCCATTCTAATTCATTCATACAATCCATTCTAATTCATTCGCACGAATGTATCCATTCTAATTAATTCGTACGATCCATTCTAATTCATTCGTATGATCCATTCTTATTCATTCGCATGATCCAGTCTAATGGATTCGCACGATCCATTCTAATTCATTCGCACGAATGTATCCATTCTAATTCATTCATACGATCCATTCTAATTCATTCGTACGATCCATTCTAATTCATTCGCACAAATGTATCCATTCTAATTCATTCGTACGATCCATTCTAATTCATTCGTACGATCAGTTCTAATTCATTCACAAAATCTATTCTAATTCATTCATACGATCCATTCTAATTCATTCGCACGATCCATTCTAATTCATTCGTACGATCCATTCTAATTCTTTCACACGATCCATTCTAATTCATTCGTACGATCCATTCTAATTCATTCTCACGATCCATTCTAATTCATTCGTACGATCCATTCTAATTCGTTCATACGATCCATTCTAATTCATTCGTACGATCCATTCTAATTCATTCGCACAAATGTATCCATTGTAATTCATTCGTATGATCCATTCTAATTCATTCGCACGATCCATTCTAATTCATTCGTACGATCCATTCTAATTCATTCGTACGATCCATTCTAATTCATTCGTATGATCCATTCTAATTAATTCGTATGATCCATTCTAATTCATTCGTACGATCCATTCTAATTCATTCATACAATCCATTCTAATTCATTCGCATGAATGTATCCATTCTAATTAATTCGTACGATCCATTCTAATTCATTCGTATGATCTATTCTTATTCATTCGCACGATCCAGTCTAATTGATTCGCACGATCCATTGTAATTTATTCGCACGAATGTATCCATTCTAATTCATTCGTACGATCCATTCTATTTCATTCGTACGATCCATTCTTACTCATTCGTATGATCCATTCTAATTCATTCGGACGAATGTATCCATTCTATTTTATTCGTACGATCCATTCTAATTCATTCGTACGATCCATTCTAATTCATTCATACAATCCATTCTAATTCTTTCATACAATCCATTCTAATTCTTTCGTGCGAATGAATTAGAATGGATACATTCGTGCGAATGAATTAGAATGGATCGGACGAATGAATTAGAATGGATCGTACGAATGAATTAGAATGGATCGTATGAATGAATTAGAATGGATCGTACGAATAAATTAGAATGGATACATTCGTCCGAATGAATTAGAATGGATCATACGAATGAGTAAGAATGGATCGTACGAATGAAATAAAATAAATTGTACGAATGAATTAGAATGGATCCTACGAATGAATTAGAATGGATCGTGTGAAAGAATTAGAATGGATTGTATGAATGAATTAGAATGGATCGTATGAATGAATTAGAATGGATCGTGCGAATGAATTAGAATGGATCGTACGAATGAATTAGAATGGATACATTCGTGCGAATGAATTAGAATGGATCATACGAATGAGTAAGAATGGATCGTACGAATGAAATAGAATGGATTATACAAATGAATTAGAATGGATACATTCGTGCGAATGAATTAGAATGGATCGTATGTACGAATGAATTAGAATGGATACATTCGTGCGAAAGAATTAGAATGGATCGTACGAATGAATTAGAATGGATCGTGCGAATGAATTAGAATGGATCGTACGAATGAATTAGAATGGATCGTACGAATGAACTAGAATGGATACATTCGTGCGAATGAATTAGAATGGATCGTACGAATGAATTAGAATGGATCGTACGTACGTTCCATTCTAATGGATACATTTGTGCGAATGAATCTAAATGGATTGTATGAATGAATTACAATGGCTCGTACGAAGGAATTAGAATGGATCATACGAATGAATTAGAATGGATCGTGCTAATGAATTAGAATTGATCGAACGAATTCATTCTAATTCATTCATACAATCCATTCTAATTCTTTCACACGATCCATTCTAATTCATTCGTACGATCCATTCTTACTCATTGGTACGATCCATTCTAATTCATTCGCACGAATGTATCCATTCTAATTCATTCGTACGAATCCATTCTAATTCATTCGTACAATCTATTCTATTCCATTCTAATTCATTCATACGATCCATTCTTACTCATTCGTACGATCCATTCTAATTCATTCGTACGATCCATTCTTATTCATTCTTACTCATTCGTATGATCCATTCGAATTCATTCGGACGAATGTATCCATTCTAATTTATTCGTACGATCCATTCTAATTCATTCGTACGATCCATTCTAACTCATTCATAAGATCCATTCTAATTCATTCGTACGATCCATTCTAATTCATTCGTACGATCCATTCTAATTCATTCGTACGATCCATTCTAATTCATTCATACGATTTATTCTAATTAATTCATTCGTACGATCCGTTCTAATACATTCGTACGATTCATGCTAATTCATTCGCACGATCCATTCTAATTCATTCGTACGATCCATTCTTATTCATTCATAAGATCCATTCTAATTCTTTCACACGATCCATTCTAATTCATTCGTACGATCCATTCTAATTCATTCGTATGATCTATTCTAATTCATTCGTACGATCTATTCTAATTCATTCGTACGATCCATTCTAATTCCTTCGTACGATCCATTCTAATTCATTCATACAATCCATTCTAATTCTTTCGTACGATCCATTCTAATTCATTCGCACGAATGTATCCATTCTTGTTCATTCACACGATCTATTCTAATTCATTCATACAATCCATTCTAATTCTTTCACACGATCCATTCTAATTCATTCGTACAATCCATTCTAATTCATTCGCACAATCCATTCTAATTCATTCGTACGATCCATTCTTACTCATTCGTACGATCCATTCTAATTCATTCATACAATCTATTCTAATTCATTCCGTACGATCCATTCTAATTCACTCATACGATCCATTCTAATTCATTCATAGGATCCATTCTAATTCATTCATACGATCTATTCTAATTCTTTCGCACGAATGTATCCATTCTAATTCATTCGCACGAATGTATCCATTCTAATTCATTAGTACGATCCATTCTAATTCATTCGCACGATCCATTCTAATTCATTCGTACGATCAATTCTAATTCATTCGCACGAATGTATCCATTCTAATTCATTCGTACGATCCATTCTAATTCATTCATAGGATCCATTCTAATTCATTCATACAATCCATTCTAATTCATTCGCTCGAATGTATCCATTCTAATCCATTCGTACGATCCATTCCAATTCATTCGTACGATCCATTCTAATTCATTCATACAATCCATTCTAATTCTTTCACACGATCCATTCTAATTCATTCGTAGGATCCATTCTAATTCATTCGTACGATCCATTCTAATTCATTCGTACGATCCATTCTAATTCATTCGTAAGATCCATTCTAATTCATTCGTACGATCCATTCTAATTCATTCGTACAATCCAGTCTAATTCATTCGTACGATCCATTCTAATTCGTTCGTACGATCCATTCTAGTTCATTCGTACGATCCAGTCTAATTCATTCGTACGATCCATTCTAATTCATTCGCACGATCCATTCTAATTCATTCGTACAATCCACTCTATTTCATTCGTACGATCCATTCTTACTCATTCGTATGATTCATTATGGATACATTCGTGCGAATGAATTAGAATGGATCATACGAATGAGTAAGAATGGATCGTACGAATGAAATAGAATGGATTGTGCGAATGAATTAGAATGGATCGCAGAATGGATTAGAATAGATCGTGTGAAAGAATTAGAATGGATCGTATGAATGAATTAGAATGGATCGTGCGAATGAATTCGAATGGATCGTACGAATTCATTCTAATTCATTCATACAATCCATTCTAATTCTTTCACACGATCTATTCTGATCCATTCTAATTCATTCGCACAATCCATTCTATTTCATTCGTACGATCCATTCTTACTCATTCGTATGATCCATTCTAATTCATTCACACGAATGTATCCATAATGGATCATACGAATGAGTAAGAATGGATCGTACGAATGAAATACGTACGAATGAATTAGAATGGATCGTACGAATGAACTAGAATGGATCGTACGAATGAAATAGAATAGATTGTACGAATGAATTAGAATGGATTCGTACGAATGAATTAGAATGGATACATTCGTGCGAATGAATTAGAATGGATACATTCGTGCGAAAGAATTAGAATAGATCGTATGAATGAATTAGAATGGATCCTATGAATGAATTAGAATGGATCGTGCGAATGAATTAGAATGGATCGTACGAATGAATTAGAATAGATCATACGAATGAACTAGAATGGATCGTACGAAGGAATTAGAATGGATCGTACGAATGAATTAGAATGGACATATTCGTGCAAATGAATTAGAATGGATCGTGCGAATGAATTAGAATGGATCGTACGAATGAACTAGAATGGATCGTACGAATGAATTAGAATGGATCTTACGAATGAATTAGAATGGATCGTACGAATGAATTAGAATGGATACATTCGTGCGAATGAATTAGAATGGATCGGACGAATGAATTAGAATGGATCGTACGAATGAATTAGAATGGATCCAATGAATGAATTAGAATGGTTACATTCATGCGAATGAATTAGAATGGATCGTACGAATGAATTAGAATGGATCGTATGAATGAATTAGAATGGATCGTACGAATGAATTAGAATGGATCAATTGAATGAATTAGAATGGTTACATTCATGCGAATGAATTAGAATGGATCGTACGAATAAATTAGAATGGATCAAATGAATGAATTAGAATGGTTACATTCATGCGAATGAATTAGAATGGATCGTACGAATGGATTAGAATGGATCGTACGAATGGATTAGAATGGATACATTCGAGCGTACGATCCATTCTAATTCATTCGTCCGATCCATTCTAATTCATTCGCACGAATGTATCCATTCTAATTCATTCGTACGATCCGTTCTAATTCATTCGTAAGATCCATTCTAATTCATTCGTAAGATCCATTCTAATTCATTCGTACGATCCATTCTAATTCATTCGTACGATCCATTCTAATTCATTCGCACGATCCATTCTAATTCATTCGTACGATCCATTCTAATTCATTCATACGATCCATTCTAATTCATTCGTACGATCCATTCTAATTCATTCGCACAAATGTATTCATTCTAATTCATTCGTACAATCCATTCTAATTCATTTGCACGATCCATTCTAATTCATTCGTACGATCCATTCTAATTCTTTCAGACGATCCATTCTAATTCATTCGTACGATCCATTCTAATTCATTCGCATGATCCATTCTAATTCATTCGTACGATCCATTCTAATTCATTCATACGATCCATTCTAATTCATTCGTACGATCCATTCTAATTCATTCGCACAAATGTATCCATTCTAATTCATTCGTTCGATCCATTCTAATTCATTCGCACGATCCATTCTAATTCATTCATACGACCCATTCTAATTCATTCGTACGATCCATTCTAATTCATTCGTACGATCCATTCTAATTAATTCGTACGATCCATTCTAATTCATTCGCACGAATGTATCTATTCTAATTCATTCGTACTATCCATTCTATTTCATTCGTACGATCCATTCTTACTCATTCGTATGATCCATTCTAATACATTCGTACGATTCATGCTAATTCATTAGCACGATCCATTCTAATTCATTCGTACGATCCATTCTTATTCATTCATACGATCCATTCTAATTCATTCGCACAATCCATTCTAATCCATTCTAATTCATTTGTAAGATCCATTCTGATTCATTCGTACGATCCATTCTAATTCATTCATACAATCCATTCTAATTATTTCACACGATCCATTCTAATTCATTCGTACGATCCATTCCAAATCATTCGTGCAATCCATTCTATTTCATTCGTACGATCAATTCTAATTCATTAGAATGGATCGTACGAATGAATTAGAATGGATCATATTAATGAATTAGAATGGATCGTACGAATGAATTAGAATGGATCGTACGAACGAATTAGAATGGATCGTACGAAGGAATTAGAATGGATTGTACGAATGAATTAGAATGGATATATTCGTGCAAATGAATTAGAATGGATCGTATGAATGAATTAGAATGGATCGTACGAATGAATTAGAATGGATATATTCGTGCAAATGAATTAGAATGGATCGTATGAATGTATTAGAATGGATCGTATGAGTGAATTAGAATGGATCGTACGAATGAATTAGAATGGATCGTACGAATGAATTAGAATGGATCGTGTGAAAGAATTAGAATGGATTGTATGAATGAATTAGAATAGATCGTATAAATGAATTAGAATGGATCGTACGAATGAATGAGAATGGATCGTACGAATGAATTTGAATGGATACATTTGTGCGAATGAATCTAAATGGATTGTATGAATGAATTACAATGGATCGTACGAATGAATTAGAATGGATTATACGAATGAATTAGAATAGCTCATACGAATGAATTAGAATGAATCGTATGAATGAATTAGAATGGTTACATTCGTGCGAATGAATTAGAATAGATCGTACGAATGAATTAGAATGGATCGTACGAATAAATTAGAATAGATCGTGGGAATGAATTAGAATGGATCGTACGAATGAATTAGAATGGATCCACCGAATGAGTTAGAATGGATCATTCGAATGAATTAGAATGGATTGTACGAATGAATTAGAATGGATTGTGCGAATGAATTAGAATGGATCGTATGAATGAATAAGAATGGATCGTACGAATGAATTAGAATGGATCGTGCGAATGAATTAGCATGAATCGTACGAATGTATTAGAATGGATCGTACGAATGAATTAGAATGAATCGTACGATCCATTCTAATTCAATCGTCCGATCCATTCTATTTCATTCGCATGAATGTATCCATTCTAATTCATTCGTACAATCCATTCTATTTCATTCGTACGATCCATTCTTACTCATTCGTATGATCCATTCTAATTCATTCATATGATCCATTCTAATTCATTCGCACGATCCATTCTAATTCATTCATACGATCCATTCTAATTCATTACTACAATCCATTCTAATTCATTCGCCCGATCCATTCTAATTCATTCATACGATCCATTCTAATTCATTCATACAATGCATTCTAATTCTTTCGCACGATCCATTCTAATTCATTCATACGATCCATTCTAATTCATTCGTACGATCCATTCTAATTCACTCATACGATCAATTCTAATTCATTTGTACGATCCATTCTAATTCATTCGTCCGATCTATTCTAATTCATTCGGTCGAATGTATCCATTCTAATTCATTCGTACGATCCATTCTAATTCATTAGTACGATCCATTCTAATTCATTCGTAAGATCCATTCTAAATTCATTCGTACGATCCATTCTAATTCATTCGTACGATCCATTCTAATTCATTCGCACGAATGTATCCATTCTAGTTCATTCGTACGATCCATTCTAATTCATTCGTACGATCCATTCTAATTCATTCATACGATCTATTCTAATTCATTGATACAATCCATTCTAATTCTTTCACACGATCCATTCTAATTCATTCGTACGATCCATTCTAATTCATTCGCACAATCCATTCTAATTCATTCGTACGATCCATTCTAATTCCTTCGTACGATCTATTCTAATTCATTCGTACGATCTATTCTAATTCATTCGTACGAACCATTCTAATTCATTCGTATGATCCATTCTAATTCCTTCGTACGATCCATTCTAATTCTAATTCATTTATACAATCCATTCTAATTCATTTGCACGAATGCATCCGCGCCTCCACCACCTCCTCGCCCGGACGCCGGACAAGGTCAGCCACCTGCCCCACTTCCCATTGTTCGCCACAAGATTCAAATGTATCGTATGAATGAATTAGAATGGATCGTACAAATGAATTAGAATGGATACATTCGTGCGAATGAATTAGAATGGATACATTCGTGCGAAAGAATTACATTAGATCGTATGAATGAATTAGAATGGATCGTATGAATGAATTAGAATGGATCGTGCAAATGAATTAGAATGGATCATACGAATGAATTAGAATGGATCGTGCTAATGAATTAGAATTGATCGAACAAATGAATTAGCATGGATCATGCTAATGAATTAGAAAAGAACGTACGGATGAATTAGAATGGATCGTGTGAAAGAATTAGAATGGATTGTATGAATGAATTAGAATGAATTCGTACGATCCATTCGAATTCATTCGCACGATCCATTCTAATTCATTCATACGATCCATTCTAATTCATTCGTACGATCCATTCTAATTCATTCGCACAAATGTATCCATTCTAATTCATTCGTACGATCCATTCTAATTCATTCGCACGATCCATTTTAATTCATTCGTACGATCCATTCTAATTCATTAGCACGATCCATGCTAATTCATTCGTTTTATCAATTCTAATTCATTAGCACGATCCATTCTAATTCATTCGTACGATCCATTCTAATTCATTCGCACAAGTGTATCCATTCTAATTCATTCGTACGATCAATTCTAATTCAATCGCACGATCCATTCTAATTCATTCGTACGATCCATTCTAATTCATTCGCACGATCCATTCTAATTCATTTATAGGATCCATTCTAATTCATTCATACGATCTATTCTAATTCTTTCGCACGAATGTATCCATTCTAATTCATTCACACGAATGTATCCATTCTAATTAATTCGTACGATCCATTCTAATTCATTCGTACGATCCATTCTAATTCATTCATACGATCTATTCTAATTCATTCATACAATCCATTCTAATTCTTTCACACGATCCATTCTAATTCATTCGTAGGATCCATTCTAATTCATTCGTACAATCTATTCTATTTCATTCGTACGATCCATTCTTACTCATTCGTATGATCCATTCTAATTTATTCGGACGAATTATCCATTCTAATTTATTCGTACGATCCATTCTAATTCATTCGTACGATCCATTCTAATTCATTCGTACGATCCATTCTTATTCATTCGTCTGTTCCATTCTAATTCATTCGCACGAATGTATCCATTCTAATTCATTCGTACGATCCATGCTAATTCATTCATACGATCCATTCTAATTCATTCGTAAGATCCATTCTAATTCATTCGTACAATCCATTCTAATTCATTCGTACGATCCATTCTAATTCGATTGCACGAATGTCTCCATTCTAGTTCATTCGTACGATCCATTCTAATTCATTCGTACGATCCATTCTAATTCATTCGCACGATCCATTCTAATTCATTCGTACGATCCATTCTAATTCATTCACACGATCCATTCTAATTCATTCGTACGATCCATTCTAATTCATTCGCACAAATATATCCATTCTAATTCATTCGTACGATCCATTCTAATTCATTCGCACGATCCATTCTAATTCTTTCGTACGATCCATTCTAATTCATTCGCACGATCTGTTTTTATTCATTCGCACAATCCATTCTAATTCATTCGCACGAATGTATCCATTCTAATTCATTCGTACGATCCATTCTAATTCATTCGTACGATCCATTCTAATTCATTCGTACAATATATTCTAATTCATTCGTACGAATGGATACATTCGTGTGAATGAATTAGAATGGATACATTCGTGTGAATGAATTAGAATGGATCGTACGAATGAGTAAGAATGGATCGTACGAATGAAATAGAATGGATTGCACGAATGAATTAGAATGGATCGTACGAATGAATTAGAATGGATCGTGTGAAAGAATTAGAATGGATTGTATGAATGAATTAGAATGGATCGTACGAATGAATTAGAATGGATCGTACGAAGGAATTAGAATGGATCGTACGAAGGAATTAGAATGGATCGTGTGAAAGAATTAGAATGGATTGTATGAATGAATTAGAATAGATCGTATGAATGAATTAGAATGGATCGTACGAATGAATTAGAATAGATTGCGCGAATGAATTAGAATGGATCGTACGAATGAATTAGAATGGATCGTACGAAGGAATTAGAATGGATCGTACGAATGAATTAGAATAGATCGTACGAATGAATTAGAATGGATCGTACGAAGGAATTAGAATGGATCGTACGAATGAATTAGAATGGATATATTCGTGCAAATGAATTAGAATGGATCGTATAAATGTATTAGAATGGATCGTATGAGTGAATTAGAATGGATCGTATGAATGAATTAGAATGGATACATTCGTGTGAATGAATTAGAATGGATCGTATGAATGAATTAGAATAGATTTTGTGAATGAATTAGAACTGATCGTACGAATGAATTAGAATGGATACATTCGTGCGAATGAATTAGAATGGATTGTATGAATGAATTAAAATGGATCGTATGAATAAATTAGAATGGATCGTATGAGTGAATTAGAATGGATACGAAGGAATTAGAATGGATCGTATGAAGGAATTAGAATGGATCATACGAATGAAATAGAATGGATCATACAAAGGAATTAGAATGGATCGTACGAAGGAATTCGAATGGATCGTACGAAGGAATTAGAATGGAACGTACGAATAAATTAGAATGGATATATTCGTGCAAATGAAGTAGAATGGATCGTATGAATGAATTAGAATGGATCGTATGAGTGAATTAGAACGGATAGTATGAATGAAGTAGAATGGATCGTATGAATGAATTAGAATGGATACATTCGTGCGAATGAATTAGAATGGATCGTATGAATGAATTAGAATAGATTGTGCGAATGAATTAGAATGGATCCTATGAATGAATTAGAATGGATACATTCGTGCGAATAAATTAGAATGGATTGTATGAATGAATTAGAATGGATCGTACGAATGAATTAGAATGGATCGTGCGGATGAATTAGAATAGATTGCGCGAATGAATTAGAATTGATCGTACGAATGAATTAGAATGGATCGTACGAATGAATTAGAATGGATCGTACGAAGGAATTAGAATGGATCGTACGAATGAATTAGAATGGATCGTACGATTGAATTAGAATGGATCATACGAATGAGTAAGAATGGATCGTGTGAATGAATTAGATTGGATCGTACGATCCATTCTAATTCATTAGCATGGATCGTGCTAATGAATTAGAATGGAATATACGAATGAATTAGAATGGATCGTAGAATGAATCGTACGAAAGAATTAGAATGAATTAGAATGGATTGTACAAATGAATTAGAATAGATCATAGGAATGAATTAGAATGGATCATGCAAATGAATTAGAATGGATACATTCGTGCGAATGAATTAGAATGGATCGTGCGAATGAATTAGAATGGATCTTACGAATGAATTAGAATGGATATATTTGAACGAATAAATTAGAATGGATTATACGAATGAATTAGAATGGATCGTACGAATGAATTAGAATGGATAGTGCGAATGAATTAGAAATGATCGTACGAATGAATTAGAATCGATCGTACGAATGAATTAGAATGGATCATACGAATGAGTAAGAATGGATCGTACGAATGAATTAGAATGGATCGTACGAATGAATTAGAATGGATCGTACGAATAAATTAGAATGGATACATTCGTCCGAATGAATTAGAATGGATCATACGAATGAGTAAGAATGGATCGTACGAATGAAATAGAATACATTGTACGAATGAATTAGAATGGATCTTACGAATGAATTAGAATGGATCGTGTGAAAGAATTAGAATGGATTGTATGAATGAATTAGAATAGATCGTATGAATGAATTAGAATGGATCGTGCGAATGAATTCGAATGGATCGTACGAATTCATTCTAATTCATTCATACAATCCATTCTAATTCTTTCACATGATCCATTCGAATTCATTCGTACGTTCCATTCTAATTCATTAGCACGATCCATGCAAATTCATTCGTTCGATCAATTCTAATTCATTAGCACGATCCATTCTAATTCATTCATACGATCCATTCTAATTCATTCGCACGATCCATTCTAATTCATTCATAGGATCCATTCTAATTCATTCATACGATCTATTCTAATTCTTTCGCACGAATGTAATAATTCTAATTCATTCGCACGAATGTATCCATTCTAATTCATTCGTACGATCCATTCTAATTCATTCGTACGATCCATTCTAATTCATTCGTACGATCCATTCTAATTCATTCGCACAATCCATTCTATTTCATTCGTACGATCCATTCTTACTCATTCGTATGATCCATTATGGATACATTCATGCGAATGAATTAGAATGGATCATACGAATGAGTAAGAATGGATCGTACGAATGAAATAGAATGGATTGTGCGAATGAATTAGAATGGATCGTACGAATGAATTAGAATGGATCGTGTGAAAGAATTAGAATGGATTGTATGAATGAATTAGAATAGATCGTATGAATGAATTAGAATGGATCATACGAATGAATTAGAATGGATCGTACGAATGAATTAGAATGGATCGTACGAATGAATTAGAATGGATACATTCGTGCGAATGAATTAGAATGGATACATTCGTGCGAAAGAATTAGAATAGATCGTATGAATGAATTAGAATGGATCCTATGAATGAATTAGAATGGATCGTGCGAATGAATTAGAATGGATCGTACGAATGAATTAGAATGGATCGTGCTAATGAATTAGAATTGATCGAACGAATGAATTAGAATGGATACATTCGTGCGAATGAATTTGAATGGATCAGACGAATGAATTAGAATGGATTGTACGAATGTGTAAGAATGGATCATACGAATGAAATAGAATAGATCGTACGAATGAATTAGAATGGATCGTACGAAGGAATTAGAATGGATCGTACGAATGAATTAGAATTGATATATTCGTGCAAATGAATTTGAATGGATCGTATGAATGTATTAGAATGGATCGTATGAGTGAATTAGAATGGATCGTACGAATGAATTAGAATGGATCGTATGAATGGATTAGAATGGATACATTCGTGTGAATGAATTAGAATGGATCGTATGAATGAATTAGAATAGATTTTGTGAATGAATTAGAACTGATCGTACGAACGAATTAGAATGGATACATTCGTGCGAATGAATTAGAATGGATTGTATGAATTAATTAGAATGGATCCTATAAATGAATTAGAATGTATCGTGCGAATGAATTAGAATGGATCATACGAATGAATTAGAATGGATCGTACGAATGAACTAGAATGGATACATTCGTGCGAATGAATTAGAATGGATCGTACGAATGAATTAGAATGGATCGTACGAATGAATTAGAATGGATCTTACGAATGAATTAGAATGGATCGTACGAATGAATTAGAATGGATCGTACGAATGAATTAGAATAGATACATTCGTGTGAATGAATAAGAATGGATCGGACGAATGAATTAGAATGGATCGTACGAATGAATTAGAATGGATCAAATGAATGAATTAGAATGGTTACATTCATGCGAATGAATTAGAATGGATCGTACGAATGGATTAGAATGGATCGTACAAATGGATTAGAATGGATACATTCGAGCGAATGAATTAGAATGGATCGTACGAATGAATTAGAATGGATCCTACTAATGGATTAGAATGGATACCTTTGTGCATATGAATTAGAATGGATCGTACGAATGAATTAGAGTTGATCATATTAATGAATTAGAATGGATCGTACGAATGAATTAGAATGGGTACATTCGTGCGAATGAATTAGAATGGATCAAGCGAATCAATTAGACTAGATCGTGCGAATGAATAAGAATAGATCATACGAATGAATTAGAATGGATCGTACGAATTAATTAGAATGGATGCATTCGTGCGAATGAATTAGAATGGATTGTATGAATGAATTAGAATGGATCGTAAGAATGAATTAGAATGGATCATACGAATTAATTAGAATGGATCGATCATACGAATGAATTAGAATGGATCGTACGAATGAATTAGAATGGATCGTACGAATGAATTAGAATGGATACATTCGTGCGAATGAATTAGAATGGATTGTGCGAATGAATAAAAACAGATCGTGCGAATGAATTAGAATGGATCGTACGAAAGAATTAGAATGGATCGTGCGAATGAATTAGAATGGATCGTACGAATGAATTAGAATGGATATATTTGTGCGAATGAATTAGAATGGATCGTACGAATGAATTAGAATGGATCGTGGGAATGAATTAGAATGGATCGTACGAATGAATTAGAATGGATCGTGCGAATGAATTAGAATGGATCGTACGAATGAATTAGAATGGATCGTACGAATGAACTAGAATGGAGACATTCGTGCAATCGAATTAGAATGGATCGTACGAATGAATTAGAATGGATTGTACGAATGAATTAGAATGGATCTTACGAATGAATTAGAATGGATCGTACGAATGAATTAGCATGGATCGTACGAATGAATTAGAATGGATACATTCGGGCGAATGAATTAGAATGGAACGGACGAATGAATTAGAATGGATCGTACGAATGAATTAGAATGGATCGTACGAATGAATTAGAATGGATCGTACGAATAAATTAGAATGGATACATTCGTCCGAATGAATTAGAATGGATCATACGAATGAGTAAGAATGGATCGTACGAATGAAATAGAATAGATTGTACGAATGAATTAGAATGGATCCTACGAATGAATTAGAATGGATCTTGTGAAAGAATTAGAATGGATTGTATGAATGAATTAGAATGGATCATATGAATGAATTAGAATGGATCGTGCGAATAAATTCAAATGGATCGTACGAATTCATTCTAATTCATTCATACAATCCATTCTAATTCTTTCACACGATCCATTCTAATTAATTCGTATATTCCATTCTAATTCATTAGCACGATCCATGCTAATTTATTCGTTCGATCAATTCTAATTCATTAGCACGATCCATTCTAATTCATTCGTACGATCCATTCTAATTCATTCGCACGATCCATTCTAATTCATTCATAGGATCCATTCTAATTCATTCATACGATCTATTCTAATTCTTTCGCACGAATGTATCCATTCTAATTCATTCGCATGAATGTATCCATTCTAATTCATTCGTACGATCCATTCTAATTCATTCGTACGATCCATTCTAATTCATTCGTTCGATCCATTCTAATTCATTCATACGATCTATTCTAATTCATTCATACAATCCATTCTAATTCTTTCACACGATCCATTCTAATTCATTCGTACGATCCATTCTAATTCATTCGCACAATCCATTATATTTCATTCGTACGATCCATTCTTACTCATTGGTACGATCCATTCTAATTCATTCGCACGAATGTATCCATTCTAATTCATTCGTACGAATCCATTCTAATTCATTCGTACAATCCATTCTATTTCATTCGTACGATCCATTCTTACTCATTCGTATGATCCATTCTAATTCATTCGCACGAATGTATCCATTCTAAATCATTCGTACGATCCATTCTAATTCATTCGTACGATCAATTCT
Source organism: Chamaelirium japonicum (assembly GCA_947650365.1). Taxonomy (NCBI): domain Eukaryota; kingdom Viridiplantae; phylum Streptophyta; class Magnoliopsida; order Liliales; family Melanthiaceae; genus Chamaelirium; species Chamaelirium japonicum. The sequence continues at coordinate 85,581 of CANTAL010000123.1, forward strand.
AAATCATTCGTACAATCCATTCTATTTCATTCGTACGATCAATTCTAATTCATTAGCAGGATCCATTCTAATTCATTCGTACGATCCATTCAAATTCATTCGTACAATCCATTCTATTTCATTCGTACGATCCATTCTTACTCATTCGTATGATCCATTCTAATTCATTGGCACGAATGTATCCATTCTAATCCATTCCTACGATCCATTCTAATCCATTCGTACGATCCATTCTAATTCATTCGCATGAATGCAACCATTCTAACTCATTCATTTGATCCATTCTAATTCATTCGTATGATCCATTCTAATTCATTCGTCCGATCCATTCTAATTCATTCTCACGAATGTATCCATTCTAAACCATTCATACGATCCATTCTAATTTATTCGTATGATCCATTCTAATTCATTCGTACGATCCATTCTAATTCATTCGTACGATCCATTCTAATTCATTCGCACGAATGTATCCATTCTAGTTCATTCGTACGATCCATTCTAATTCATTCGTACGATCCATTCTAATTCATTCGCAGATACATTCGTGCGAATGAATTAGAATGGATCATACCAATGAGTAAGAATGGATCGTACGAATGAAATAGAATAGATTGTGCGAATGAATTAGAATGGATCGTACGAATGAATTAGAATGGATCGTGTGAAAGAATTAGAATGGATTGTATGAATAAATTAGAATAGATCGTATGAATGAATTAGAATGGATCGTATGGGTGAATTAGAATGGATACGAAGGAATTAGAATGGATCATACGAAGGAATTAGAATGGATCATACGAATGAAATAGAATGGATCGTACAAAGGAATTAGAATGGATCGTACAAAGGAATTAGAATGGATCGTACGAAGGAATTAGAATGGATCGTACGAATGAATTAGAATGGATATATTCGTGCAAATGAATTAGAATGAATCGTATGAATGAATTAGAATGGATCATTCGTATGATCCATTCTAACTCATTCGGTGGATCCATTCTAATTCATTCGTACGATCCATTCTAATTCATTCCCATGATCCATTCTAATTTATTCGTACGATCCATTCTAATTCATTCGTATGATCTATTCTAATTCATTCGCACGAATGTAACCATTCTAATTCATTCATACGATCCATTCTAATTCATTCGTACGATCCATTCTAATTCACTCATACGATCCATTCTAATACATTCATACGATCCATTCTAATTCATTTGCACGAATATATCCATTCTAATTCATTCGTACGATCCATTTTAATTCATTCGTACGATCCATTCTAATTCATTCGTAAAATCCATTCTAATTCATTCGTACGATCCATTCTAATTCATTCGTATGATCCATTCTAATTCCTTCGTACGAATGAATTAGAATGGATACATTTGTGCGAATGAATTAGAATGGATCGTACGAATGAATTAGAATGGATCATATGAATGAATTAGAATGGATCGTACGAATGAATTAGAATGGATCATACGAAGGAATTAGAATGGATCGTACGAATGAATTAGAATGGATCGTACGAATAAATTAGAATGGATACATTCGTCCGAATGAATTAGAATGGATCATACGAATGAGTAAGAATGGATCGTACGAATGAAATAGAATAGATTGTATGAATGAATTAGAATGGATCCTACGAATGAATTAGAATGGATCGTGTGAAAGAATTAGAATGGATTATATGAATGAATTAGAATGGATCGTATGAATGAATTAGAATGGATCGTGCGAATTAATTCGAATGGATCGTACGAATTCAGTCTAATTCATTCATACAATCCATTCTAATTCTTTCACATGATCCATTATAATTCATTCGTACGTTCTATTCTAATTCATTAGCACGATCCATGCTAATTCATTCGTTCGATCAATTCTAATTCATTAGCACGATCCATTCTAATTCATTCGTACGATCCATTCTAATTCATTCGCACGATCCATTCTAATTCATTCATAGGATCGATTCTAATTCATTCATACGATCTATTCTAATTCTTTCGCACGAATGTATCCATTCTAATTCATTCGCACGAATGTATCCATTCTAATTCATTCGTACGATCCATTCTAATTCATTCGTACGATCCATTCTAATTCATTCGTACGATCCATTCTAATTCATTCATACGATCTATTCTAATTCATTCATACAATCCATTCTAATTCTTTCACACGATCCATTCTAATTCGTTCGTACGATCCATTCTAATTCATTCTCACAATCCATTCTATTTCATTCGTAGGATCCATTCTTACTCATTCGTATGATCCATTCTAATTCATTCGCACGATCCATTCTAATTCATTCATACGATCCATTCTAATTCATTCATACAATCCATTCTAATTCATTCGTAAGATCCCTTCTAATTCCTTCGTACGATCCATTCTAATTCATTCGTAAGATCCATTCTAATTCATTCGTCCGATCCATTCTAATTCATTCGCACAAATGCATCCATTCTAATTCATTCGTACGATTCATTCTAATTCATTCGTAAGATCCATTCTAATTCATTCATACGATCCATTCTACTTCATTCGTACTATCCGTTCTAATTCACTCATACGATCCATTCTAATTCATTCACACGATCCATTCTAATTTATTCGTACGATCCATTCTAATTCATTCGTACGATTCATTCTAATTCATTCATATGATCCATTCTAATTAATTCGTATGATCCATTCTAATTCATTCGTACGATCCATTCTAATTCATTCATACAATCGATTCTAATTCATTCGCACGAATGTATCTATTCTAATTAATTCGTACGATCCATTCTAATTCATTCGTATGATCTATTCTTATTCATTCGCACGATCCAGTCTAATTGATTCGCACGATCCATTCTAATTCATTCGCACGAATGTATCCATTCTAATTCATTCGTACGATCCATTCTAATTCATTAATATGATCCATTCTAATTCATTCGTACGATCCATTCTAATTCATATGCACAAAGGTATCCATTCTAATTCATTCGCACGAAAGAATTAGAATGGATTGTATGAAAGAATTAGAATGGATCATGCGAATGAATTTGAATGGATCGTACGAAGGAATTTGAATGGATCGTATGAATGAGTAAGAATAGATCGTACGAATGAATTAGAATGGATCGTACGAATAAATTAGAATGGATACATTCGTCCGAATGAATTAGAATGGATCATACAAATGAGTAAGAATGGATCGTACGAATAAAATAGAATAGATTGTACGAATGAATTAGAATGGATCGTGCGAATGAATTAGAATGGATCGTACGAATGAATTAGAATGGATCGTACGAATGAATTAGAATGGATCGTGCGAATGAATTAGAATGGATCATATTAATGAATTAGAATGGATCGTACGAATGAATTAGAATGGATAGATTCGTGCGAATGAATTAGAATGGATCGTGCGAATCCATTAGACTGGATCGTGCGAATGAATAAGAATGGATCATACGAATGAATTAGAATGGATCGTACGAATTAATTAGAATAGATACATTCGTGCGAATGAATTAGAATGGATTGTATGAATGAATTAGAATGGATCGTACGAATGAATTAGAATGGATCATACGAATTAATTAGAATGGATCATACGAATGAATTAGATTGGATCGTACGAATGAATTAGAATGGATCGTACGAATGAACTAGAATGGATCGTACGAATGAACTAGAATGGATACATTCGTGCGAATGAATTAGAATGGATCGTACGAATGAATTAGAATGGTTCGTACGATTCATTCTAATTCATTCGTACGATCCATTCTAATACATTCGTACGATTCATGCTAATTCATTCGCACGATCCATTCTAATTCATTCGTACGATCCATTCTTATTCATTCATACGATCCATTCTAATTCATTCGCACAATCCATTCTAATTCATTCGTACAATCCATTCTAATTCATTCGTATGATCCATTATAACCCATTCATGGATCCATTCTAATTCATTCATATGATCCATTCTAATTCATTCCCATGATCCATTCTAATTTATTCATACGATCCATTCTAATTCATTCGTACGATCTATTCTAATTCATTCGCACGAATGTAACCATTCTAATTCATTCATACGATTTATTCCAATTCATTCGTATGAGCTATTCTAATTCATTCGTACGATCCATTCTAATTCATTTGTACGATCCATTGTAATTCATTCATACAATCCATTTAGATTCATTCGCACAAATATATCCATTCAAATTCATTCGTACGATCCAGTCTAATTCATTCGTACGATCCATTCTAATTAATTCGCACGAATATATCTATTCTAATTCTTTCGTACGATGCATTCTAATTCATTCGTATGATCCATTCTAATTCATTCGTACGATCCATTCTAATTCATTCGCACGAATGTATCCATTCTAATTCATTTGTATAATCCATTCAATTTCATTCGTACGATCCATTCTTACTCATTCGTATGATCCATTCTAATTCATTCGTATGATCCATTCTAATTCATTCGTACGATCCATTCTAATTCATTCGTACGATCCATTCTAATTCATTCGCACGATCCATTCTAATTCATTCATATGATCCATTCTAATTCATTCATACAATCCATTCTAATTCTTTCACACGATCCATTCTAATTCATTCGTACGATCCATTCTAATTCATTCGTACAATCCATTCTATTTCATTCGTATGATCTATTCTAATTCATTCGTATGATCCATTCTAATTCATTCGTACGATCCATTCTAATTCATTCGTACGATCCATTCTAATTCATTCATACGATCCATTCTAATTCATTCGCACGATCCATTCTAATTCATTCATAGGATCCATTCTAATTCATTCATACGATCTATTCTAATTCTTTCGCACGAATGTATCAATTCTAATTCATTCGCACGAATGTATCCATTCTAATTCATTCGTACGATCCATTCTAATTCATTCGTACGATCCATTCTAATTCATTCGTACGATCCAATCAAATTCATTCGCACGATCCATTCTAATTCATTCGTACAATCTATTCTATTTCATTCGTACGATCCATTCTTACTCATTCGTATGATCCATTCTAATTCATTCGCACGAATGTATCCATTCTAATCCATTCGTACGATCCATTCTAATCCATTCGTACGATCCATTCTAATTCATTCGCATGAATGTAACCATTCTAATTCATTCATTTGATCCATTCTAATTCATTCGTACGATCCATTCTAATTCATTCGTCCGATCCATTCTAATTCATTCGTAAGATCCATTCTAATTCATTCGTACGATCCATTCTAATTCATTCGTATGATCCATTCTAATTCATTCGCACGAATGTATCCATTCTAGTTCATTCGTACGATCCATTCTAATTCATTCGTACGAGCCATTCTAATTCATTCGCACGATCCATTCTAATTCATTCGTACGATCCATTCTAATTCATTCATACGATCCATTCTAATTCATTCGTACGATCCATTCTAATTCATTCATACGATCTATGCTAATTCATTCGTTCGATCAATTCTAATTCATTAGCACGATCCATTCTAATTCATTCGTACGATCCATTCTAATTCATTCGCACGATCCATTCTAATTCATTCATAGGATCCATTCTAATTTATTCATACGATCTATTCTAATTCTGTCGCACGAATATATCCATTCTAATTCATTCGCACGAATGTATCCATTCTAATTCATTCGTACGATCCATTCTAATTCATTCGTATGATCCATTCTAATTCATTCGTACAATCTATTCTAATTCATTCATACGATCCATTCTAATTCATTCGCACGAATGTATCCATTCTAATTCATTCAAACGATCCATTCTACTTCATTTGTACGATCCATTCTAATTCATTCGCTTGAATATAACCATTCTAATTCATTCATTTGATCCATTCTAATTCATTCGTACGATCCATTCTAATTCATTCGTCCGATCCATTCTTACTCATTCGTATGATCAATTCTAATTCATTCGCACGAATGTATCCATTCTAATTCATTCGTACGATCCTGAATTAGAATGGATCGTACGAATGAATTAGAATGGATACCTTTGTGCATATGAATTAGAATGGATCGTACGAATGAAATAGAATGAATTCGTATGACCCATTCGAATTCATTCGCACGATCCATTCTAATTCATTCATACGATCCATTCTAATTCATTCATACAATCCATTCTAATTCTTTCACACGATCCATTTTAATTCATTCGTAGGATCCATTCTAATTCATTCGTACATTCTATTCTATTTCATTTGTACGATCCAATCTTACTCATTCGTATGATCCATTCTAATTCATTCGGACGAATGTATCCATTCTAATTTATTTGTACGATCGATTCTAATTCATTCGTACGATCCATTCTAATTCATTCGTACGATCCATTCTAATTCATTTGTCCGATCCATTCTAATTCATTCGCACGAATGTATCCATTCTAATTCATTCTTTCGATCAATTCTAATTCATTCGTACGATCCATTCTAATTCATTCGTAAGATCCATTCTAATTCATTCGTACGATCCATTCTAATTCATTCGTACGATCCATTCTAATTCATTCGCAAGAATGTATCCATTCTAGTTCATTCGTACGATCCATTCTAATTCATTCGTACGATCCATTCTAATTTATTCGCACGATCCATTCTAATTCATTCGTACGATCCATTCTATTTCATTCATACAATCCATTCTATTTCATTCGTACGATCTATTCTAATTCATTCGCACAAATGTATCCATTCTAATTCATTCATACGATCCATTCTAATTCATTCGTCCGATCCATACTAATTCATTCGCACGAATGTATCCATTCTAATTCATTCGTACGATCCATTCTAATTCATTCGTACGATCCATTCTAATTAATTCGCATGATCCATTCTAATTCATTCGTATGATCAATTCTAGTTCATTCATACGATCCATTCTAATTCATTCGTACGATGCATTCTAATTCATTTGCACGATCCATTCTAATTCATTCATACAATCCATTCTAATTCTTTCACACGATCCATTCTAATTCATTCGTACGATCCATTCTAATTCATTCGTGCAATCCATTCTATTTCATTCGTACGATCCATTCTTACTCATTCGTACGATCCATTCTAATTCATTCACACGAATGTATCCATTCGTACGAATGAATTAGAATAGATTGTATGAATGAATTAGAATGGATCATACGAATGAATTAGAATGGATCGTATGAATGAATTAGAATGGATCGTACGAATGAATTAGAATGGATCGTGCGAATGAATTAGAATGGATCGTACGAGTGAATTAGAATGGATCGTACGAATGAACTAGAATGGATACATTCGTGTGAATGAAGTAGAATGGATCGTACGAATGAATTAGAATGGATCGTACGAATGAATTAGAATGGATCGTACGAATGAATTAGAATGGATCATACGAATGAATTAGAATGGATCATACGAATGAGTAAGAATGGATAGTACGAATGAAATAGAATGGATTGTACAAATGAATTAGAATGGATCGTACGAATGAATTAGAATGGATCGTGTGAAAGAATTAGAATGGATTGTATGAATGAATTAGAATGGATCATATGAATGAATTAGAATGGATCGTGCGAATGAATTCCAATGGATTGTACGAATGAATTAGAATGGATCGTACGAATGAATTAGAATGGATACATTCGTGCGAATGAATTAGAATGGATACATTCCTGCGAAAGAATTAGAATAGATTGTATGAATGAATTAGAATGGATCCTATGAATGAATTAGAATGGATCGTGAGAATGAATTAGAATGGATCGTACGAATGAATTAGAATGAATCATGCTAATGAATTAGAATTGATCGAACGAATGAATTAGCATGGATCGTGCTAATGATTAGAATGGAACGTACGAATGAATTAGAATGGATCGTGTGAAAGAATAAAAATGGATTGTATGAATGAATTAGAATGAATTCGTACGATCCATTTGAATTCATTCGCACGATCCATTCTAATTCATTCATACGAACCATTCTAATTCATTCATACAATCCAATCTAATTCTTTCACACGATCTATTCTAATTCATTCGTAGGATCCATTCTAATTCATTCGTACAATCTATTCTATTTCATTCGTACGATCCATTCTTACTCATTCGTATGATCCATTCTAATTCATTCGGACGAATGTATCCATTCTAATTTATTCGTACGATCCATTCTAATTCATTCGTACGATGCATTCTAATTCATTCGTACGATCCATTCTTACTCATTCGTATGATCCATTCTAATTCATTCGTACGATCCATTCTAATTCATTCGTACGATCCATTCTAATTCATTCGCACAATCTATTCTAATTCATTCGTACGATCCATTCTAATTCATTCGTACGATCGTATCCATACAATCCATTCTAATTCATTCCGTACGATCCATTCTAATTCATTCGTACGATCGTACGGATGAATTAGAATGGATCGTACGGAATGAATTAGAATGGATTGTATGAATGAATTAGAATGGATACATTCGTGCGAATGAATTAGAATGGATTATACGAATGAGTAAGAATGGATCGTACGAATGAAATAGAATGGATTGTACGAATGAATTAGAATGGATCGTACAAATGAATTAGAATGGATCGTACGAATGAATTAGAATGGATCATACGAATGAGTAAGAATGGATCGTACGAATGAAATAGAATAGATTGTACGAATGAATTCGAATGGATCCTACGAATGAATTAGAATGGATCGTGTGAAAGAATTAGAATGGATTGTATGAATAAATTAGACTGGATCGTATGAATGAATTAGAATGGATCGTGCGAATGAATTCGAATGGATCGTACGAATTCATTCTAATTCATTCATACAATCCATTCTAATTCTTTCACACGATCCATTCTAATTCATTTGTACGTTCCATTCTAATTCATTTGCACGATCCATGCTAATTCATTCGTTCGATCAATTCTAATTCATTAGCACGATCCATTCTAATTCATTCGTACGATCCATTCTAATTCATTCGCACGATCCATTCTAATTCATTCGTATGATACATTCTAATTCCTTCGTACGATCCATTCTAATTCATTCATACAATCCATTCTAATTCTTTCACACGATCCATTCTAATTCGTTCGTACGATCCATTCTAATTCATTCGTGCAATCCATTCTATTTCATTCGTACGATCCATTCTTACTCATTCGTACGATCCATTCTAATTCATTCACACGAATGCATCCATTCGTACGAATGAATTAGAATAGATTGTACGAATGAATTAGAATGGATCGTACGAATGAATTAGAATGGATCGTACGAAGGAATTAGAATGGATCTTACGAATGAATTAGAATGGATCGTACGAATGAATTAGAATAGATCGTACGAATGAATTAGAATGGATCGTACGAAGGAATTAGAATGGATCGTACGAAGGAATTAGAATGGATATATTCGTGCAAATGAATTTGAATGGATCATATGAATGTATTAGAATGGATCGTATGAGTGAATTAGAATGGATCGTACGAATGAATTAGAATGGATTGTATGAATGAATTAGAATGGATCGTACGAATGAATTAGAATGGATCGTATGAATGAATTAGAATGGATCGTACGAATGAATTAGAATGAATCGTGTGAATGAATTAGAATGGATTGTACGAATGAATTAGAATGGATCGTACGAATGAACTAGAATGGATAAATTCATGCGAATGAATTAGAATGGGTCGTACGAATGAATTAGAATGGATCGTACGAATGGATTAGAATGGATCATACGAATGAATTAGAATGGATCGTGCGAATGAATTAGAATGGATCGAACGAATGAATTAGAATGGATTTATTCGAGCGAATGAATTAGAATAGATCGTAGGAATGAATTAGAATGGATCATACGAATGAATTAGAATGGATCGTACGAACGAATTAGAATGGATCGTACGAACGAATTAGAATGGATCATATGAACGAATTAATATGGATCGTACGAGGTTACATTCATGCGAATGAATTAGAATGGATCGTACGAATGGATTAGAATGGATCGTACGAATGGATTAGAATGGATACATTCGAGCGAAAGAATTAGAATGGATCATACGAATGAATTAGAATGGATCGTACGAATGGATTAGAATGGATCCTACGAATGGATTAGAATGGATACCTTTGTGCATATGAATTAGAATGGATCGTACGAATGAATTATAATGGATCATATTAATGAATTAGAATGGATCGTACGAATGAATTAGAATGGATACATTCATGCACGATCCATTCTAATTCATTCGCACGAATGTATCCATTCTAATTCATTCGTACGATCCATTCTAATTCATTAATATGATCCATTCTAATTCATTCGTACGATCCATTCTAATTCATATGCACAAAGGTATCCATTCTAATTCATTCGTTCGATCCATTCTAATTCAGGATCGTACAAATGAATTAGAATGGATACATTCGTGCGAATGAATTAGAATTGATCGTACGAATGAATTAGAATGGATCGTGCGAATGAATTAGAATGGATCGTACGAATGAATTAGAATGGATCGTACGAATGAACTAGAATGGATACTATCGTGCGAATGAATTAGAATGGATCGTACGAATGAATTAGAATGGGTCATACGAATGAATTAGAATGGATCTTACAAATGAATTAGAATGGATCGTACGAATGAATTAGAATGGATCATACGAATGAATTAGAATGGATATATTCGTGCGAATGAATTAGAATGGATCGGACGAATGAATTAGAATGGATCGTACGAATGAATTAGAATGGATCAAATGAATGAATTAGAATGGTTACATTCATGCGAATGAATTAGAATGGATCGTACGAATGGATTAGAATGGATCATACGAATGGATTAGAATGGATACATTCGAGCGAATGAATTAGAATGGTTCGTACGAATGAATTAGAATGGATCGTACGAATGGATTAGAATGGATCCTACGAATGGATTAGAATGGATACCTTTGTGCATATGAATTAGAATGGATCGTACGAATGAATTAGAATGGATCATATTAATGAATTAGAATGGATCGTACGAATGAATTAGAATGGATACATTCATGTGAATGAATTAGAATAGATCGTGCGAATCAATTAGACTGGATCGTGCGAATGAATAAGAATAGATCATACGAATGAATTAGAATGGATTTACGAATTAATTAGAATGGATACATTCGTGCGAATAAATTAGAATGGATTGTATGAATGAATTAGAATGGATCGTACGAATGAATTAGAATGGACCATACGAATTAATTAGAATGGATCATATGAATGAATTAGAATGGATCATACGAATGAATTAGAATGGATCGTACGAATGAATTAGAATGGATACATTCGTGCGAATGAATTAGAATGGATTGTGCAAATGAATAAGAACAGATCGTGCGAATGAATTAGAATGGATCGTACGAATGAATTAGAATGGATCGTGCGAATGAATTAGAATGGATCGTACGAATGAATTAGAATGGATACATTGGTGCGAACGAATTAGAATGGATCGTACGAATAAATTAGAATGGATCGTATGAATGAATTAGAATGGATCGTACGAATGAATTAGAATGGATCGTGCGAATGAATTAGAATGGATCGTACGAATGAATTAGAATGGATCGTACGAATGAACTAGAATGGATACATTCGTGTGAATGAATTAGAATGGATCGTACGAATGAATTAGAATGGATCGTACGAATGAATTAGAAAGGATCTTACGAATGAATTAGAATGGATCGTACGAATGAATTAGAATGGATCGTACGAATGAATTAGAATGGATACATTCGTGCGAATGAATTAGAATGGATCGGACGAATGAATTAGAATGGATCGTACGAATGAATTAGAATGGATCGTACGAATAATTTAGAATAGATACATTCGTCCGAATGAATTAGAATGGATCATACGAATGAGTAAGAATGGATCGTACGAATGAAATAGAATAGATTATACGAATAAATTAGAATGGATCCTACGAATGAATTAGAATAGATCGGGTGAAAGAATTAGAATGGATTGTATGAATGAATTAGAATGGATCGTATGAATGAATTAGAATGGATCGTGCGAATGAATTCGAATGGATCGTACGAATTCATTCTAATTCATTCATACAATCCATTCTAATTCTTTCACACGATCTATTCTAATTCTTTCATTCGTACGATCCATTCTTACTCATTCGTATGATCCATTCTAATTCATTCGGACGAATGTATCCATTCTAATTTATTCGTACGATCCATTCTAATTCAGTCGTACGATCCATTCTAATTCATTCGTACGATCCATTCTAATTCATTCGTCCGATCCATTCTAATTCATTCGCACGAATGTATCCATTCTAATTCATTCGTACGGTCCATTCTAATTCATTCGCACAATCCATTCTATTTCATTCGTACGATCCATTCTTACTCATTCGTATGATCCATTATGGATACATTCGTGCGAATGAATTAGAATGGATCATACGATGAGTAAGAATGGATCGTACGAATGAAATAGAACGGATTGTGCGAAAGAATTAGAATAGATCGTACAAATGAATTAGAATGGATCGTGTGAAAGAATTAGAATGGATTGTATGAATGAATTAGAATAGATCGTATGAATGAATTAGAATGGATCATACGAATGAATTAGAATGGATCGTACGAATGAACTAGAATGAATACATTCGTGCGAATGAATTAGAATGGATCGTACGAATGAATTAGAATGGATCGTACGAATGAATTAGAATGGATCTTACGAATGAATTAGAATGGATCGTACGAATGCACGATCCATGCGAATGAATTAGAATAGATCGTACGAATGAACTAGAATGGATACATTCGTGCGAATGAATTAGAATGGATCGTACGAATGCATTCTAATTCATTCGTACGATCCATTCTAATTCATTCGCACGATCCATTCTATTTCATTCATAGGATCCATTCTAATTCATTCATACGAACTATTCTAATTCTTTCGCACGAATGTATCCATTCTAATTCATTCGCACGAATGTATCCATTCTAATTCATTCGTACGATCCATTCTAATTCATTCGTATGATCCATTCTAAATCATTCGTACGATCCATTCTAATTAATTCGTATGATCCATTCTAATTCATTCGTACGATCCATTCTAATTCATTCATACAATCCATTCTAATTCATTCGTATGATCCATTCTAATTCACTCATACGATCCATTCTAATACATTCATACGATCCATTCTAATTCATTTGCATGAATATATCCATTCTAATTCATACGTACGATCCATTCTAATTCCTTCGTACGATCCATTCTAATTCATTCGTACGATCTATTCTAATTCATTCGTACGATCCATTCTAATTCATTTGTATGAATTAGAATAGATCGTATGAATGAATTAGAATGGAACCTATGAATGAATTAGAATGGATCGTGCGAATGAATTAGAATGGATCGTACGAATGAATTAGAATGGATCGTGCGAATGAATTAGAATGGATCGTACGAATGAATTAGAATGGATCGTACGAATGAATTAGCATGGATCATGCTAATGAATTAGAATGCATCGTACGAATGAATTAGAATGGATCGTGTGAAACAATTAGAATGGATTGTATGAATGAATTAGAATGGATCGTACGAATGAATTAGAATGGATCGTACGAAGGAATTAGAATGGATCGTACGAATGAATTAGAATGGATCGTACGAATGAATTAGAATAGATCGTACGAATGAATTAGAATGGATCGTACAAAGGAATTAGAATGGATCGTACGAATGAATTAGAATGGATCGTATGAATGAATTAGAATGGATACATTCGTTTGAATGAATTAGAATAGATCGTATGAATGAATTAGAATAGATTTTGTGAATGAATTAGAACTGATCGTACGAATGAATTAGAATGGATACATTCGTGCGAATGAATTAGAATGGATTGTATGAATGAATTAGAATGGATCCTATGAATGAATTAGAATGGATCGTACGAATGAATTAGAATGGATACATTCGTGCGAATGAATTAGAATTGATCGTACGAATGAATTAGAATGGATCGTGCGAATGAATAAGAATGGATCGTACGAATGAATTAGAATGGATACATTCGTGCGAATGAATTAGAATGGATACATTCGTGCGAAAGAATTAGAATAGATCGTATGAATGAATTAGAATGGATCCTATGAATGAATTAGAATGGATCGTGCGAATTAATTAGAATGGATCGTACGAATGAATTAGAAAGGATCGTGCTAATGAATTAGAATTGATCGAACGAATGAATTAGCGTGGATCGTGCTAATGAATTAGAATGGAACGTACGAATGAATTAGAATGGATCGTGTGAAAGAATTAGAATAGATTGTATGAATGAATTAGAATGAATTCGTACGATCCATTCGAATTCATTCGCACGATCCATTCTAATTCATTCATACGATCCATTCTAATTCATTCATACAATCCATTCTAACTCTTTCACACGATCCATCCTAATTCATTCGTAGGATCCATTGTAATTCATTCGTACAATCATTCGCTTGAATGTATCCATTCTAATCCATTCGTACGATCCATTCTAATCCATTCGTACGATCCATTCTAATTCATTCGCATGAATGTAACCATTCTAATTCATTCATTTGATCCATTCTAATTCATTCGTACGATACATTCTAATTCATTAGCACGATCCATGCTAATTCATTCGTTCGATCAATTCTAATTCATTAGCACGATCCATTCTAATTCATTCGTACGATCCATTCTAATTCATTCGCACGATCCATTCTAATTCATTCATAGGATCCATTCTAATTCATTCATACGATCTATTCTAATTCTTTCGCACGAATGTATCCATTCTAATTCATTCGCACGAATGTATCCATTCTAATTCATTCGTACGATCCATTCTAATTCATTCGCACGATCCATTCTAATTCATTCGTACGATCAATTCTAATTCATTCGCACGAATGTATCCATTCTAATTCATTCGTACGATCCATTCTAATTCATTCATAGGATCCATTCTAATTCATTCATACAATCCATTCTAATTCATTCGCACGAATGTATCCATTCTAATTCATTCGTACGATCAGTTCTAATTTATTCACAAAATCTATTCTAATTCATTCATACGATCCATTCTAATTCATTCACACGAATGTATCCATTCTAATTCATTCATACGATCCATTCTAATTCATTCGTACGATCCATTCTAATTCCTTCGTACGATCCATTCTAATTCATTCGTACGATCTATTCTAATTCATTCGTACGATCATTTCTAATTCATTCGTACGATCCATTCTAATTCCTTCGTACGATCCATTCTAATTCATTCGTACGATCCATTCTAATTCATTCATACAATCCATTCTAATTCTTTCACACGATCCATTCTAATTCATTCGTATGATCCATTCTAATTCATTCGTGCAATCCATTCTTTTTTATTCGTACGATCCATTCTTACTCATTCGTACGATCCATTCTAATTCATTCACACGAATGTATCCATTCGTACGAATGAATTAGAATAGATTGTACGAATGAATTAAATGGATCGTACGAATGAATTAGAATGGATCGTACGAAGGAATTAGAATGGATCGTGCGAATGAATTAGAATGGATCATACGAAGGAATTAGAATGGATCGTACGAATGAATTAGAATGGATATATTCGTGCAAATGAATTAGAATGGATCGTATGAATGTATTAGAATGGATCGTATGAGTGAATTAGAATGGATCGTACGAATGAATTAGAATGGATCGTATGAATGAATTAGAATGGATACATTCGTGTGAATGAATTAGAGTGGATCGTATAAATGAATTAGAATAGATTTTGTGAATGAATTAGAACTGATCGTACGAATGAATTAGAATGGATACATTCGTGCGAATGAATTAGAATGGATTGTATGAATGAATTAGAATGGATCCTATGAATGAATTAGAATGGATCGTACGAATGAATTAGAATGGATACATTCGTGCGAATGAAATAGAATGGATCATACGAATGAGTAAGTATAGATCGTCATTCTAATTCATTCGTATGATCCATTCTAACTCATTTGTATCCATTCTATTTCATTCGCACGATCCATTCTAATTCATTCGCGCAATCTATTCTAATTCATTCGTACGATCCATTCTAATTCATTCGTACGATCCATTCTAATTCATTCATACAATCCATTCTAATTTATTCGCACGAATGTATCCATTCTAATTCATTTGCACGATCCATTCTAATTCATTCCTATGATCTATTCTAATTCATTCGTACGATCCATTCTAATTCATTCTAATTCATTCGTACGATCCATTCTACGATCCATTCTAATTCATTCGTATATTCCATTCTAATTCATTAGCACGATACATGCTAATGAATTAGAATGGATCGTACGATCCAATCTAATTCATTCATACGATCCATTCTTACTCATTCGTATGATCCATTCTAATTCAATCGTACGATCCATTCTAATTCATTCGTACGATCCATTCTAATTCCTTCGTACGATCCATTCTAATTCATTCGTACGATCCATTCTAATTCATTCGTACGATCCATTCTAATTCCTTCGTACGATCCATTCTAATTCATTCGTACGATCCATTCTAATTCATTCGCGCAATCTATTCTAATTCATTCGTACGATCCATTCTAATTCATTCGTACGATCCATTCTAATTCATTCATACAATCCATTCTAATTTATTCGAATGGATCAAATGAATGAATTAGAATGGTTACATTCATGCGAATGAATTAGAATGGATCGTACGAATGGATTAGAATGGATCGTACGAATGGATTAGAATGGATACATTCGTGCGAATGAATTAGAATGGATTATATGAATAAATTAGAATGGATCGTACGAATGAATTAGAATGGATCGTAAGAGTGAATTAGAATAGATACGAAGGAATTAGAATGGATCGTACGAAGGAATTAGAATGGATCATACGAATGAAATAGAATGGATCGTACGAAGGAATTAGAATGGATCGTACGAAGGAATTAGAATGGATCGTACGAATGAATTAGAATGGATATATTCGTGCAAATGAATTAGAATGGATCGTATGAATGAATTAGAATGGATCGTATGAGTGAATTAGAACGGATAGTACGAATGAAGTAGAATGGATCATATGAATGAATTAGAATGGATACATTCGTGCGAATGAATTAGAATGGATAGTATGAATGAATTAGAATAGATTGTGCGAATGAATTAGAATGGATCGTACGAATGAATTAGAATGGATACATTCGTGCGAATAAATTAGAATGAATCGTACGAATGAATTAGAATGGATCGTACGAATGAATTAGAATAGATTGCGCGAATGAATTAGAATGGATCGTGCGAATGAAATAGAATGGATACAAATGAATTAGAATGGATGATACGAATGAATTAGAATGACGATCCATTCTTACTCATTCGTATGATCCATTCTAATTTATTCGCACGAATGTATCCATTCTAATTCATTCGTACGTCTAATTCATTCGTACAGTCCATTCTAATTCATTCGCACAATCCATTCTATTTCATTCGTACGATCCATTCTTACTCATTCGTATGATCCATTATGGATACATTCGTGCGAATGAATTAGAATGGATCATACGAATGAGTAAGAATGGCTCGTACGAATGAAATAGAATGGATTGTGCGAATGAATTAGAATGGATCGTACGAATGAATTAGAATGGATCGTGTGAAAGAATTAGAATGGATTGTATGAATGAATTAGAATAGATCGTATGAATGAATTAGAATGGATCGCACGAATGAATTAGAATGGATCGGACGAATGAATTAGAATGGATCGTACGAATGAATTAGAATGGATATATTCGTGCAAATGAATTAGAATTGATCGTATGAATGTATTAGAATGGATCGTATGAGTGAATTAGAATGGATCATACGAATTAATTAGAATGGATCATATGAATGAATTAGAATGGATCGTACGAATGAATTAGAATGGATCGTACGAATGAATTAGAATGGATACATTCGTGCGAATGAATTAGAATGAATTGTGCGAATGAATAAGAACAGATCGTGCGAATGAATTAGAATGGATCGTACGAATGAATTAGAATGGATCATGCGAATGAATTAGAATGGATCGTACGAATGAATTAGAATGGATACATTTGTGCGAATGAATTAGAATGGATCGTACGAATGAATTAGAATGGATTGTATGAATGAATTAGAATGGATCGTACGAATGAATTAGAATGGATCGTGCGAATGAATTAGAATGGATCGTACGAATGAATTAGAATGGATCGTACGAATGAACTAGAATGGATACATTCGTGCGAATGAATTAGAATGGATCGTACGAATGAATTAGAATGGATCGTACGAATGAATTAGAATGGATCTTATGAATGAATTAGAATGGATCGTACGAATGAATTAGAATGGATCGGACGAATGAATTAGAATGGATACATTTGTGTGAATGAATTAGAATGGATCGTACGAATGAATTAGAATGGATCGTACGAATGAATTAGAATGGATCGTACGAATGAATTAGAATGGATATATTCGTGCAAATGAATTAGAATGGATCGTATGAATGTATTAGAATGGATCGTATGAGTGAATTAGAATGGATCGTGCGAATGAATTAGAATGGATTGTATGAATGAATTAGAATGGATCGTACGAATGAATTAGAATGGATCATATGAATTAATTAGGATGGATCATACGAATGAATTAGAATGGATCGTGTTGGGGGTCGCTGAGGCCAAGAGGCCCACACCCTCCTAGCAATTAACGCCCACCTCAAGCGGGCTCCCTCAAAGCCCGAGAGAGGTCGCCTCGCTTAGATCCCCTACTCCACCCTCGGGTGGGAGCGGCGTGGATTTTGAGCTCGAGGAGAAATGCCGCCTACCGGGGTCCTAGAGAGGAAGTTTTCCCAAAGCCGAGCCACTACAAGAAGTCAACATCGGAAGCGAGGACGGACCGAGGATGGTAAGTCTCGGGACCTCGCTAACCAAGGGCGATGTCCTGGCCTTGACCGACATACTCAGGGAATACCGTGACGTATTCGCCTGGAGCTTCGCGGACATGCCAGGGATTGACCCGGAGATCACCTGTCATCGTCTGCACACCATGAAAGAGTTCCCGCCGATCAAGCAAAAAGCTCAGCACATACCGGCTGCGAAGTCCATCGCAGTGGTGGCGGAGATAGACAAACTAGAGCGAGCTGGCTTTATTCGCGAGGCGCACTTTCCCGAGTGGATCTCCAACATCGTGGTGGTGCCCAAGAAGAGTGGGGCGGTCAGAGTGTGCATTGACTTCTCCAACCTCAATAAAGCATGCCCGAAGGACGGTTTTCCTCTTCCACGAATAGGCGCGCTGGTCGATGGAGCTGTCGGGTTCCAGGCCCTGTCCTTCATGGATGGATATTCTGGGTATAACCAGATACCTCTCCACGTCGACGATCAAGAGAAGACCGCCTTCTATTCTGGGGTGGGCTACCAGAAGCTATTCTGCTATCGAGTGATGCCTTTTGGACTTAAGAACGCTGGAGCAACCTATCAAAGGTTAGTCACTCAGATGTTCAAGGGTCAGATCGGCAGAAATGTCGAAGTTTATGTAAACGACCTTCTGGTAAAGAGTCGAGAGCGAGAAGGGCATGTTGCCGACCTCCGCGAAATTTTTGAAGTATTGAGAAAGTACCAAATGAGGCTAAACCCGGTAAAGTATGCTTTCGGGGTGACTTTCGGGAAATTCCTCGGGTACCTGGTCACCCACAGGGGGATCGAGGCCGACCCTTGGCAAATCCGAGCACTTGTCGAAATGCCCGCACCAAGAACCCGGCAAGAGGTCCAGAGGTTGAGCGGGCGAATCGCCTCGCTGAATCGGTTCATCTCCAAATCCTCAGACAATTGCCGACCTCTTTTCGAGCTACTACGAAAAGGAGCGAGCATTTGTTGGGATGAAAAGTGCGAGCGCGCCTTTCAAAAGATCAAGGACTATCTGGCGAGCCCGCCAATCCTAGCGGCACCTAAAGATGGCGCCGAGCTTGGCGTGTATCTCGCGGTCACAGAGAATACGGTAAGCGGGGTCCTTGTTGTAGAAGAAGCAAAGGTCGAGCGGCCTGTCTACTTTGTAAGCCACACAATGCTTCCCGCCGAGCTTCGGTATCGACCAATCGAGAAGGTCGCATTGGCCTTGGTCCGTACCGCGAGAAAGCTTCACCCCTACTTCTCGGCGCACACTGTCAAAGTCATCACGGAACACCCCCTGAAGAGCGCGCTCTCCAGGCCCTCGGTAGCCGGCAGACTGTATCGATGGTCTGCCGAGCTCGCCGCCTATGGTTTGGAGTATGTCCCTCGAGTTGCTGTCAAAGGGCAGGCCCTCGCCGATTTCTTGGCGGACTTCCCCATAGAAGAACCGGTCCAGTACCAGGAGGATGAGCCAACTGAGGCACACCCTGGGAAGGCAAGGTTCTTGGACAACCAAGGCGAGCTTCCTCCAACTAAGCGTTCATGGGAGGCGGGCTGGGAATTATTCGTCGATGGATACTCCAACACTTTGGGGGCCGGGATCGGGATTGCACTGATCGCTCAGTCGGTAATTCTTGAGAAATCAGTCCGGCTGGATTTCATTGCTACCAACAACGAAGGCAAGGCTCTTGGACAACCATAGCTTAGGCGCCAAATGCTTGAAGGTTTTCAGCGATTCCTAGCTAATTATTTGCCAAATCAATGGAGAGTACACCTCCCGGGATGCGCGAATGGCGGGCTATGTAGATCTGGTAAAGGGCAAGGCCGCGGAGTTCGAAAAGATCTCCTTCGAGCAAATTCCGCGAGCCGATAATAGGCGAGCTGATGCTTTGGCAAACGCCACCTCTTTGCTGGGAACATCAGAGGCTTGCCAGATTCTCATCGAGGTCCAAAATCAGTCTCGACTCCAACTGATAGAGCCCGATGTTAACCAAGTCTCTGCCGACGTATCATCCGGCGGGTGGACCGCCCCTATCTTGCATTTTCTCCAGAAGGGCGAGCTTCCAGAGGGTAGAGAGGAAGCCCGGCGAGTGGAGAAATGCGTTGGTCGCTATCTCATTCACTGGGATCGCCTTTTTCGAAGATCTTTTGGCGGGCCAAATCTTCGTTGCGTCGAGAGCCCGGAGACCGAAGAAGTTCTGAATCACATTCACTCTGGTGAGCTGGGAAACCACGCTGGTGGGCGGTCTCTAGCTACGAAAGTACGGAGGCAAGGGTACTGGTGGCCCACTCTGGAGCAAGACGCTTTGAAGGCCGCCCAGAGGTTTATCCAATGCCAGAAGCACGCCACAACGAATCATATACCCGCAGAGGAACTACATCCTCTGGCGAGCCCCTGGCCTTTCCAGCAATGGGGGCTGGACATTGTGGGACCTTTCCCTGTGTCGGCCCGGCAAAAGAAATTCATCTTAGTGGCTACGGATTACTTCACCAAATGGGTGGAAGCGGTCCCGCTAGCTAAGATAGGCGAAAAGCAAGTGAAGGACTTCCTTTGGAAGAATATCTTCTGCCGCTTTGGGCTGCCCCGAGTACTCATCACCGACAATGGTCGCCAGTTCGACAATCGCTTGGTCAGAAGATTTTGTGTTGAATATGGGGTCGACCTAAGGTTTTCATCCCCAAGGTACCCTCAAAGCAATGGGCAGGCTGAAGCTACGAATCGTGTAATCCTAGACAACCTCAAGAAAAGGTTGGAAGGAAAGAAAGGACTATGGGAGCAGGAGCTCGACGGCGTGCTATGGGCTTATCGTACCACTCCACGTCGCTCGACCAGCGAATCACCTTTCAGCCTAACTTACGGGTGTGAAGCTGTGCTACCCATCGAAGCCAAGCTGCCCACTGAAAGAAAGCTCGCTGCAGATGAGGTCGATAATGACGCTCTGCTCGCCGACTCCCTCGATCAGCTCGAAGAAAGACAAGAGCGCGCCAATCTGCACCTCGCCGGATACAGACAAGAAATGAAGCGCGCCTATGACAAAAGAGTCCGCCATCGGGCATTCAAGGCTGGCGATCTGGTGATGAGAAAGGTGTTCGCAAACACGCAAGAGCCTAATGCAGGAAAGCTCACGGTGAACTGGGAAGGCCCCTACATAGTACACGAAGCAGGAAGCTCGGGGGCTTACCGGTTGATGACCGCTGGAGGTGACCTATTAGAGCGACCTTGGAACGCTTTGCACCTTCGCAAGTTTTATGCCTAAGGGGATTTTTATAAATTATCTTCTGAAGAAGTTATGAATGAATGATGGAGGATTCAACAAAGAATTTTACTTGGAAGCTCGGAACAGAAAGAGCCCGCATGATCTATAATGTGCAGTCCGCCGTTGTGCGGACTTAAAACAAGACCGAGATCCTCAGAGGCAGCCAGTGGGCGACCTTGAGCTTCCCGGGGCAGTCCGCCGTTGTGCGGACTTAAAGCAAGACCGGGATCCTCAGAGGCAGTCAGTGGGCGACCTTGAGCTTCCCGGGGCAGTCCGCCGTTGTGCGGACTTAAAGCAAGACCGGGATTCTCAGAGGCAGCCCGTGGGCGACCTTGAGATTCCCGGGGCAGTCCGCCGTTGTGCGGACTTAAAGCAAGACCGGGATCCTCAGAGGCAGCCAGTGGGCGACCTTGAGATTCCCGGGGAAGTCCGCTGCCTAGTGGACTCTAAACCTAACCGGGATCCTTCGCGTTCACCTGCCATGAACGGAAGCATCCTGGCATGGGCATGCCCCTCAAAGGGCAAGTCCGCTGAACAGGATCATCGAGGGAAATTAACCGGGCAGGGGGCAGCTAGCACTTATTAGTTTCCTTCAAAAATAAAATGGTTTTAAGTCTCTGAGTGTAGGGAAGTTTTTGAAGTCATTTGGTTCGCTTATCGTTTTCCGGGCTCAGAGACTATTGAGTTTTAGCGAGCATGCCGAGTTTTTCGTTTGCATATACTTTAAAATAAAAGGGTTGAATCGAATTAGCTGCCTCGCCCGGGGTATCGCTCTCGAGATCGCTGCGAAACTCCTAAAGCGGACTCATGAGCAACACAGAGAGAGAAAGAAACACAGAAGAGTACATAAAGGCGAACTCAGAAATATTCTATTCATCGCATTTATCGTAAAAATTACAACAGGGTTACAAAGATATAGCCTAGGCTGGGCCCGCGCCAGCGCCCTCGTCGTCGTCGCGCTTCCTCTTCTTCGACCTTTCGGTCTTGTATTTCTCGATGGCGTCCAGCGCGCCCTTCTTGAGAAGCTCGCCCAGCTGCGACTGGAGCCGTTCTCACTGGGAGTTGAGGTCGCGGAGATGTGCCTCCTTCAGCACCGCGATCTCGTCCTTGGAGACCGCCGCTTGGCTGCGGAGCTCGAGGATTTCTTTCTGAGCGGCCTCCTTGGCTTTGATCGCCTCTTGCAGATCCACGAGGGCGCGGGCATGAGCGTCCTCGACCGAGGCGAGCCCAGTGGTGAGGGTGGCAGCCCGCTGGCGCAGCTGGGCAACCTCTGTATCAACAGAGGCGGCCTGCTGGCGCAGCCGGTCCACCTCAGCTCAGAGCTCGCCGGAGTGGTCCATCTGGCGAAGCCGGTGGATGTGCTCGTCTACTCTCCTCTCCGAGTCGTGGAGAGTGTCATCATAGAGGGCGACCATGTCCCCCGCGACACCAGCGACCTCATCGGCGAGAGCCCGGCTGACCCGCTCTACCTACGGCAAGGGAAAACAGTTAAGAGTTAGAAGTTAGAACAGGGGTTTGGTGTTGTGATATTTTAATTGTACTCGCAAGTGCACGAATCGTGTATTATAGTGCAGCGGAGCGAGGTCGATCCCACAGGGACTTTGCTAGGAAACTTAATAAATCTAAAGTTGATTGAAACCTAATCTAGCTAACAATGGTTGAAGTCTGATTAGATTAACTAAGCAACAAAACTAATTATTTAATAAAGACTAACACAATTTAATTATGGGATGGTACTTGGATTAGGGGAAAACTTAGGCTTCAGGGTTCATCATAGCATCCTATGATAGTTTAGGGTTGATCATTCTATTGTACTCAATTAGATCGTCGTAAGGACAGATTCTAATCGGACGATTTAGCAATGAAAGCAGGCATGGTGCACACATATATAGAATATTTATAAAAGATAAGCATTAGGCAACTATTACATGTAACATTGATTCTTAGCATTACCCATCATATGATCATAATGAATCTAAGATAAGCATTCACTATATCTAATGCATGGAAAATCTAGAGAATATATCAACATGTTTTAGCGGAATATTCTATTTTTAAACATTAAAACACGGTTAATCATCAACCCCAAAACATCATAGAACACTAGTAATTCCCCATTGGCCTAAGCTATGGAATTTAGCTACACATCATCTCATATGATAGCATTGTTTGTTTTATAATAAACAAATAACAAAAAGGACAGAAGAACCAGATGATGACGATCTTCTCGGCTTCGCCCGTCTTTGCTTCTTTGCTTCCTTGTAATCCGGCTCAATGATGGTGACGTGCAGCACGGCTTCGATGGTACGGATGATGGATGACGGCTCGGATGAACGACTGTAGTAGGATTATCGGAGGTGGAGGCTAGGGTTTCGGTTTCGGTTTCGGTTTCGGTCCAGAATGGTAGAGGGTGGCCGGTGGATGGGGAAGATGATGCCTAGGGTTCGGTGCAATGGCAAAGGTCCGGTGGTAGATGGGTGATGCTAGGTTCGTGTGTGGCGGCCAAGGTAGGTGATTGTTTGGAGATAGAGAAGATCGGGTGAAAGAGAAACGTGGGAGATGATCTGCGGCTCATTCGGAAAGGGGAGTAAAAGGTAAGATAGGGAGAGGGAACCGGACCGGATCTTTGCATGCATTAGTTTTTAGAGAGAGAGAAGTTCGGTGGGTTGTTAAGGAAGGAGATAGAGAGAGACGATCGGAACGGGGGAAGGTTGATCGCAGGTTTCTCGGGTTTCCACGTTCGGTGGCGCGACTTGGAGAGAGAAAGGAAGGGAAAGAGAGAGAATCACGGGAGGAGAGAGATTCGCTAAAGAGAGAGAGACTGAGCGGTTGGATGCCATCAGGTCCGGGGCCGGGTCTATGCACTGCATGGGTGTTGACGGTTGTGATTGCATCGGAGAGATGCATGGGTATGCATATAAGAAAGGGGATCCGGTTTTAATGGAGCTGTGCAGTTAGGTTTGATGCACGGGACAGCTGTGATTAAGTGGGAATGAGGGACGACTGTGATCTCATGAACGAGGAGCGGTTGGTCGCCTTCGGATGGCTGCGATGCAATCAGACGGTTAAGGTGGTCGATTGAGAGAATCCCGGAGAGAGAGCAGAGAGAAGATTAGAGAGAGAAAACGGGTTCTATTAGTCCAAAAGATACGAGCCGGATTTTGTTGGGTGGATAAGGAAAGCACTGGAGTTTTTGTTAGGCTCCAAACCGTACAACATTAGTTGGTTTTGAATTAAGAATAAAAAATTTAAAGAAAGAAATTGAAGAGAGATACAAGGTGGTAGCTTGTATGGGTTTGGATGGCTACGATCGGACGGTGGATTTGTGGCTTCAGTGGAATGAATGTGCATGGGTAATGCATGCATGGGATTGTTGTGCACAGCTTGGTTGAATCAATGCATGCCTTGATGGGCTTGCAAAGGATGGATGTGATTAGTCTAGAGAAGAGAGGAAAGAACTGTACGTGCATGGACTGTTAATGTAACACATGCATGGACGGTCGGATGGGTTTGCATGCATGGTGGATATGGCGAGAGGTTTAAAGGCACAGCCGGTCGGTTAGGGAATAGATGGCTATGATCAGCCCATGCACGGATGGTTGTAGATGTGGAGATATGGATGGGTAAAGGTGGTCATCCAAGGGTTTCATCGTTCTAACCGTCTGAGCTCGTCAACTTACGACATTCCATTTGCAGGCGTGTATTCGATCGTCCAGTCACACCATGTAGATTTGGAATCCTTTTTCTTCGATTTGTCATTCATTTCCCGTCGATTCTCTTGTCATCGGCATACGACCTCCAGCTATTCCAAAGCCAATTGAGAGATTATCCAATCCGTAGTCTTGCTTCATTGGAATTGTGCATGTCGATCGAGATCCAGACAAAATCCCTGAAAATCAGACATGAAATGACATTGATCAGGTTTAAACACGATTATCGATAAAAGAATAATTTGGACTTTCGGGCTCTGTATCTTTCATGCATGCAATGTATGTAAGTGAACCAATATGTCGTTGGGTTCGTATGAGAGTCTACTATATCACGGTGCAAAGAAACTCATACAGTTTACGTGTAGTATGAAAGTTTTACGTAGCAAAGTGATGCTATATGCATGATAAGGAAGAGATAATTCACACAAAATGGACGCTCAACATTTGGGACAAAGAAGTATGAAGGTAATCTTACCTCGAGGAGCCGGTTGATGAGAGCGATGTAGGGAGTCCGGGCGAAAATGTTGCGCCCCAGGATCTTCCGCATGAAGAAGGGGGCGCGCTCGGGGTCACCTGAGGAGGAGCCCGCCTGGCTCACCGTGGTTGGAGCAGCCGGGGGAGGCACATCGACAGAAGCAGCGGCGGGCTCACCCCCTTGAGTGACGGCACCCCCTTTCTTGATAGGGGGAGGCGCGGCGGCTCCCCCTTGCCCGGGCAAGTCGGGGTCCGAGGCTTCCGAGCAGGAGCTCAGAAGATCGTCCAGGATGGCCCCCAGGTCCGGAGACCAGTAGGCCAACCCGCCCAGCTCCTCCGGGAGGCTAGGAACCTCGAGAGCAGAGGGCGCGGAGGGAGCAGCGGGCGCAGGCGCGCTGAAAGCAGCAGGCGCGGGCTCAGGCGCGGGCGCGCTGGAAGCGGCGGACGTGGGCTCGGGCGTGGGCTCGGGCGCGGGCGTGCTGGGAGCAGAGGGCGCAGGCGCACTGGAAGCAGCAGGCGCGGGCTCGGGCGCGGGCGCGGGCGCGGGCGCGCTGGAAGCGGCGGACGCGGGCTCGGGCGCGGGCACGGGCGCGCTGGGAGCAGAGGGCGCAGGCGTGCTGGAAGCAGCAGGCGCGGGCTCGGGCACGGGCGTGCTGGGAGCAGGCGCAGCCGGTGCCAGGATCTTGCTCGGAGGAGGAGCAGGAGAGGTCGAGGTCGGCGGCACCGGTCCCTCGAAGGGCGGGGGAAGCCCCGCGGTTGCTGGCGCGGGCTTATCTCCCGAAGCCCGCTCCTCGTCGTCGGAACTGGAGGTCGTGCTGAGATAATCGGCTGATCCCAAGCCTGCCTCCGTGAGGGCGGCCTTCCTCCGCTCCTCGAGGACTTGTTGGAAGGCTTCGCGAGCCTCCCGAACAGTGTTGTCCTCTCCCAACGGGCGGGCTGAAGGAGTCTTCTTCTTCGTCTTCTTCCGCGAGGCGCCCTCCTCTGGATTCATTACCGCAACAAACAAAGTTTTAGTCAGGTCACCTAGTAATTCGTGCATCAGCACTTCAGCCATTGGGGACTCCACTTCCGCCATGCTGAGAAGAAGCTCGACGCGCAGATCCTCGGGCTCGACGAAGGAAATGCGACGTCGCCAAGGCTCCGGGACTGGGGCCCTCGGAGAAAGGACAGAAAGGGTGGTCGCCTGACCTGGGGCTGCTTCGCGGGCTGGTGGCGGCGATTGGGGGACGTCCACCTCGCGGAGCATCTCGAGGGCGTCCTTGTTAGCGATCTTGATGGGGGAAGCCCGCTTCTTCCCCTTCTTCACCGAGGTCACCGCCCCGGAGGTCGAGGGCGCCGCCGTGGAGGTCGCGACAGCGCGCCTGGAGACCGCGACCTTCTTCCGCATCACCTTCTGCCGGGTGGTGACGGTTCCGGTCCGGAGATCCTTCCAGAGGAAGGAAAAGTCCGGCGGGAGGACCTTCTCGAGGGTTCGACCCCCGAGGAAGTCCAGAATCGCCTCGTCGAGCGATCTCTCACGGGCTGCGGCGATGCACTTCTTCCACTTTGCCCGGTATTCCGCGATCTCCTTGAAGACAAGGAGAGGCGGTCTGCCGGGAAGAGAGGGGACGCCAGCTCGAGGACCTCACCAGTCGCCGTCGATCACGAACAGATACTGTTTCCAGTACCGGTCCTTGTTCTCAACGGCGGTGAACGAACGTACCTCGCCAGTGCGACCAGTGAGATAAAACTGGCCGCAGCCCGCCTCGCTGAAGGCGGTCCCTGGCTTGAGGAACCATTTCTTCAGGAGGTAGGCAAGGGGGATCCTCACGTTGAGGGCTTCCTCAATTCGAGAAAGCCCGTAGAGGATCCCCCATGAGTTTCCTGGAAGCTGAGCAGGGCACAAGCCCGCCAGTTCCAGTAGCTCGCTGGCGAGGTGGTTCAGGGGTAGCCGGAGCCCTGACCAAATCTGCCCCACGGAGACCGCCGTACCGGAGAGCGGCCTCCCCGAGTGCGGGAAGGGCAGGATGGCGAGCTCCTGAGGAATGTTCGCCGCGGAGCGTAAGCTAGCAGGGATCGGCGCCCCGCCGATGTCATTAAACCAGACAACGGTGGGCTCCCTTGAGGGAACCTCCTCGATGCCAGGTTCAAGCACCGAAATGGGGACAACATTGAGAGGTTCCTCATGGGAGGAAGCAGCAGCAGTAGAAGAAGCGGCAGCAGAAGAACCCATAAGAGCAAGGGGTTGCTAGCGAGCTGCGAGCTGCGAGTTGAAAGCTAAGGAGGAAGGGAGAGCTGTTTTTCACGCAGCGGTAAAAATCGCCCCCCCCATCTCCTATTTATAGGCAGGCGAGAGACAAGTGAATCGGGCCGCAGTTAATACCCGAGAACGCCCAACGAGGCGACATAACGGTTATCGAAGCGACAGCTCGTTTCTTTCCAATCGTCAAGCGCCACATGGGCCAAGCATATAAAATGCTGCGCCGGCACCGACGCTGTCCTTTACTGACAGAAAAAGGAGCGAATAAGAAGAAGACACGTGTCTCGCGCCGATCGAAATCTCATGATGAGATTCATTGTATCAGCATCGAGCCTCGCGCCGCATTTAAACTGAGGCGACCGTCGGAGATTCGGAGCGATACCCAAGTCACAAGATTGCCTGTGGCTGGTGCCCGCAACTCGCCCGAAGCAGACCCTAGCCGCGTGTGGCAAGCTCGCACCAGAAGGAGATCGCTCGTGGCTGACGCTCCCGGCCCGCCCAGCGTTTGTGAAATACAGGGAGTCAACTCTCGACGCAGATCGCCCACGGCTGGTGCCCAAGCTCGCCCGAAGCAGACCCTGGCCGCGTGTGACATGCTCGCACCGGAAGGAGATCGCTCGTGGCTGATGCTCGCGGCCCGCCCAGTGTTTGTGAAATACTGGGAGTCAGAACTCTCGGCGTAGATCGCCCACGGCAGGTGCCCAGGCTCGCCCGAAGCAGGCCCTGGCCGCGTGTGACAAGCTCGCACCGGAAGGAGATCGCTCGTGGCTGATGCTCGCGGCCCGCCCAGCGTTTGTGAAATACAGGGAGTCAACTCTCGACGCAGATCGCCCACGGCTGGTGCCCAAGCTCGCCCGAAGCAGACCCTAGCCGCGTGTGACAAGCTCGCACCGGAAGGAGATCGCTCGTGGCTGATGCTCGCGGCCCGCCCAGTGTTTGTGAAATACTGGGAGTCAGAACTCTCGGCGCAGATCGCCCACGGCAGGCGCCCAGGCTCGTCCGAAGCAGACCCTGGCCGCGTGTGACAAGCTCGCACCGGAAGGAGATCGCTCGTGGCTGATGCTTGCGGCCTGCCCAGTATTTGTGAAATACTAGCAGTCAAAGCTCTCCGCGCAGACCGCCCACGGTAGGCGCCCGCAGCCCACAAGGAGGAGGTCGCTAATGACCGGTGCTCCCAATTTGACCGGCATGCGCAATAAGTCTCCTGAGCAAGCGTCAAAGTCTCCTTGGTCGCTCCCTCAGGAGGGGGTAATGTTGGGTGTAGCTGAAATCTGCCCTGGAGTTCGCACCCCCCCTCCGCGCTCACCAAATCACCTTGACAGGGAGCGAGATCCACATTGGGCTGAAGGGGCCTTAGGCTAAAAGCTCGCTCAGAAGCTTGCCCAAGCTCGCGCAGGAATTCGCTGGAGATGGCAGCGGGAGTTAGACCGTCATGCATATAAAGATACCGGCACCACAAACGCCCCAAGCTCATGCAGGAGCTCGCCCAAGCTCGCGCAGGAGCTCGCCCATGGTCTTGCAGGAGCTCGCCCAAGTTCGCCCTTGCCTGTGGATCTCATAGACCCCAGGATTCCAAGGGGTGGGGAACTCGCCCAGGAGCTCGCCCTCCCCCCCCCATGCTAACCAAATCACCTTGACAGGGAGCGAGCTCCACATTGGGCCGAAGGGGCCTTAGGCAAAGAGCTTGCTCAGGAGCTCGCCCAAGCTCGCTCAGGAGCTCGCCCAAGTTCGCTCAGGAGCTCGATCAAGCTCGCTTAGGAGCTCGCCCAAGCTCGCTCAGGAGCTCGCCCAAGCTCACCAGAACTCCCCAGTTTATCGAAGAGGTCGCTCCCGCGAGGTCCGATTCTTGATAGATATGGAAGAGAAGGCGGAGCAATGGAGGGCAAGCTCGCCTTGGCTTCCCACCAGAGGTCGCCCACAGTGCACGAAGATCTCCCAGACTTGAATATTCCAGAATAGCCACCTGGCAGCAACAAGAAAGATGCTCTCCCCCACTCAAACCGCCTGGCAGGCTTGACGACAGAATGTCAGGGCGTGAGTACCAAGGACTGTCAGAGACCCACGCGAGCCGGATCGTGGGGGTCTAGAAGGCTCTGGAAGAATCTCCACGTGTCGGGCCACGATAGGCTGCCGATTGCTATAAATGCTCACCCCCAGGCTCCATAGTACAGGTTCGAAACCCTTTTCCCTACCACTTTCGTCCACTAAAGCTGGCCGTTGTGCACTTGAGACTGACTTGAGCGTCGGAGGGTCTGCGCTCCTAAGGGAGCCAGCTGTTCTCACGCTTTTTCTTTATCTTGCAGGTAGCCCGCACGGACTAGCGAAAAAATCCCCCGAACAGATCGTACGAATGAATTAGAATTGAATCGTACGAAAGAATTAGAATGGATTGTACGAATGAATTAGAATGGATCGTGCTAATGAATTAGAATTGATCGAACGAATGAATTAGAATGGATCGTGTGAAAGAATTAGAATGGATTGTATGAATGAATTAGAATAGATCGTATGAATGAATTAGAATGGATCGTACGAATGAATTAGAATGGATCGTACGAATGAATTAGAATGGATACATTCGTGCGAATGAATTAGAATGGATACATTCGTGCGAAAGAATTAGAATAGATCGTATGAATGAATTAGAATGGATCCTATGAATGAATTAGAATGGATCGTGCGAATGAATTAGAATGGATCGTACGAATGAATTAGAATGGATCGTGCTAATGAATTAGAATTGATCGAACGAATGAATTAGAATGGATACATTCGTGCGAATGAATTAGAATGGAGCGGACGAATGAATTAGAATGGATCGTACGAATGAGTAAGAATGGATCGTACGAATGAAATAGAATAGATCGTATGAATGAATTAGAATGGATTGTACGAAGGAATTAGTATGGATCGTACGAATGAATTAGAATGGATATATTCGTGCAAATGAATTAGAATAGATCATTTGAATGTATTAGAATGGATCATATGAGTGAATTAGAATGGATCGTACGAATGAATTAGAATGGATCGTATGAATGAATTAGAATGGATACATTCGTGTGAATGAATTAGAATGGATCGTATGAATGAATTAGAATAGATTTTGTGAATGAATTAGAACTGATCGTACGAATGAATTGGAATGGATACATTCGTGCGAATGAATTAGAATGGATTGTATGAATGAATTAGAATGGATCCTATGAATGAAATAGAATGGATCGTGCGAATGAATTAGAATGGATCGTACGAATGAATTAGAATGGATCGTGCTAATGAATTAGAATTGATCGAACGAATGAATTAGCATGGATCGTGCTAATGAATTAGAATGGAACGTACGAATGAATTAGAATGGATCGTGTGAAAGAATTAGAATGGATTGTATGAATGAATTAGAATGGACCGTATGAATGAATTAGAATGGATCGTGCGAATAAATTCGAATGGATCGTACGAATGAATTAGAGTGGATCGTACGAATGAATTAGAATGGATACATTCGTACGAATGAATTATAATGGATCGTACGAATGAATTAGAATGGATCGTACGGAATGAATTAGAATGGATATATTTGAACGAATAAATTAGAATGGATCATAAGAATGAATTAGAATGGATCGTACGAATGAATTAGAATGGATAGTGCGAATGAATTAGAATCGATCATACGAATGAATTAGAATGGATCGTACGAATGAATTAGAATGGATCATACGAATGAGTAAGAATGGATCGTACGAATGAATTAGAATGGATCGTACGAATGAATTAGAATGGATCGTACGAATAAATTAGAATGGATACATTCGTCCGAATGAATTAGAATGGATCATACGAATGAGTAAGAATGGATCGTACGAATGAAATAGAATAGATTGTACGAATGAATTAGAATGGATCCTACGAATGAATTAGAATGGATCGTGTGAAAGAATTAGAATGGATTGTATGAATGAATTAGAATGGATCGTATGAATGAATTAGAATGGATCGTACGAATGGATTAGAATGGATCGTACGAATGAATTAGAATGGATCGTACGAATGAACTAGAATGGATACATTCGTGCGAATGAATTAGAATGGATCGTGTGAAAGAATTAGAATAGATTGTGCGAATGAATTAGAATGGACCGTACGAATGAATTAGAATGGATACATTCGTGCGAATGAATTAGAATGGATCGGACGAATGAATTAGAATGGATCGTACGAATGAATTAGAATGGATCGTACGAATGAATTAGAATGGATCGTACGAATAAATTAGAATGGATACATTCGTCCGAATGAATTAGAATAGATCATGTGAAAGAATTAGAATGGATTGTATGACTGAATTAGAATGAATTCGTACGATCCATTCGAATTCATTCGCACGATACATTCTAATTCATTCATACGATCCATTCTAATTCATTCATACAATCCATTCTAATTCTTTCACACGATCCATTCTAATTCATTCGTAGGATCCATTCTAATTCATTTGTACAATCTATTCTATTTCATTCGTACGATCCATTCTTACTCATTCGTATGATCCATTCTAATTCATTCGGACGAATGTATCCATTCTAATTTATTCGTACGATCCATTCTAATTCATTCGTACGATCCATTCTAATTCATTCGTACGATCCATTCTAATTCATTCATCCGATCCATTCTAATTTATTCGCACGAATGTATCCATTCTAATTCATTCGTACGATCCATTCTAATTCATTCGCACAATCTATTCTAATTCATTCGTACGATCCATTCTAATTCATTCGCACGAATGTATCCATTCTAATTCATTCATACGATCCATTCTACTTCATTCGTACTATCCGTTCTAATTCACTCATACGATCCATTCTAATTCATTCATACGATCCATGCTAATTCATTTGCACGAATATATCCATTCTAATTCATTCGTACGATCCATTCTAATTCCTTCGTACGATCCATTCTAATTCCTTCGTACGATCCATTCTATTTCATTCGTATGATCCATTCTAATTCCTTCGTATCAATTCTAATTCACTCATACGATCCATTCTAATTCATTCGTACGATCCATTCTAATTCATTCATACAATCCATTCTAATTCATTCGCACGAATGTATCCACTCTAGTTTATTCGTACGATCCATTCTAATTCATTCGTACGATCCATTCTAATTCATTCGCACGATCCATTCTAATTCATTCGTACGATCCATTCTAATTCATTCATACGATCCATTCTAATTCATTCGTACGATTGATTCTAATTCATTCGCACAAATGTATCCATTCTAATTCCGTTGTACGATCCATTCTAATTCATTCATACAATCCATTCTAATTCGTTCACACGATCCATTCTAATTCAGTCGTACGATCCATTCTAATTCATTCGTGCAATCCATTCTATTTCATTCGTACGATCCATTCTTACTCATTCGTACGATCCATTCGTGTGAATGAATCGTACGAATGAATTAGAATAGATCGTATGAATGAATTAGAATTGATCGTACGAATGAATTAGAATGGATCGTGCGAATGAATTAGAATGGATCGTACGAATGAATTAGAATGGATCGTACGAATGAACTAGAATGGATACATTTGTGTGAATGAATTAGAATGGATCATACGAATGAATTAGAATGGATCGTACGAATGGATTAGAATGGATCGTACGAATGGATTAGAATGGATCATACGAATGAATTAGAATGGATCGTGCGAATGAATTAGAATGGATCGAACGAATGAATTAGAATGGATATATTCGAGCGAATGAATTAGAATAGATCGTAGGAATGAATTAGAATGGATCATACGAATGAATTAGAATGGATCGTATGAACGAATTAGAATGGATCGTACGAACGAATTAGAATGGATCGTATGAATGAATTAGAATGGATACATTCGTGTGAATGAATTAGAATGGATCGTATGAATGAATTAGAATAGATTTTGTGAATGAATTAGAACTGATCGTACGAATGAATTAGAATGGATACATTCGTGCGAATGAATTAGAATAAATTATATGAATGAATTAGAATGGATCGTACGAATGAACTAGAATGGATACATTCGTGCGAATGAATTAGAATGGATCGTACGAATGAATTAGAATGGATCGTACGAATGAATTAGAATGGATCGTACGAATGAATTAGAATGGATACATTCGTGCGAATGAATTAGAATGGATTGGACGAATGAATTAGAATGGATCGTACGAATGAATTAGAATAGATCGTACGAATGAATTAGAATGGATCGTACGAATAAATTAGAATGGATACATTCGTCCGAATGAATTAGAATGGATCATACGAATGAGTAAGAATGGATCGTACGAATGAAATAGAATAGATTATACGAATGAATTAGAATGGATCCTACGAATGAATTTGAATGGATCGTGTGAAAGAATTAGAATGGATTGTATGAATGAATTAGAATGGATCGTATGAATGAATTAGAATGGATCGTGCGAATGAATTCGAATGGATCATACGAATTCATTCTAATTCATTCATACAATCCATTCTAATTCTTTCACACGATCCATTCTAATTCATTCGTACGTTCCATTCTAATTCATTAGCACGATCCATGCTAATTCATTCATTCGATCAATTCTAATTCATTAGCAAGATCGATTCTAATTCATTCGTACGATCCATTCTAATTCATTCGCACGATCCATTCTAATTCATTCATAGGATCCATTCTAATTCATTCATACAATCCATTCTAATTCATTCATACAATCCATTCTAATTCTTTCACACGATCCATTCTAATTCATTCGTAGGATCCATTCTAATTCATTCGTACAATCTATTCTATTTCATTCGTACGATCCATTCTTACTCATTCGTATGATCCATTCTAATTCATTCAAACGAATGTATCCATTCTAATTTATTCGTACGATCCATTTTAATTCATTCGTACGATCCATTCTATTTCATTCGTACGATCCATTCTTACTCATTCGTACGATCTATTCGATTTCATTCGCACGATCCATTCTAATTCATTCATACGATCCATTCTAATTCATTCATACAATCCATTCTAATTCTTTCACACGATCCATTCTAATTCATTCGTAGGATCCATTCTAATTCATTCGTACAATCTATTTTATTTCATTCGTACGATCCATTCTTACTCATTCGTATGATCCATTCTAGTTCATTCGGACGAATGTATCCATTCTAATTTATTCGTACGATCCATTCTAATTCATTCGTACGATCCATTCTAATTCATTCGTACGATCCATTCTTACTCATTCGTATGATCCATTCTAATTCATTCGTACGATCCATTCTAATTCATTCGTACGATCCATTCTAATTCATTCGCACAATCTATTCTAATTCATTCGTACGATCCATTCTAATTCATTCGTACGATCGTACGAATGAATTAGAATGGATCGTACGGAATGAATTAGAATGGATTGTATGAATGAATTAGAATGGATCCATTCGTGCGAATGAATTAGAATGGATCATACGAATGAGTAAGAATGGATCCTACGAATGAAATAGAATGGATTGTACGAATTAATTAGAATGGATCGTACAAATGAATTAGAATGGATCGTACGAATGAATTAGAATGGATCATACGAATGAGTAAGAATGGATCGTACAAATGAAATAGAATGGATTGTACGAATGAATTAGAATGGATCGTACGAATGAATTAGAATGGATCGTGTGAAAGAATTAGAATGCATTGTATGAATGAATTAGAATGGATCGTATGAATGAATTAGAATGGATCGTGCGAATGAATTCGAATGGATCGCATGATCCATTCGAATAGAATGGATCGTATGAATGAATTAGAATGGATAGGGCGAATGAATTAGAATGGATTGTAGGAATGAATTAGAATGGATCGTATGAATGAATTAGAATGGATCGTATGAATGAATTAGAATGGATCGTGCGAATGAATTAGAATGGATCGTACGAATGAATTAGAATGGATCGTACGAATGAATTAGAATGGATCATACGAATGAATTAGAATGGATCATACGAATGAGTAAGAATGGATCGTTCGAATGAAATAGAATGGATTGTACGAATGAATTAGAATGGATACATTCGTGCGAATGAATTAGAATGGATCGTACGAATGAATTAGAATGGATCGTACGAATGAATTAGAATGGATCGTACGAATGAATTAGAATGCATCGTACGAAAGAATTAGAATGGATATATTCGTGTGAATGAATTAGAATGGATCGTACGAATGAATTAGACTAGATCGTACGAATGAATTTGAATGGATACATTTGTGCGAATGAATCTAAATGGATTGTATGAATGAGTAATAATGGATCGTACGAATGAATTAGAATGGATCGTACGAATGAATTAGAATGTATCGTACGGAATGAATTAGAATGGATATATTTGAATGAATAAATTAGAATGGATCATACAAATGAATTAGAATGGATCGTACGAATGAATTAGAATGGATAATGCGAATGAATTAGAATCGATCATACGAATGAATTAGAATGGATCGTACGAATGAATTAGAATGGATCATACGAATGAGTAAGAACGGATCGTACGAATGAATTAGAATGGATCGTACGAATGAATTAGAATGGATCGTACGAATAAATTACAATGGATACATTCGTCCGAATCAATTAGAATGGATTATACGAATGAGTAAGAATGGATCGTACGAATGAAATAGAATAGATTGTACGAATGAATTAGAATGGATCCTACGAATGAATTAGAATGGATCGTGTGAAAGAATTAGAATGGATTGTATGAATGAATTAGAATGGATCGTATGAATGAATTAGAATGGATCGTACGAATGGATTAGAATGGATCGTACGAATGAATTAGAATGGATCATACGAATGAACTAGAATGGATACATTCGTGCGAATGAATTCGAATGGATCGTGTGAAAGAATTAGAATAGATTGTGCGAATGAATTAGAATGGACCATACGAATGAATTAGAATGGATACATTCGTGCGAATGAATTAGAATGGATCGGACGAATGAATTAGAATGGATCGTACGAATGAATTAGAATGGATCGTACGAATAAATTAGAATGGATACATTCGTCCGAATGAATTAGAATGGATCATACGAATGAGTAAGAATGGATCGTACGAATGAAATAGAATGGATCCTACGAATGAATTAGAATAGATCATGTGAAAGAATTAGAATGGATTGTATGAATGAATTAGAATGAATTCGTACGATCCATTCAAATTCGTTCGCACGATCCATTCTAATTCATTCATACGATCCATTCTAATTCATTCATACCATCCATTCTAATTCTTTCACACGATCCATTCTAATTCATTCGTAGGATCCTTTCTAATTCATTCGTACAATCTATTCTATTTCATTCGTACGATCCATTCTTACTCATTCGTATGATCCATTCTAATTAATTCGGACGAATGTATCCATTCTAATTTATTCGTACGATCCATTCTAATTCATTCGTACGATCCATTCTAATTCATTCGTACGATCCATTCTAATTCATTCGTCCGATCCATTCTAATTTATTCGCACGAATGTATCCATTCTAATTCATTCGTATGATCCATTCTAATTCATTCGCACAATCAATTCTAATTTATTCATATGATCCATTCAAATTCATTCGCACGAATGTATCCATTCTAATTCATTCATACGATCCATTCTACTTCATTCGTACTATCCGTTCTAATTCACTCATACGATCCATTCTAATTCATTCATACGATCCATTCTAATTCATTTGCACGAATATATCCATTCTAATTCATTCGTACGATCCATTCTAATTCCTTCGTACGATCCATTCTAATTCCTTCGTACGATCCATTCTATTTCATTCGTATGATCCATTCTAAATCCTTCGTACGATCCATTCTAATTCCTTCGTATCCATTCTAATTCACTCATATGATCCATTCTAATTCATTCGTACGATCCATTCTAATTCATTCATACAATCCATTCTAATTCATTCGCACGAATGTATCCATTCTAGTTCATTCGTACGATCCATTCTAATTCATTCGTACAATCCATGCTAATTCATTCATACGATCCATTCTAATTCATTCGTACGATCCATTCTAATTCATTCGTACGATCCATTCTAATTCATTCGCACAAATGTATCCATTCTAATTCCTTCGTACGATCCATTCTAATTTATTCATACAATCCATTCTAATTCTTTCACACGATCCATTCTAATTCATTCGTACGATCCATTCTAATTCATTCGTGCAATCCATTCTATTTCATTCGTACGATCCATTCTTACTCATTCGTACGATCCATTCTAATTCATTCACACGAATGCATCCATTCGTACGAATGTATTAGAATAGATTGTACGAATGAATTAGAATGGATCGTACGAATGAATTAGAATGGATCGTACGAAGGAATTAGAATGGATCGTACGAATGAATTAGAATGGATCGTACGAATGAATTAGAATAGATCGTACGAATGAATTAGAATGGATCGTACGAAGGAATTAGAATGGATCGTACGAATGAATTAGAATGGATATATTCGTGCAAATGAATTAGAATGGATCGTATGAATGTATTAGAATGGATCGTATGAGTGAATTAGAATGGATCGTACGATGAATTAGAATTGATTGTATGAATGAATTAGAATGGATCGTACGAATGAATTAGAATGGATCGTATGAATGAATTAGAATTGATCGTATGAATGAATTAGAATGGATCGTGCGAATGAATTAGAATGGATCGTACGAATGAATTAGAATGGATACATTCATGCGAATGAATTAGAATGGATCGTACGAATGAATTAGAATGGATCGTACGAATGAATTAGAATGGATCGTACGAATGGATTAGAATGGATCATACGAATGAATTAGAATGGATCGTGCGAATGAATTAGAATGGATCGAACGAATGAATTAGAATGGATATATTCGAGCGAATGAATTAGAATAGATCGTAGGAATGAATTAGAA
The DNA here is from genome assembly GCA_947650365.1 of Chamaelirium japonicum. Classification (NCBI taxonomy): domain Eukaryota; kingdom Viridiplantae; phylum Streptophyta; class Magnoliopsida; order Liliales; family Melanthiaceae; genus Chamaelirium; species Chamaelirium japonicum. The sequence continues at coordinate 125,506 of CANTAL010000123.1, forward strand.
TGGATCATACGAATGAATTAGAATGGATCGTACGAACGAATTAGAATGGATCGTACGAACCAATTGGAATGGATCGTATGAATGAATTAGAATGGATACATTCGTGTGAATGAATTAGAATGGATCGTATGAATGAATTAGAATAGATTTTGTGAATGAATTAGAACTGATCGTACGAATGAATTAGAATGGATACATTCGTGCGAATGAATTAGAATGGATTGTATGAATGAATTAGAATGGATCGTACGAATGAACTAGAATGGATACATTCTTGCGAATGAATTAGAATGGATCGTACGAATGAATTAGAATGGATCGTACGAAAGAATTAGAATGGATCTTACGAATGAATTAGAATGGATCGTACGAATGAATTAGAATGGATCGTACGAATGAATTAGAATGGATACATTCGTGCGAATGAATTAGAATGGATCGGACGAATGAATTAGAATGGATCGTACGAATGAATTAGAATGGATCGTACGAATGAATTAGAATGGATCGTACGAATAAATTAGAATGGATACATTCGTCCGAATGAATTAGAATGGATCATACGAATGAGTAAGAATGGATCGTATAAATGAAATAGAAAAGATTGTACCAATGAATTTGAATGGATCCTACGAGTGAATTAGAATGGATCGTGTGAAAGAATTAGAATGGATTGTATGAATGAATTAGAATGGATCGTATGAATGAATTAGAATGGATCGTGCGAATGAATTCGAATGGATCGTACGAATTCATTCTAATTCATTCATACAATCCATTCTAATTCTTTCACACGATCCATTCTAATTCATTTGTACGTTCCATTATAATTCATTAGCACGATCCATGCTAATTTATTCGTTCGATTAATTCTAATTCATTAGCACGATCCATTCTAATTCATTCGTACGATCCATTCTAATTCATTCGCACGATCCATTCTAATTCATTCATAGGATCCATTCTAATTCATTCATACAATCCATTCTAATTCATTCATACAATCCATTCTAATTCTTTCACACGATCCATTCTAATTCATTCGTAGGATCCATTCTAATTCATTCGTACAATCTATTCTATTTCATTCGTACGATCCATTCTTACTCATTCGTATGATCCATTCTAATTCATTCGGACGAATGTATCCATTCTAATTTATTCGTACGATCCATTCTAATTCATTCGTACGATCCATTCTATTTCATTCGTACGATCCATTCTTACTCATTCGTACGATCCATTCGAATTCATTCGCACGATCCATTCTAATTCATTCATACAATCCATTCTAATTCTTTCACACGATCCATTCTAATTCATTCGTAGGATCCATTCTTATTCATTCGTACAATCTATTCTATTTTATTCATACGATCCATTCTTACTCATTCGTATGATCCATTCTAATTCATTCGGACGAATGTATCCATTCTAATTTATTCGTACGATCCATTCTAATTCATTCGTACGATCCATTCTAATTCATTCGTACGATCCATTCTTACTCATTCGTATGATCCATTCTAATTCATTCGTACGATCCATTCTAATTCATTTGTACGATCCATTCTAATTCATTCGCACAATCTATTCTAATTCATTCGTACGATCCATTCTAATTCATTCGTACGATCGTACGAATGAATTAGAATGGATCGTACGGAATGAATTAGAATGGATTGTATGAATGAATTAGAATGGATACATTTGTGCGAATGAATTAGAATGGATCATACGAATGAGTAAGAATAGATCGTACGAATGAAATAGAATGGATTGTACGAATGAATTAGAATGGATCGTACAAATGAATTAGAATGGATTGTACGAATGAATTAGAATGGATCATACGAATGAGTACGAATGGATCATACAAATGAAATAGAATGGATTGTACGAATGAATTAGAATGGATCGTACGAATAAATTAGAATGGATCGTGTGAAAGAATTAGAATGCATTGTATGAATGAATTAAATGGATCGTATGAATGAATTAGAATGGATCGTGCGAATGAATTCGAATGGATTGCATGATCCATTCGAATAGAATGGATCGTATGAATGAATTAGAATGGATCGGGCGAATGAATTAGAATGGATTGTAGGAATGAATTAGAATGGATCGTATGAATGAATTAGAATGGATCGTATGAATGAATTAGAATGGATCGTGCGAATGAATTAGAATGGATCGTACGAATGAATTAGAATGGATCGTATGAATGAATTAGAATGGATCATACGAATGAGTAAGAATGGATCGTACGAATGAAATAGAATGGATTGTACGAATAAATTAGAATGGATACATTCGTGCGAATGAATTAGAATGGATCGTACGAATAAATTAGAATGGATCGTACGAATGAACTAGAATGGATACATTCGTGCGAATGAATTAGAATGGATCGTGTGAAAGAATTAGAATGGATTGTGCGAATGAATTAGAATGGACCGTACGAATGAATTAGAATGGATACATTCGTGCGAAGGAATTAGAATGGATCGGACAAATGAATTAGAATGGATCGTACGAATGAATTAGAATGGATCGTATGAATGAATTAGAATGGATCGTACGAATAAATTAGAATGGATACATTCGTCCGAATGAATTAGAATGGATCATACGAATGAGTAAGAATGGATCGTACGAATGAAATAGAATAGATTGTACGAATGAATTAGAATGGATCGTACGAATTAATTAGAATAGATCGTACGAATGAATTAGAATGGATCGTACGAAGGAATTAGAATGGATCGTACGAATGAATTAGAATGGATCGTACGAATGAACTAGAATGGATACATTCGTGCGAATGAATTAGAATGGATCGTACGAATGAATTAGAATGGATCGTACGAATGAATTAGAATGGATCTTACGAATGAGTTAGAATGGATCGTACGAATCAATTAGAATGGATCGTACGAATGAATTAGAATGGATACATTCGTGCGAATGAATTAGAATGGATCGGACGAATGAATTAGAATGGATCGTACGAATGAATTAGAATGGATCGTACGAATGAATTAGAATGGATCGTACGAATAAATTAGAATGGATACATTCGTCCGAATGAATTAGAATGGATCATACGAATGAGTAAGAATGGATCGTACGAATGAAATAGAATAGATTGTACGAATGAATTAGAATGGATCCTACGAATGAATTAGAATAGATCATGTGAAAGAATTAGAATGGATTGTATGAATGAATTAGAATGAATTCGTATGATCCATTCGAATTCATTCGCACGATCCATTCTAATTCATTCATACGATCCATTCTAATTCATTCATACAATCCATTCTAATTCTTTCACACGATCCATTCTAATTCATTCGTAGGATACATTCTAATTCATTCGTACAATCTATTCTATTTCATTTGTATGATCCATTCTTACTCATTCGTATGATCCATTCTAATTCATTCGGACGAATGTATCCTTTCTAATTTATTCATACGATCCATTCTAATTCATTCGTACGATCCATTCTAATTCATTCGTACTATCCATTCTAATTCATTCGTCCGATCCATTCTAATTTATTCGCACGAATGTATCCATTCTAATTCATTCGTACGATCCATTCTAATTCATTCGCACAATCTATTCTAATTCATTCATACGATCTATTCTAATTCATTCGCACGAATGTATCCATTCTAATTCATTCATACGATCCATTCTACTTCATTCGTACTATCCGTTCTAATTCACTCATACGATCCATTCTAATTCATTCATATGATCCATTCTAATTCATTTGCACGAATATATCCATTCTAATTCATTCGTACGATCCATTCTAATTCCTTCGTACGATCCATTCTAATTCCTTCGTACGATCCATTCTAATTCCTTCGTAGGATCCATTCTATTTCATTCGTATGATCCATTCTAATTCCTTCGTACGATCCATTCTAATTCCTTCGTATCCATTCTAATTCACTCATATGATCCATTCTAATTCATTCGTACGATCCATTCTTATTCATTCATACAATCCATTCTAATTCATTCGCACGAATGTATCCATTCTAGTTCATTCGTACGATCCATTCTAATTCATTCGTACGATCCATTCTAATTCATTCGCATGATCCATTCTAATTCATTCATACGATCCATTCTAATTCATTTGTACGATCCATTCTAATTCATTCGCACAAATGTATCCATTCTAATTCCTTCGTACGATCCATTCTAATTCATTCATACAATCCATTCTAATTCTTTCACACGATCCATTCTAATTCATTCGTACGATCCATTCTAATTCATTCGTGCAATCCATTCTATTTCATTTGTACGATCCATTCTTACTCATTCGTACGATCCATTCTAATTCATTCACACGAATGTATCCATTCGTACGAATGAATTAGAATAGATTGTACGAATGAATTAGAATGGATCGTACGAATGAATTAGAATGGATCGTACGAATGAATTAGAATGGATCGTACGAATGAATTAGAATGGATCGTACGAATGAATTAGATTAGATCGTACGAATGAATTAGAACGGATCGTACGAAGGAATTAGAATGGATCATACGAATGAATTAGAATGGATATATTCGTGCAAATGAATTAGACTGGATCGTATGAATGTATTAGAATGGATCGTATGAGTGAATTAGAATGGATCGTACGAATGAATTACAATGGATTGTATGAATGAATTAGAATGGATCGTATGAATGAATTAGAATGGATCGTATGAATGAATTAGAATTGATCGTACGAATGAATTAGAATGGATCGTGAGAATGAATTAGAATGGATCATACGAATGAATTAGAATGGATCGTATGAATGAACTAGAATGGATACATTCGTGCGAATGAATTAGAATGGATCGTACGAATGAATTAGAATGGATCGTACGAATGAATTAGAATGGATCATACGAATGGATTAGAATGGATCATACGAATGAATTAGAATGGATCGTGCGAATGAATTAGAATAGATCGAACGAATGAATTAGAATGGATATATTCGAGCGAATGAATTAGAATAGATCGTAGGAATGAATTAGAATGGATCATACGAATGAATTAGAATGGATCGTACGAACGAATTAGAATGGATCGTACTAACGAATTAGAATGGATCGTATGAATGAATTAGAATGGATACATTCGTGTGAATGAATTAGAATGGATCGTATGAATGAATTAGAATAGATTTTGTGAATGAATTAGAACTGATCGTACGAATGAATTAGAATGGATACATTCGTGTGAATGAATTAGAATGGATTGTATGAATAAATTAGAATGGATCGTACGAATGAACTAGAGTGGATACATTCGTGCGAATGAATTAGAATTGATCGTACGAATGAATTAGAATGGATCGTACGAATGAATTAGAATGGATCTTACGAATGAATTAGAATGGATCGTACGAATGAATTAGAATGGATCGTACGAATGAATTAGAATGGATACATTCGTGCGAATGAATTAGAATGGATCGGACGAATGAATTAGAATGGATCGTACGAATGAATTAGAATGGATCGTACGAATGAATTAGAATGGATCGTACGAATAAATTAGAATGGATACATTCGTCCGAATGAATTAGAATGGATCATACGAATGAGTAAGAATGGATCGTACGAATGAAATAGAATAGATTGTACGAATGAATTAGAATGGATCCTACGAATGATTTAGAATGGATCGTGTGAAAGAATTAGAATGGTTTGTATGAATGAATTATAATGGATCGTATGAATGAATTAGAATGGATCGTGCGAATGAATTCGAATGGATCGTACGAATTCATTCTAATTCATTCATACAATCCATTCTAATTCTTTCACACGATCCATTCTAATTCATTCGTACGTTCCATTCTAATTCATTAGCACGATCCATGCTAATTTATTCGTTCGATCAATTCTAATTCATTAGCACGATCCATTCTAATTCATTCGTACGATCCATTCTAATTCATTCGCACGATTCATTCTAATTCATTCATAGGATCCATTCTAATTAATTCATACAATCCATTCTAATTCATTCATACAATCCATTCTAATTCTTTCACACGATCCATTCTAATTCATTCGTAGGATCCATTCTAATTCATTCGTACAATCTATTCTATTTCATTCGTACGATCCATTCTTACTCATTCGTATGATCCATTCTAATTCATTCGGACGAATGTATCCATTCTAATTTATTCGTACGATCCATTCTAATTCATTCGTACGATCCATTCTATTTCATTCGTACGATCCATTCTTACTCATTCGTACGATCCATTCGAATTCATTCGCACGATCCATTCTAATTCATTCATACGATCCATTCTAATTCATTCATATAATCCATTCTAATTCTTTCACACGATCCATTCTAATTCATTCGTAGGATCCATTCTAATTCATTCGTACAATCTATTCTATTTCATTCGTATGATCCATTCTAATTCATTCGGACGAATGTATCCATTCTAATTTATTCATACGATCCATTCTAATTCATTCGTACGATCCATTCTTATTTATTCGTATGATCCATTCTTACTCATTCGTATGATCCATTCTAATTCATTCGTACGATCCATTCTAATTCATTCGTACGATCCATTCTAATTCATTCGCACAATCTATTCTAATTCATTCGTACGATCCATTCTAATTCATTCGTACGATCGTACGAATGAATTAGAATGGATCGTATGGAATGAATTAGAATGGATTGTATGAATGAATTAGAATGGATACATTCGTGCGAATGAATTAGATTGGATCATACGAATAAGTAAGAATGGATCGTACGAATGAAATAGAATGGATTGTACGAATGAATTAGAATGGATCGTACAAATGAATTAGAATGGATCGTACGAATGAATTAGAATGGATCATACGAATGAGTAAGAATGGATCGTACAAATGAAATAGAATGGATTGTACGAATGAATTAGAATGGATCGTACGAATGAATTAGAATAGATCGTGTGAAAGAATTAGAATGCATTGTATGAATGAATTAGAATGGATCGTATGAATGAATTAGAATGGATCGTGCGAATGAATTCGAATGGATCGCATGACCCATTCGAATAGGATGGATCGTATGAATGAATTAGAATGGATCGGGCGAATGAATTACAATGGATTGTAGGAATGAATTAGAATGGATCGTATGAATGAATTAGAATGGATCGTATGAATGAATTAGAATGGATCGTGCGAATGAATTAGAATGGATCGTACGAATGAATTAGAATGGATCGTACGAATGAATTAGAATGGATCATACGAATGAATTAGAATGGATCATACGAATGAGTAAGAATGGATCGTACGAATGAAATAGAATGGATTGTACGAATGAATTAGAATGGATACATTCGTGCGAATGAATTAGAATGGATCGTACAAATGAATTTGAATGGATCGTACGAATGAATTAGAATGGATCGTACGAATGAATTAGAATGCATCGTACAAAAGAATTAGAATGGATATATTTGTGCGAATGAATTAGAATGGATCGTACGAATGAATTAGACTGGATCGTACGAATGAATTTGACTCGATACATTTGTGCGAATGAATCTAAATGGATTGTATGAATGAATTACAATGGATCGTACGAATGAATTAGACTGGATCGTACAAATTAATTAGAATAGCTCATACGAATGAATTAGAATGAATCGTATGAATGAATTAGAATGGTTACATTCGTGCAAATGAATTAGAATAGATCGTACGAATGAATTAGAATGGATCTTACAAATAAATTAGAATGGATCGTGGGAAGGAATTAGAATGGATCGTACGAATGAATTAGAATGGATCCATCGAATGAGTTAGAATGGATCATATGAAGGAATTAGAATGGATTGTACGAATGAATTAGAATGGATTGTGCGAATGAATTAGAATGGATCGTATGAATGAATAAGAATGGATCGTACGAATGAATTAGAATGGATCGTGCGAATGAATTAGCATGAATCGTACGAATGTATTAGAATGGATCGTATGAATGAATTAGAATGAATCGTACGATCCATTCTAATTCATTCGTACGATCCATTCTAATTCATTCGCACGAATGTATCCATTCTAGTTCATTCGTACGATCCATTCTAGTTCATTCGTACGATCCATTCTAATTCATTCGTACGATCCATTCTAATTCATTCGTATGATCCATTCTAATTAATTCGTATGATCCATTCTAATTCATTCGTACGATTCATTCTAATTCATTCATACAATCCATTCTAATTCATTCGCACGAATGTGTCCATTCTAATTAATTCGTACGATCCATTCTAATTCATTCGTATGATCCATTCTTATTCATTCGCACGATCCAGTCTAATGGATTCGCACGATCCATTCTAATTCATTCGCACGAATGTATCCATTCTAATTCATTCGTACGATCCATTCTAATTCATTAATATGATCCATTCTAATTCATTCGCACGATCCATTCTAATTCATTCGTACGATCCATTCTAATTCATTCGGACGATCCATTCTAATTCATTCGCACGATCCATTCTAATTCATTCGTACAATCTATTCTATTTCATTCGTACGATCCATTTTTACTCATTCGTATGATCCATTCTAATTCATTCGGACGAATGTATCCATTCTAATTTATTCGTACGATCCATTCTAATTCATTCGTACGATCCATTCTAATTAATTTGTACGATCCATTCTAATTCATTCGTCTGATCTATTCTAATTCATTCGCACGAATGTATCCATTCTAATTCATTCGTATGGTCCATTCTAATTCATTCGCACAATCCATTCTATTTCATTCATACGATCCATTCTTACTCATTCGTATGATCCATTATGGATACATTCGTGCGAATGAATTAGAATGGATCATACGAATGAGTAAAAATGGATCGTACGAATGAAATAGAATGGACTGTGCGAATGAATTAGAATGGATCGTACGAATGAATTAGAATGGATCGTGTGAAAGAATTAGAATGGTTTGTATGAATGAATTAGAATAGATCGTATGAATGAATTAGAATGGATCGTATGAATGAATTAGAATTGATCGTACGAATGAACTAGGATGGATACATTCGTGCGAATGAATTAGAATGGATCGTACGAATGAATTTGAATGGATCGTACGAATGAATTAAAATGGAACTTACGAATGAATTAGAATGGATCGTATGAATGCACGATCCTTGCTAATTCATTCGTTCAATCAATTCTAATTCATTAGCACGATCCATTCTAATTCATTCGTACGATCCATTCTAATTCATTCGCACGATCCTTTCTAATTCATTCGTACGATCCATTCTAATTCTTTCACACGATCCATTCTAATTAATTCGTACGATCCATTCTAATTCATTCGTACGATCTATTATAATTCATTCGTACGATCCATTCTAATTTCATTCGTACGATCTATTCTAATTCATTCGCTCGAATGTATCCATTCTAATCCATTCGTACGATCCATTCTAATCCATTCGTACGATCCATTCTAATTCATTCGCATGAATGTAACCATTCTAATTCATTCATTTGATCCATTCTAATTCATTCGTACGATCCATTCTAATTCATTCATCCGATCCATTCTAATTCATTCGCACAAATGTATCCATTCTAATCCATTAGTAAGATCCATTTTAATTCATTCGTACGATCCATTCTAATTCATTCGTCCGATCCATTCTAATTCATTCGCACGAATGTATCCATTCTAATTCATTCGTACGATCCATTCTAATTCATTCGTAAGATCCATTCTAATTCATTCGTACGATCCATTCTAATTCATTCGTACGATCCATTCTAATTCATTCGCACGAATGTATCCATTCTAGTTCATTCGTACGATCCATTCTAATTCATTCGTACGATCCATTCTAATTCATTCGTCCGATCCATTCTAATTCATTCGCACAAAATGTATCCATTCTAATTCATTCGTACGATCCATTCTAATTCATTCGTACGATCCATTCTAATTCATTCGTAAGATCCATTCTAATTCATTCGTACGATCCATTCTAATTCATTCGTACGATCCATTCTAATTCATTCGCACGAATGTATCCATTCTAGTTCATTCGTACGATCCATTCTAATTCATTCGCACGATCCATTCTAATTCATTTGTACGATCCATTCTAATTCATTCACACGAATGTATCCATTCTAGTTCATTCGTACGATCCATTCTAATTCATTCGTACGATCCATTCTAATTCATTCGTATGATCCATTCTAATTCATTCATACAATCCATTCTAATTCATTCGCACGATCCATTCTAATTCACTAATATGATCCATTCTAATACATTCATACGATCCATTCTAATTCATTTGCACGAATATATCCATTCTAATTCATTCGTACGATCCATTCTAATTCCTTCGTACGATCCATTCTAATTCATTCGTACGATCCATTCTAAATCATTCATACGATCCATTCTAATTCATTCGTACGATCCATTCTAATTCATTCGCACAAGTGTATCCATTCTAATTCATTCGTACGATCCATTCTAATTCATTCGTACGATCCATTCTAATTCATTCGTAAGATCCATTCTAATTCATTCGTACGATCCATTCTAATTCATTCGTACGATCCATTCAAATTCATTCGTGAATGTATCCATTCTAATTCATTCGTACGATCCATTCTAATTCATTCGTACGATCCATTCTAATTCATTCATACGATCCATTCTAATTCATTCATACAATCCATTCTAATTCTTTCACACGATCCATTCTAATTCATTCGTACGATCCATTCTAATTCATTCGCACAATCCATTCTATTTCATTCGTATGATCCATTCTTACTCATTCGTATGATCCATTCAAATTCATTCGCGCGAACGTATCCATAATGGATCATACGAATGAGTAAGAATGGATCGTACGAATGAAATAGAATGGATTGTGCGAATGAATTAGAATGGACCGTACGAATGAATTAGACGTACGAATGAATTAGAATGGATACATTCGTGCGAATAAATTAGAATGGATCATACGAATGAGTAAGAATGGATCGTGCGAATGAATTAGAATGGATCGTGCGAATGAATTAGAATGGATCGTACGAATGAATTAGAATGGATCGTACAAATGAGTAAGAATGGATCGTACGAATGAAATAGAATGGATTGTATGAATGAATTGGAATGGATTCGTACGAATGAATTAGAATGGATACATTCGTGCGAATGAATTAGAATGGATCATACGAATGAGTAAGAATGGATCGTACGAATGAAATAGAATAGATTGTACGAATGAATTAGAATGGATCCTATGAATGAATTAGAATGGATCGTGTGAAAGAATTAGAATGGATTGTATGAATGAATTAGAATGGATCGTACGAATGAATTAGAATGGATACATTCGTGCGAGTGAATTAGAATTGATCGTACGAATGAATTAGAATGGATATATTCGTGCAAATGAATTAGAATGGATCGTATGAATGAATTAGAATGGATCGTATGAGTGAATTAGAACGGATCGTACGAATGAAATAAAATGAATTAGAATGAATTAGAATTGATCGAACGAATGAAATAGAATGGATTGTACGAATGATTTAGAATGGATCGTACGAATGAATTAGAATGGATCGTACGAATGATTTAGAATGGATACATTCGTGCGAATGAATTAGAATGGATCATACGAATGAGTAAGAATGGATCGTACGAATGAAATAGAATGGATTGTACGAATGAATTAGAATGGATTCGTACGAATGAATTAGAATGGATACATTCGTGCGAATGAATTAGAATGGATCGTACCAATGAGTAAGAATGGATCGTACGAATGAAATAGAATGGATTGTGCGAATGAATTAGAATGGATCGTACGAATGAATTAGAATGGATCGTACGAATGAATTAGAATGGATCATACGAATGAATTGGAATGGATCGTACGAATGAATTAGAATGGATCGTACGAATGAATTAGAATGGAACGTACGAATGAATTAGAATGGATCGTACGAATGAATTAGAATGGATCATACGAATTAATTAGAATGGATCATACGAATGAATTAGAATGGATCGTACGAATGAATTAGAATGGATCGTACGAATGAATTAGAATGGATCGTACGAATGAATTAGAATGGATACATTTGTGCGAATGAATTAGAATGGATCGTACAAATGGATTAGAATGGATCGTACGAATGGATTACAATGGATACATTCGTGCGAATGAATTAGAATGAATTGTATGAATGAATTAGAATGGATCGTACGATCCATTCGAATTCATTCACACGATCCATTCTAATTCATTCATACGATCCATTCTAATTCATTCATACGATCCATTCTAATTCATTCGTACGATCCATTCTAATTCATTCGTATATTCCATTCTAATTCATTCGTACGATCTATTCTATTTCATTCGTACGATCCATTCTTACTCATTCGTATGATCCATTCTAATTCATTCGGACGAATGTATCCATTCTAATTTATTCGTACTATCCATTCTAATTCATTCGTATGATCCATTCTAATTCATTCGTATGATCCATTCTTACTCATTCGTATGATCCATTCTAATTCATTCGTACGATCCATTCTAATTCATTCGCTCGAATGTATCCATTCTAATCCATTCGTACGATCCATTCTAATTCATTCGTACGATCTATTCTAATTCATTCGTACGATCCATTCTAATTCATTCGCACAATCAATTCTAATTCATTCGTACGATCCATTCTAATTCATTCCTACGATCCATTCTAATTCATTCGTAAGATCCATTCTAATTAATTCGTATGATCCATTCTAATTTATTCGTACGATCCATTCTAATTATTTGCACGAATATATCCATTCTAATTCATTCGTACGATCCATTCTAATTCATTCGCACAAATGTAACCATTCTAATTCATTCGTACGATCCATTCTAATTCATTCATACAATCCATTTAGATTCATTCGCACAAATGTATCCATTCAAATTCATTCGTACGATCCATTCTACGATCCATTCTAATTCATTCGTATATTCCATTCTAATTCATTAGCACGATCCATGCTAATGAATTAGAATGGATCGTACGATCCAATCTAATTCATTCATAGATCCATTCTTACTCATTTGTATGATCCATTCTAATTCAATCGTACGATCCATTCTAATTCATTCGTACGATCCATTCTAATTCCTTCGTACGATCCATTCTAATTCATTCGTAAGATCCATTCTTACTCATTGGTACGATCCATTCTAATTCATTCGCACGAATGTATCCATTCTAATTCATTCGTACGAATCCATTCTAATTCATTCGTACAATCTATTCTATTTCATTCGTACGATCCATTCTAATCCATTCTAATCCATTCTAATTCATTCGTACGATCCATTCTTACTCATTCGTACGATCCATTCTAATTCATTCGTTCGATCCATTCTAATTCATTCGCACGATCCATTCTAATTCATTCGTATGATCCATTCTAATCCATTCGTACGATCCATTCTAATTCATTCGTACGATCCATTCTAATTCATTCGTCTGATCCATTCTAATTCATTCGTACGAATGTATCCATTCTAATTCATTCGTACGATCCATTCTAATTCATTCGTACGATCCATTCTAATTCATTCGTAAGATCCATTCTACTTCATTCGTACGATCCATTCTAATTCATTCGTACGATCCATTCTAATTCATTCGCACGAATGTATCCATTCTAGTTCATTCGTACGATCCATTCTAATTCATTCGTACGATCCATTCTAATTCATTCGTATGATCAATTCTAATTCATTCGTGCAATCCATTCTATTTCATTCGTACGATCCATTCTAACTCATTCGTACGATCCATTCTAATTCATTCACACGAATGTATCCATTCGTACGAATGAATTAGAATAGATTGTACGAATGAATTAGAATGGATCGTACGAAGGAATTAGAATGGATCGTACGAATGAATTAGAATGGATCGTACGATTGAATTAGAATGGATCATACGAATGAGTAAGAATGGATCGTATGAATGAATTAGATTGGATCGTACGATCCATTCTAATTCATTAGCATGGATCGTGCTAATGAATTAGAATGCAATATACGAATGAATTAGAATGGATCGTACGAATGAATTAGAATGAATTAGAATGGATCGTACGAATGAATTAGAATAGATCATAGGAATGAATTAGAATGGATCGTGCAAATGAATTAGAATGGATACATTCGTGCGAATGAATTAGAATGGATCGTGCGAATGAATTAGAATGGATCGTACGAATGAATTAGAATGGATATATTTGAACGAATAAATTAGAATGGATCATACGAATGAATTACAATGGATCGTACGAATGAATTAGAATGGATCGTACGAATGAACTAGAATGGATCGTACAAATGAACTAGAATGGATACATTCGTGCGAATGAATTAGAATGGATCGTACGAATGAATTAGAATGGATCGTACGAATGAATTAGAATGGATCTTACGAATGAATTAGAATGGATCGTACGAATGAATTAGAATGGATCGTACGAATGAATTAGAATGGATACATTCGTGCGAATGAATTAGAATGGATCGGACGAATGAATTAGAATGGATCGTACGAATGAATTAGAATGGATCAAATGAATGAATTAGAATGGTTACATTCATGCGAATGAATTAGAATGGATCGTACGAATGGATTAGAATGGATCGTACGAATGGATTAGAATGGATACATTCGTGCGAATGAATTAGAATGGATTGTATGAATGAATTAGAATGGATCGTACGAATGAATTAGAATGGATCGTATGAGTGAATTAGAATGGATACGAAGGAATTAGAATGGATCGTACGAACGAATTAGAATGGATCATATGAATGAAATAGAATGGATCGTACGAAGGAATTAGAATGGATCGTACGAAGGAATTAGAATGGATCGTACGAATGAATTAGAATGGATATATTCGTGCAAATGAATTAGAATGGATCGTATGAATGAATTAGAATGGATCGTATGAGTGAATTAGAATGGCTAGTACGAATGAAGTAGAATGGATCGTATGAATGAATTAGAATGGATACATTCGTGCGAATGAATTAGAATGGATCGTATGAATGAATTAGAATAGATTGTGCGAATGAATTAGAATGGATCGTACGAATGAATTAGAATGGATACATTCGTGCGAATAAATTAGAATGGATTGTATGAATGAATTAGAATGGATCGTACGAATGAATTAGAATGGATCATACGAATGAATTAGAATAGATTGCGCGAATGAATTAGAATGGATCGTGCGAATGAAATAGAATGGATACAAATGAATTAGAATGGATCATACGAATGAATTAGAATGACGATCCATTCTTACTCATTCGTATGATCCATTCTAATTTATTCGCACAAATGTATCCATTCTAATTCATTCGTACGTCTAATTCATTCGTACGGTCCATTCTAATTCATTCGCACAATCCATTCTATTTCATTCGTACGATCCATTCTTACTCATTCGTATGATCCATTATGGATACATTCGTGCGAATGAATTAAAATGGATCATACGAATGAGTAAGAATGGATCGTACGAATGAAATAGAATGGATTGTGCGAATGAATTAGAATGGATCGTACGAATGAATTAGAATGGATCGTGTGAAAGAATTAGAATGGATTGTATGAATGAATTAGAATAGATCGTATGAATGAATTAGAATGGATCGTACGAATGAATTAGAATGGATCGTACGAATGAATTAGAATGGATCGTACGAATGAATTAGAATGGATATATTCGTGCAAATGAATTAGAATGGATCGTATGAATGTATTAGAATGGATCGTATGAGTGAATTAACATGGATCATACGAATTAAATAGAATGGATCATATGAATGAATTAGAATGGATCGTACGAATGAATTAGAATGGATCGTACGAATGAATTAGAATGGATACATTCGTGCGAATGAATTAGAATGGATTGTGCGAATGAATAAGAACAGATCGTGCGAATGAATTAGAATGGATCGTACGAATGAATTAGAATGGACCGTGCGAATGAATTAGAATGGATCGTACGAATGAATTAGAATGGATACATTTGTGCGAATGAATTAGAATGGATCGTACGAATGAATTAGAATGGATTGTATGAAGGAATTAGAATGGATCGTACGAATGAATTAGAATGGATCGTGCGAATGAATTAGAATGGATCGTACGAATGAATTAGAATGGATCGTACGAATGAACTAGAATGGATACATTCGTGCGAATGAATTAGAATGGATCGTACGAATGAATTAGAATGGATCTTACGAATGAATTAGAATGGATCGTACGAATGAATTAGAATGGATCGTACGAATGAATTAGAATGGATACATTTGTGCGAATGAATTAGAATGGATCGTACGAATGAATTAGAATGGATCGTATGAATGAATTAGAATGGATCGTACGAATGAATTAGAATGGATCGTACGAAGGAATTAGAATGGATCGTACGAATGAATTAGAATGGATATATTCGTGCAAATGAATTAGAATGGATCGTATGAATGTATTAGAATGGATCGTATGAGTGAATTAGAATGGATCGTGCGAATGAATTAGAATGGATTGTATGAATGAATTAGAATGGATCGTACGAATGAATTAGAATGGATCATACGAATTAATTAGAATGGATCATACGAATGAATTAGAATGGATCGTGTTGGGGGTAGCTGAAATCTGCCCTGGAGTTCGCACCCCCCCTCTGCGCTCACCAAATCACCTTGACAGGGAGCGAGATCCATATTGGGCTGAAGGGGCCTTAGGCTAGAAGCTTGCTCTGGAGCTCGCCCAAGCTCGCGTAGGAGTTCGCTGGAGATGGCAGCGGGAGTTAGACCGTCATGCATATAAAGATACCGGCACCACAAACGCCCCAAGCTCATGCAGGAGCTCGCCCAAGCTCGCGCAGGAGCTCGCCCATGCTCGTACAGGAGCTCGCCCAAGTTTGCCCTTGCCTATGGATCTCATAGACCCCAGGATTCCAAGGGGTGGGGAACTCGCCCAGGAGCTCGCCCTCCCCCTCCCCATGCTAACCAAATCACCTTGACAGGGAGTGAGCTCCACATTGGGCCGAAGGGGCCTTAGGCAAAGAGCTCGCTCAGGAGCTCGCCCAAGCTCGCTCAGGAGCTCGCCCAAATTCGCTTAGGAGCTCGATCAAGCTCGCTCAGGAGCTCGCCCAAGCTCGCTCAGGAGCTCGCCCAAGCTCGCCAGAACTCCCCAGTTTATCGAAGAGGTCGCTCCCGCGAGGTCCGACTCTTGATAGATATGGAAGAGAAGGCAGAGCAATGGAGGGCAAGCTCGTCCTGGCTTCCCACCGGAGGTCACCCACAGTGCACGAAGATCTCCCAGACTTGAATATTCCAGAATAGCCACCTGGCAGCAACAAGAAAGATGCTCTCCCCCACTCAAACCGCCTGGCAGGCTTGACGACAGAATGTCAGGGCGTGAGTACCAAGGACTGTCAGAGACCCACGCGAGCCGGATCGTGGGGGTCTAGATGGCTCTGGAAGAATCTCCACGTGTCCGGCCACGATAGGCCGCCGATTGCTATAAATGCTCACCCCCAGGCTCCATAGTACAGGTACGAAACCCTTTTCCCTACCACTTTCGTCCACTAAAGCTAGCCGTTGTGCACCTGAGACTGACTTGAGCGTCGGAGGGTCTGCGCTCCTAAGGTAGCCAGTCGTTCTCATGCTTTTTCTTTATCTTGCAGGTAGCCCGCACGGACCAGCGAAAAAATCCCCCGAACATTTGGCGCCGTCTGTGGGATCTTCGACTGGTTCCTGCGAGAACGCCCCCGACCACACGGTTGAACGCTGTCGGCTCTCGTAACCCCAAAAATGGCTCCGGTGACAAGGGGACGCAGGCGACCAAGGACCCGTGCGAGGTCTGCGCGCAGCGAACCTCCTGTTGAGACCCCCCAGCCCCCTGTCCCGCTGAGTGACCAGCTCCTGTTGGAGATATTGGCCACCCAGCGGGCCATGATGGAGGAACTGACGCGAATGCGTCAGGTTCCGGCGGCCAGCTGACGCTCCGGGCCGGCGAATACGGCACCTCTGGTGCGACCACCAGCTTCAACATCGCGCCCGCCCACGACCATTCCGGCTCGGCAGGTTTCCCGTCCAAAGCCCCCGATCGAGAGAGTGGCCGTGCGTGGGGTGCCAGAAACCCCGCTTACGAGGCTACAGAAGCTAGTAACCCAACGGTCTAGCAACCAGGCGACCTCGCGGGCGACCATCCCTCGCTGCCGTAACCGGAGCACCGATTCTAACGAGTCGGAGGCAAAGTCTCTAGAGCGGGATCGCGACCCATGCCATCGGCGACGAGGGAAAGAGCCCGCGGTGGCTATACCTTCCGAAGCTCGAGAGGCAACGGCCTCCCACAGACCAACCACCACGATGAAGGAATCCACGGGCGAACAGCGAGGAGGCCGCCGAGCGGTAGCCCCCGAGGGTCGCCGCAGGGCGGATCCGAACCTCCCTCGAGGGAGCATGCACGACCACCTAGGACCTGCGCAGCAGCCTCTGGGAGTTTTCCCCGGGCACTGGCAGCGACCTAACGCGACGGTAGACCTGCTGGAGGACCTCGCCGCCCACGGGGGTAGCTCGCCCTTCACAAGCGAGGTGCACCAAGGAGGTTTCCCTCACCATTGGACCCCGCCTAAGTTTGTACTGTTCGATGGATCGCAAGATCCAGTCGACCACCTATTGGCTTACCGGAAGCTGTTATTCTTCCGGGACCAAGATCATGTTTTGTGCCGGGCTTTCCCGAGCAGCTTGACGGGCTCGGCGTTAAATTGGTTCCACAAGTTGCCGTCGGGCACCATTCCAGACTTCCCAACTCTTTCCAGGTTGTTTCTGGAGCAGTACCAGTGCAACAGACAGCCCCCTAAGAGGATCGAGTCCCTCTTCACTTTGTCCATGGGAGCCCGCGAAACTCTTCGAAGCTTCGCGACGCGCTTCCGAAGCGCCTACCTCGCTCTGGAGGACGCTGTCGGCCAAGATCGCTCGAACGCTCTCCCCGAGGGAAGCAAGCTTCATGACGCCTTGGTAATCAAGGATCCCCGCACGATCGTCGAGCTATTCGCCCTTGTCCAGCAGTACATTAAGCTCGAAGATGCGGTGCTAGACCGGAAGTGAAAGGCAGTCGAGCAGCGACCTCTTCTGGCTCTACGACCTCTCGTCGTTAAGGCCGTGGAGAGGCGGGAGGTGCCACAGGTGGCACCTTTGCCCGGACCACCCGCAGCTCCTGCCGTACAGCCCGCGGAAGCCCCCCAGGTGGTCGCTGGAAGGCCGGCGAACTGGCGCCTACCTCTGGGACCCGGGGAGCGGGATTTTACCGTGTTAACCAACTCGCCAGGACAAATCTTTCACCAGATTCGGAACGAACCTTTCTTTCAGTATCCACCCCCCCTGTAGGTCGGGGAGCCCGGCTCAACCGATAATTCGCGGTGGTGCGCCTTTTATCGCAGCCTCAGGCATCACACCAACAGATGCCGGGCTCTGAAGAACCACCTCGAGGACTTGGTCACCAAGGGCTATTTGAATCAGTTTATTTTGCCTCCAAGGAGGTTCGAGGTGATACCGGCACGGGCTCCTCGGGAGGGAGATCGCCCGGGGCCCGCTGAGCCCGCCCTGCCTCCACCTCCCCCGGGAGGGCCGGCGGTCTGTCACACCATCAGCGGGCGCCTGAACGGCCCAAGATCCAGCAACGATGTTCGGCGACAAGTTAGAGAGATGGAGCGGGCTCAGAAGGTATTCTCTGTTTCTCTAACTCCTGTACTGCACCAAACACCGAGGGTAGAAGCCCGAGACTTTATTTGGTTCTCGGAGGAGGACATGGCCGGGGTCGTTACCCCCCATAATGACCCCCTCGTCATACGCCTAATGATGGCAAACATCGAAGTAAGGCGGGTCCTGGTTGACCCTGGAAGTGCCGTAGACATCCTGTTCTTGTCGGCCTTCCAGCGAATGGGACTGAGACAAATTATCTGTCCCCCTCAACGGGCTCGCTCACCGGTTTCACTGGCGAGGTCGCTAAGGTGGTAGGGGAGATAACCCTCACCGTAACGGCGGGCCCGGAGGTACGTCAAGTCCGTTTCGCGGTAGTGGATGGGCAGTCCGCTTTCAATGCCATCCTAGGGCGACCCTAGTTGAGGCAGATGAAAGCAGTGTCCTCGCCTAATCACCAGGCCCTCAAGTTTCCCACAAACGGAGGGGTCATGGTAATTCGAGGAGACCAGGTCGCTGCTACCAGGTGCGAGCAGGACGTCTTTCACCTCGCAGACGTGGAGGTCGCTGAGGCCAAGAGGCCCACGCCCTCCTAGCAATTAACGCCCACCTCAAGTGGGCTCCCTCAAAGCCCGAGAGAGGTCGCCTTGCTTAGATCCCCTACTCCACCCTCGGGTGGGAGCGGCGTGGATTTTGAGCTCGAGGAGAAATGCCGCCTACCGGGGTCCTAGAGAGGAAGTTTTCCCAAAGCCGAGCCACTACAAGAAGTCAACATCGGAAGCGAGGACGGATCGAGGATGGTTAGTCTCGGGACCTCGCTAACCAAGGGCGAGGTCCTGGCCTTGACCGACATACTCAGGGAATACCGTGACGTATTCGCCTGGAGCTTCACGGACATGCCAGGGATTGACCCGGAGGTCGCCTGTCATCGTCTGCACACCATGAAAGAGTTCCCGCCGATCAAGCAAAAAGCTCGGCACATACCAGCTGCGAAGTCCATCGCATTGGCGGCGGAGATAGACAAACTAGAGCGAGCTGGCTTTATTCGCGAGGCGCACTTTCCCAAGTGGATCTCCAACATCGTGGCGGTGCCCAAGAAGAGCGGGGCAGTCAGAGTGTGCATTGACTTCTCCAACCTCAATAAAGCATGCCCGAAGGATGGTTTTCCTCTTCCACGAATAGGCACACTGGTCAATGGAGCTGTCGGGTTCCAGGCCCTGTCCTTCATGGATGGATATTCTGGGTATAACCAGATACCTCTCCACGTCGACGATCAAGAGAAGACCACCTTCTATTCTGGGGCGGGCTACCAGAAGCTATTCTGCTATCGAGTGATGCCTTTTGGACTTAAGAACGCTGGAGCAACCTATCAAAGGTTAGTCACTCAGATGTTCAAGGGTCAGATCGGCAGAAATGTTGAAGTTTATGTAGGCGACCTTCTGGTAAAGAGTCGAGAGCGAGAAGGGCATGTTGCCGACCTCCGCAAAATTTTTGAAGTATTGAGAAAGTACCAAATGAGGCTAAACCCGGCAAAGTGCGCTTTCGGGGTGACTTCCGGGAAATTCCTCGGGTACCTTGTCACCCACAGGGGGATCGAGGCCGACCCGGGGCAAATCCGAGCACTTGTCGAAATGCCCGCACCAAGAACCCGGCAAGAGGTCCAGAGGTTGAGCGGGCGAATCGCCTCACGGAATCGGTTCATCTCCAAATCCTCAGACAATTGCCGACCTCTTTTCGAGCTACTACGAAAAGGAGCGAGCATTTGTTGGGATGAAAAGTGCGAGCACGCCTTTCAAAAGATCAAGGACTATCTGGCGAGCCCGCCAATCCTAGCGGCACCTAAAGATGGCGCCGAGCTTGGCGTGTATCTCGCGGTCACAGAGAATGCGGTAAGCGGGGTCCTTGTTGTAGAAGAAGCAAAGGTCGAGCGGCCTGTCTACTTTGTAAGCCACACAATGCTTCCCGCCGAGCTTCGGTATCGACCAATCGAGAAGGTCGCATTGGCCTTGGTCCTTACCGCGAGAAAGCTTCACTCCTACTTCTCGGCGCACACTGTCAAAGTCATCATGAAACACCCCCTGAAGAGCGCGCTCTCCAGGCCCTCGGTAGCCTACAGACTGTATCGATGGTCTGCCGAGCTCGCCGCCTATGGTTTGGAGTATGTCCCTCGAGTTGCTGTCAAAGGGCAGGCCCTCGCCGATTTCTTGGCGGACTTCCCCATAGAAGAACCGGTCCAGTACCAGGAGGATGAGCCAACTGAGGCACACCCTGGGAAGGCAAGGTTCTTGGACAACCAAGGCGAGCTTCGTCCAACTAAGCGTTCAGACGAGGCGGGCTGGGAATTATTCGTCGATGGATCCTCCAACACTTTGGGGGCCGGGATCGGGATTGCACTGATCGCTCAGTCGGTAATTCTTGAGAAATCAGTCCGGCTGGATTTCGCTGCTACCAACAACGAAGCAGAATATGAGGCATTGCTGGCCGGTCTGGAGCTCGCTCAAGAGGTAGGCGCCAAACGCTTGAAGGTTTTCAGCGATTCCCAGCTAATTATTTGCCAAATCAATGGAGAGTACGCCTCCCGGGATGCGTGAATGGCGGGCTATGTGGATCTGGTAAAGGGCAAGGCCGCGGAGTTCGAAAAGATCTCCTTTGAGCAAATTCCGCGAGCCGATAATAGGCGAGCTGATGCTTTGGCAAACGCCGCCTCTTTGCTGGGAACATCAGAGGCTCACCAGATTCTCATCGAGGTCCAAAATCAGTCTCGACTCCAACTGATAGAGCCCGATGTTAACCAAGTCTCTGCCGACGTATCATCCGGTGGGTGGACCGCCCCCATCTTGCGTTTTCTCCAGAAGGGCGAGCTTCCAGAGGGTAGAGAGGAAGCCCGGCGAGTGGAGAAATGCGCTGGTCGCTATCTCATTCGCTGGGATCGCCTTTTTCGAAGATCTTTTGGCGGGCCAAATCTTCGTTGCGTCGAGAGCCCGGAGACCGAAGAAGTTCTGAATCACATTCACTCTGGCGAGCTGGGAAACCACGCTGGTGGGCGGTCTCTAGCTACGAAAGTACAGAGGCAAGGGTACTGGTGGCCCACTCTGGAGCAAGACGCTTTGAAGGCCGCCCAGAGGTGCATCCAATGCCAGAAGCACGCCACAACGAATCATATGCCCGTAGAGGAACTACATCCTCTGGCGAGCCCCTGGCCTTTCCAGCAATGGGGGCTGGACATTGTGGGACCTTTCCCTGTGTTGGCCCGGCAAAAGAAATTCATCTTAGTGGCTACGGATTACTTCACCAAATGGGTGGAAGCGGTCCCGCTAGCTAAGATAGGCGAAAGCAAGTGAAGGACTTCCTTTGGAAGAATATCTTCTGCCGCTTCGGGCTGCCCCGAGTACTCATCACCGACAATGGTCGCCAGTTCGACAATCGCTTGGTCAGAAGCTTTTGTGTTGAATATGGGGTCGACCTAAGGTTTTCATCCCCAAGGTACCCTCAAAGCAACGGGCAGGCTGAAGCTACGAATCGTGTAATCCTAGACAACCTCAAGAAAAGGTTGGAAGAAAAGAAAGGACTGTGGGAGCAGGAGCTCGACGGCGTGCTATGGGCTTATCGTACCACTCCACGTCGCTCGACCAGCGAATCACCTTTCAGCCTAACTTACGGGTGTGAAGCTGTGCTACCCATCGAAGCCGAGCTGCCCACTGAAAGAAAGCTCACTGCAGATGAGGTCGATAATGACGCTCTGCTCGCCGACTCCCTCGATCAGCTCGAAGAAAGACGAGAGCGCGCCAATCTGCACCCCGCCGGATAGAGACAAGAAATGAAGCGCGCCTATGACAAAAGAGTCCGCCATCGGGCATTCAAGGCTGGCGATCTGGTGATGAGAAAGGTGTTCGCAAACACGCAAGAGCCTAATGCAGGAAAGCTCGGGGCGAACTGGGAAGGCCCCTATATAGTACACGAAGCAGGAAGCTCGGGAGCTTACCGGTTGATGACCGCTGGAGGCGACCTGTTAGAGCGACCTTGGAACGCTTTGCACCTTCGCAAGTTTTATGCCTAAGGGGATTTTTGTAAATTATCTTATGAAGAAGTTATGAATGAATGATGGAGGATTCAACAAAGAATTTAACTTGGAAGCTCGGAACAGAAAGAGCCCGCATGATCTATAATGTGCAGTCCGCCGTTGTGCGGACTTAAAACAAGACCGGGATCCTCAGAGACAGCCAGTGGGCGACCTTGAGCTTCCCAGGGCAGTCCGCCGTTGTGCGGACTTAAAGCAAGACCGGGATCCTCAGAGGCAGCCAGTGGGCGACCTTGAGCTTCCCGGGGCAGTCCGCCGTTGTGCGGACTTAAAGCAAGACCGGGATTCTCAGAGGCAGCCCGTGGGCGACCTTGAGATTCCCGGGGCAGTCCGCCGTTGTGCGGACTTAAAGCAAGACCGGGATCCTCAGAGGCAGCCAGTGGGCGACCTTGAGATTCCCGGGGAAGTCCACTGCCTAGTGGACTCTAAACCTAACCGGGATCCTTCGCGTTCACCTGCCATGAACGGAAGCATCCTGGCATGGGCATGCCCCTCAAAGGGCAAGTCCGCTGAACAGGATCATCGAGGGAAATTAACCGGGCAGGGGGCAGCTAGCACTTATTAGTTTCCTTCAAAAATAAAATGGTTTTAAGTCTTTGAGTGTAGGGAAGTTTTTGAAGTCATTTGGTTCGCTTATCGTTTTCCGGGCTCAGAGACTATTGAGTTTTAGCGAGCATACCGAGTTTTTCATTTGCATATACTTTAAAATAAAAGAGTTGAATCGAATTAGCTGCCTCGCCCGGGGTATCGCTCTCGAGATCGCTACGAAACTCCTAAAGCGGACTCATGAGCAACACAGAGAGAGAAAGAAACACAGAAGAGTACACAAAGGCGAACTCAGAAATATTCTATTCATCGCATTTATCGTAAAGATTACAACAGGGTTACAAAGATATAGCCTAGGCTGGGCCCGCGCCAGCGCCCTCGTTATCGCCGCGCTTCCTCTTCTTCGACCTTTCGGTCTTGTATTTCTCGATGGCGTCCAGCGCGCCCTTCTTGAGAAGCTCGCCCAGCTGCAACTGGAGCCGTTCTCGCTGGGAGTTGAGGTCGCGGAGATGTGCCTCCTTCAGCGCCGCGATCTCGTCCTTCGAGGCCGCCGCTTGGCTGCGGAGCTCGAGGATTTCTTTTTGAGCGGCCTCCTTGGCTTTGATCGCCTCTTGCAGATCCGCGAGGGCGCGGGCACGAGCGTCCTCGACCGAGGCGAGCCCAGTGGTGAGGGTGGCAGCCCGCTGGCGCAGCTGGGCAACCTCTGTATCAACAGAGGCGGCCTGCTGGCGCAGCCGGTCCACCTCAGCTCGGAGCTCGCCGGAGTGGTCCATCTGGCGAAGCCGGTGGATGTGCTCGTCTACTCTCCTCTCCGAGTCGTGGAGAGTGTCATCATAGAGGGCGACCGTGTCCCCCGCAACACCAGCGACCTCATCGGCGAGAGCCCGGCTGACCCGCTCTACCTATGCAAGGGAAAATAGTTAAGAGTTAGAAGTTAGAATAGGGGTTTGGGACAAAGAAGTATGAAGGTAATCTTACCTCGAGGAGCCGGTTGATGAGAGCGATTTAGGGAGTCCGGGCGAAAATGTTGCGCCCCAGGATCTCCCGCATGAAGAAGGGGGCGCGCTCGGGGTCGCCTGAGGAGGAGCCCGCCTGCCTCACCGCGGTTGGAGCAGCCAGGGGAGGCACATCGACGGAAGCAGCGGCGGGCTCACCCCCTTGAGCGACGGCACCCCCTTTCTTGATAGGGGGAGGCGCGGCGGCTCCCCCTTGCCCGGGCAAGTCGGGGTCCGAGGCTTCCGAGCTGGAGCTCGGAAGATCGTCCAAGATGGCCCCCAGGTCCGGAGACCAGTAGACCAACCCGCCCAGCTCCTCCGGGAGGCTAGGAACCTCGAGAGCAGAGGGCGCGGAGGGAGCTGCGGGCGCAAGCGCGCTGGAAGTAGCAGGCGCGGGCTCGGGCGCGCTAGATGCGGCGGACGCGGGCTCGGGCGTGGGCTCGGGTGCGGGCGCGCTGGGAGCAGAGGGCGCGGGCGCACTAGAAGCAGCAGGCGCGGGCGCAGGCGCGGGCGCGGGCGCGCTGGAAGCGGTGGACGCGGGCTCGGGCGCGGGCTCGGGCGCGGGCGTACTAAGAGCAGAGGGCACAGGCGCGCTGGAAGCAGCAGGCGCGGGCTCGGGCGCGGGCGCGGGCTTGGGCACAGGCGTGCTGGGAGCAGGCACAGCCGGTGCCGGGATCTTGCTCGGAGCGGGAGCAGGAGAGGTCGAGGTTGGCGGCACTGGTCCCTCGAAGGGCGGGGGAAGCCCCGCGGTTGCTGGCGCGGGCTTATCTCCCGAAGCCCGCTCCTCGTCCTCGGAACTGGAGGTCGTGCTGAGATCATCGGCTGATCCCAAGCCTGCCTCCGCGAGGGCGGCCTTTCTCCGCTCCTCGAGGACTTGTTGGAAGGCTTCGCGAGCCTCCCGAACAGTGTTGTCCTCTCTCGACGGGCGGGCTGAAGGAGTCTTCTTCTTCGTCTTCTTCCACGAGCGCCCTCCTCTGGATTCATCACCGCAACAAACAAAGTTTTAGTCAGGTCACCTAGGAATCCACGCATTAGCACTTCAACCATTGGGGACTCCACTTCCGCCATGCTGAGAAGAAGCTCGACGCGCGGATCCTCGGGCTCGACGAAGGAAATGCGACGTCACCGAGGCTCCGGGACTGGGGCCCTCGGAGAAATGAGAGAAAGGGTGGTCGCCTGACCTAAGGCTGCTTCGCGGGCTGGTGGCGGCGATTGGGGGACTTCCCCCTCGTGGAGCATCTCGAGGGTGTCCTTGTCAGCGATCTTGATGGGGGAAGCCCGCTTCTTCCCCTTCTTCGCCGAGGTCGCCGCCCCGGAGGTCGAGGGCGCCGTCGTGGAGGTCGCGACAGCGCGCCCGGAGACCGCGACCTTCTTCCGCATCACCTTCTGCCGGGTGGTGACGGTTCCGGTCCAGAGATCCTTCCAGAGGAAGGAAAAGTTCGGCGGGAGGACCTTCTCGAGGGTTCGACCCCCGAGGAAGTCCAGAATCGCCTCGTCGAGCGATCTCTCGCGGGCTGCAGCGATGCACTTCTTCCCCTTTGCCCGGTATTCCGCGATCTCCTTGAAGACATGGAGAGGCGGTCTGCCAGGAAGAGAGGGGACGCCAGCTCGAGGACCTCACCAGTCGCCGTCGATCACGAACGGATACTGTTTCCAGTACCGGTCCTTGTTCTCAACGGCGGTGAACGGAAGTACCTCGCCAGTGCGACCAGTGAGATAAAACTGGCCGCAGCCCGCCTCGCTGAAGGCGGTCCCTGGCTTGAGGAACCATTTCTTCAGGAGGTAGGCAAGGGGGATCCTCACGTTGAGGGCTTCCTCAATTCGAGAAAGCCCGTAGAGGATCCCCCACGAGTTTCCTGGAAGCTGAGCAGGGCACAAGCCCGCCAGTTCCAGTAGCTCACTGGCGAGGTGGTTCAGGGGTAGCCGGAGCCCTGACCAAATCTGCCCCACGGAGACTGCCGTGCCGGAGAGCGGCCTCCCCGAGTGCGGGAAGGGCAGAATAGCGAGCTCCTGAGGAATGTTCGCCGCGGAGCGTAAGCTAGCAGGGATCGGCGCCCCGCCGATGTCATTAAACCAGACAACGGCGGGCTCCCTTGAGGGAACCTCCTCGATGCCAGGTTCAAGCACCGAAATAGGGGCAACGTTAAGAGGTTCCTCATGGGAGGAAGCAGCAGCAGCAGAAGAAGCGGCAGCAGAAGAAGCCATAAGAGCAAGGGGTTGCTAGCGAGCTGCGAGCTGAAAGCTAAGGAGGAAGGGAGAGCTGTTTTTCACGCAGCGGTAAAAATCGCCCCCCCCCCATCTCCTATTTATAGGCAGGCGAGAGACAAGTGAATCAGGCCGCAGTTAATGCCCGAGCACGCCCAACGAGGCGACATGACGGTTGTTGAAGCGACAGCTCGTTTCTTTCCAATCGTCAAGCGCCACGTGGGCCACGCGTGGAAAAGGCTGCACCGGCGCCGACGCTATCCTTTACTGACAGAAAAAGGAGCGAATAAGAAGAAGACACGTGTCTCGCGCCGATTGGGATCTCATGATGAGATTCATTGTATCAGCATCGAGCCTCGCGCCGCATATAAACTGAGGCGACCGTCGGAGATTCGGAGCGATACCCAAGTCACAAGATCGCCTGTGGCTGGTGCCCGCAGCTCGCCCGAAGCAGACCCTGGCCGCGTGTGGCAAGCTTGCACCGGAAGGAGATCGCTCGTGGCTGACGCTCTCGGCCCGCCCAGCGTTTGTGAAATACAGGGAGTCAACTCTCGACGCAGATCGCCCACGGCTGGTGCCCAAGCTCGCCCGAAGCAGACCCTGGCCGCGTGTGACAAGCTCGCACCGGAAGGAGATCGCTCGTGGCTGATGCTCGCGGCCCACCCAGTGTTTGTGAAATACTGGGAGTTAGAACTCTCGGTGCAGATCGCCCACGGCAGGCGCCCAGGCTCGCCCGAAGCAGACCCTGGCCGCGTGTGACAAGCTCGCACCGGAAGGAGATCGCTCGTGGCTGATGCTCGCGGCCCGCCCAGTGTTTGTGAAATACAGGGAGTTAACTCTCGACGCAGATCGCCCACGGCTGGTGCCCAAGCTCGCCCGAAGCAGACCCTAGCCGCGTGTGACAAGCTCGCACCGGAAGGAGATCGCTCGTGGCTGATGCTCGTGGCCCACCCAGTGTTTGTGAAATAGTGAGAGTCAGAACTCTCGACACAGATCGCCCACGGCAGGCGCCCAGGCTCGCCCGAAGCAGACCCTGGCCGCGTGTGACAAGCTCGCACCGGAAGGAGATCGCTCGTGGCCCGCTCAGTATTTGTGAAATACTGACAGTCAAAGCTCTCCGTGCAGACCGCCCACGGCAGGCGCCCGCAGCCAACAAGGAGGAGGTCGCTAATGACTGGTGCTCCCAATTTGACCGGCATGCGCAATAAGTCTCCTGAGCAAGCGTCAAAGTCTCCTTGGTCGCTCCCTCAGGAAGGGGTAATGTTGGGGGTAGCTGAAATCTGCCCTGGAGTTCGCACCCCCCCTCCGCGCTCACCAAATCACCTTGACAGGGAGCGAGATCCACATTGGGCTGAAGGGGCCTTAGGCTAAAAGCTCGCTCAGGAGCTCACCCAAGCTCGCGCAGGAGTTCGCTGGAGATGGCAGCAGGAGTTAGACCGTCATGCAAATAAAGATACCGGCACCACAAACGCCCCAAGCTCATGCAGGAGCTCGCCCAAGCTCGCGCAGGAGCTCGCCCAAGCTCGCGCAGGAGCTCGCCCAAGTTCGCCCTTGCCTGTGGATCTCATAGACCCCAAGATTCCAAGGGGTGGGGAACTCGCCCAGGAGCTCGCCCTCCCCCCCATGCTAACCAAATCACCTTGACAGGGAGCAAGCTCCACATTGGGCCGAAGGGGCCTTAGGCAAAGAGCTCGCCCAAGCTCGCTCAGGAGCTCGCCCAAGCTCGCTCAGGAGCTCACCCAAGCTCGCTCAGGAGCTCGCCCAAGCTCGCTCAGGAGCTCGATCAAGCTCGCTCAGGAGCTCGCCCAAGCTCGCTCAGGAGCTCGCCCAAGCTCGCCAGAACTCCCCAGTTTATCGAAGAGGTCGCTCCCGTGAGGTCCAACTCTTGATAGATATGGAAGAGAAGGCAGAGCAATGGAGGGCAAGCTCGCCCTGGCTTCCCACCAGAGGTCGCCCACAGTGCACGAAGATCTCCCAGACTTGAATATTCCAGAATAGCCACCTGGCAGCAACAAGAAAGATGCTCTCCCCCACTCAAACCGCCTGGCAGGCTTGACGACAGAATATCAGGGCATGAGTACCAAGGACTGTCAGAGACCCACGCGAGCCGGATCGTGGGGGTCTAGAAGGCTCTGGAAGAATCTCCACGTGTCGGGCCACGATAGGCCGCCGATTGCTAATAATGCTCACCCCCAGGCTCCATAGTACAGGTTCGAAACCCTTTTCCCTACCACTTTCGTCCACTAAAGCTGGCCGTTGTGCACCTGAGACTGACTTGAGCGTCGGAGGGTCTGCGCTCCTAAGGGAGCCAGCCGTTCTCACGCTTTTTCTTTATCTTGCAGGTAGCCCGCACGGACCAGCGAAAAAATCCCCCGAACAGATCGTACAAATGAATTAGAATTGAATCGTACGAAAGAATTAGAATGGATCGTACGAATGAATTAGAATGGATCGTGCTAATGAATTAGAATTGATCGAACGAATGAATTAGAATGGATCGTGTGAAAGAATTAGAATGGATTGTATGAATGAATTAGAATAGATCGTATGAATGAATTAGAATGGATCGTACGAATGAATTAGAATGGATCGTACGAATGAATTAGAATGGATCATACGAATGAATTAGAATGGATACATTCGTGCGAATGAATTAGAATGGATACATTCGTGCGAAAGAATTAGAATAGATCGTATGAATGAATTAGAATGGATCCTATGAATGAATTAGAATGGATCGTGCGAATGAATTAGAATGGATCGTACTAATGAATTAGAATGGATCGTGCTAATGAATTAGAATTGATCGAACGAATGAATTAGAATGGATACATTCGTGCGAATGAATTAGAATGGATCGGACGAATGAATTAGAATGGATCGTACGAATGAGTAAGAATGGACCGTACGAATGAAATAGAATAGATCGTACGAATGAATTAGAATGGATTGTACGAAGGAATTAGAATGGATCGTATGAATGAATTAGAATGGATATATTCATGCTAATGAATTAGAATGGATCGTATGAATGTATTAGAATGGATCATATGAGTGAATTAGAATGGATCGTACGAATGAATTAGAATAGATCGTATGAATGAATTAGAATGGATACATTCGTGTGAATGAATTAGAATGGATCGTATGAATGAATTAGAATAGATGTTGTGAATGAATTAGAACTGATCGTACGAATGAATTAGAATGGATACATTCGAGCGAATGAATTAGAATGGATTGTATGAATGAATTAGAATGGATCCTATGAATGAATTAGAATGGATCGTGCGAATGAATTAGAATGGATCGTACGAATGAATTATAATGGATCGTGCTAATGAATTAGAATTGATCGAACGAATGAATTAGCATGGATCGTGCTAATGAATTAGAATGGAACGTACGAATGAATTAGAATGGATCGTGTGAAAGAATTAGAATGGATTGTATGAATGAATTAGAATGAATTCGTACGATCCATTCGAATTCATTCGCACGATACATTCTAATTCATTCATACGATCCATTCTAATTCATTCATACAATCCATTCTAATTCTTTCACATGATCCATTCTAATTCATTCGTAGGATCCATTCTAATTCATTCGTACAATCTATTCTATTTCATTCGTACGATCCATTCTTACTCATTCGTATGATCCATTCTAATTCATTCGGACGAATGTATCCATTCTAATTTATTCGTACGATCCATTCTAATTCATTCGTACGATCCATTCTAAATCATTCGTACGATCCATTCTAATTCATTCGTCCGATCCATTCTAATTCATTCGCACGAATGTATCCATTCTAATTCATTCGTATGATCCATTCTAATTCATTCGTACGATCCATTCTAATTCATTCGTACAATCCATTCTAATTCATTCGTACGATCTATTCTAATTCCTTCGCACGAATGTATCCATTCTAGTTCATTCGTACGATCCATTCTAATTCGTTCATACAATCCATTCTAATTCATTCGCACGAATGTATCCATTCTAATTCATTCGTACGATCAGTTCTAATTCATTCACAAAATCTATTCTAATTCATTCATACGATCCATCTAATTCATTCACACGAATGTAACCATTCTAATTCTTTCATACGATCCATTCCAATTCATTCGTACGATCCATTCTAATTCACTCATACGAACCATTCTAATACATTCATACGATCCATTCTAATTCATTTGCACGAATATATCCATTCTAATTCATTCGTACGATCCATTCTAATTCCTTCGTACGATCCCTTCTGATTCATTCGTACGATCTATTCTAATTCATTCGTACGATCCATTCTAATTCATTCGTACGATCCATTCTATATCCTTCGTACGATCCATTCTAATTCATTCGTATGATCCATTCTAATTCATTCATACAATCCATTCTAATTCTTTCACACGATCCATTCTAATTCATTCGTACGATCCATTCTAATTCATTCGTGCAATCCATTCTATTTCATTCGTACGATCCATTCTTACTCATTCGTACGATCCATTCTAATTCATTCACATGAATGTATCCATTCGTACGAATGAATTAGAATAGATTGTACGAATGAATTAGAATGGATCGTATGAATGAATTAGAATGGATCGTACGAAGGAATTAGAATGGATCGTACGAATGAATTATAATGGATCGTACGAATGAATTAGAATAGTTCGTACGAATGAATTAGAATGGATCGTACGAAGGAATTAGAATGGATCGTACGAATGAATTAGACTGGATCGTACGAATGAATTTGAATGGATACATTTGTGCGAATGAATCTAAATGGATTGTATGAATGAATTACAATGGATCGTACGAATGAATTAGAATGTATCGTACGAATGAATTAAAATAGCTCATACGAATTATTTAGAATGAATCAGATGAATGAATTTGAATGGTTACATTCATGCGAATGAATTAGAATAGATCGTACGAATGAATTAGAATGGATCGTACGAATAAATTAGAATGGATCGTGGGAATGAATTAGAATGGATCGTACGAATGAATTAGAATGGATCCACCGAATGAGTTAGAATGGATCATACGAATGAATTAGAATGGATTGTACGAATGAATTAGAATAGATTGTGCGAATGAATTAGAATGGATCGTATGAATGAATAAGAATGGATCGTACGAATGAATTAGAATGGATCGTGCGAATGAATTAGCATGAATTGTACGAATGTATTAGAATGGATCGTACGAATGAATTAGAGTGAATCGTACGATCCATTCTAATTCAATCGTCCGATCCATTCTAATTCATTTGCATGAATGTATCCATTCTAATTCATTCGTACAATCCATTCTATTTCATTCGTACGATCCATTCTTACTCATTCGTATGATCCATTCTAATTCATTCGTATGATCCATTCTAATTCATTCATACGATCCATTCTAATTCATTCGTACGATCCATTCTAATTCATTCGCACGATCCATTCTAATTCATTCATACGATCCATTCTAATTCATTCCTACAATCCATTCTAATTCATTCGCCCGATCCATTCTAATTCATTCATACGATCCATTCTATTCGAATGGATCATGCGATCCATTCGAATTCAATCGCACGATCCATTCTAATTCATTCATACGATCCATTCTAATTCATTCATACAATGCATTCTAATTCTTTCACACGATCCATTCTAATTCATTCGTACGATCCATTCTAATTCATTCGTACAACTCCTTCCTAGCGGCCTCTCTGGCAGTGACGGCCTCGTCCCGCTCCGCCACGGCCTTTTTGAGGTCGTCGGAGGACTTGAGCTGGGACGCCTCCAGCTCGACCATGCCCGACACCAGGGTCGCGACCCTCTGACGAAGCTCCTCCGCCTCTTTCAGAGCCACGGCGTGCGAAGCCCGCTGGAGCTCGTGGATTTGCTCGTTCACCTTGCGCTCAGACCCCCGAAGGGAATCGTCGAACAAGGCGGCCAGCGCCTTCCCGGCCCCAGCGACCTCCGCGGCCAGCACCTGACTCTGTTTCTCCGCCTGCATAAGGAAGATGACAAAGTTAGCGAGAATTAACATTTTTGGCGTAAGGGCAGAGAGGGCAAGAGGTACCTCGGCCAGGCGTTCGCTTATGGAAGCGAAGGGGCTCGGGCGAAGACGTTGCAGCCCAGCAGCTGCCGCACGTAGTAGGGCGCCCTCCCCTCCTCCGCAGAGGAGCCCGCGCTGGGACCCCCCGGAGCGTCGGTAGGAGGAGGCACGCGGGGAGAAGGAGTGGGGGCTGGCACCTCTCCCGGGCGAGCTCCGGTTGCTAGCAGGCTCGGAGGGTCCGCCCTAGCCCCTTTGGCCTCCGTCTCCGAGCTGAAGGACTCAGAGTCGGAGCCAATGTCCACGAAGCTAGGGGACCTGTAGAATTAGAATGGAATATACGAATGAATTAGAATGGATCGTAGAATGGATCGTACGAATAAATTAGAATGAATTAGAATGGATCGTACGAATGAATTAGAATAGATCATAGGAATGAATTAGAATGGATCGTGCAAATGAATTAGAATGTATCGTGCAAATGAATTAGAATGGATACATTCGTGTGAATGAATTAGAATGGATCGTGCGAATGAATTAGAATGGATTGTACGAATGAATTAGAATGGATATATTTGAACGAATAAATTAGAATGGATCATACGAATGAATTAGAATGGATCGTACAAATGAATTAGAATGGATAGTGCGAATAAATTAGAATCGATCGTACGAATGAATTAGAATGGATCGTACGAATGAATTAGAATGGATCATACGAATGAGTAAGAATGGATCGTACGAATGAATTAGAATGGATCGTATGAATGAATTAGAATGGATCGTACGAATAAATTAGAATGGATACATTCGTCCAAATGAATTAGAATGGATCATACGAATGAGTAAGAATAGATCGTACGAATGAAATAGAATAGATTGTACGAATGAATTAGAATGGATCCTACGAATGAATTAGAATTGATCGTGTGAAAGAATTAGAATGGATTGTATGAATGAATTAGAATGGATCGTATGAATGAATTAGAATGGATCGTGCGAATGAATTCGAATGGATCGTACGAATTCATTCTAATTCATTCATACAATCCATTCTAATTCTTTCACACGATCCATTCTAATTCATTCGTACGTTCCATTCTAATTCATTAGCACGATCCATGCTAATTCATTCGTTCAATAATTCTAATTCATTAGCACGATCCATTCTAATTCATTCGTACGATCCATTCTAATTCATTCGCACGATCCATTCTAATTCATTCATAGGATCCATTCTAATTTATTCATACGATCTATTCTAATTCTTTCGCACGAATGTATCCATTCTAATTCATTCGCACGAATGTATCCATTTTAATTCATTCGTACGATCCATTCTAATTCATTCGTATGATCCATTCTAATTCATTCGTACAATCCATTCTAATTCATTCATACGATCTATTCTAATTCATTCATACAATCCATTCTAATTCTTTCACACGATCCATTCTAATTCATTCGTACGATCCATTCTAATTCATTCACACAATCCATTCTATTTCATTCGTACAATCCATTCTTACTCATTCGTATGATCCATTCTAATTCATTCGCACGAATTAGAATGGATCGTACGAATGAATTAGAATGGATCGTATGAATGAATTAGAATGGATACATTCGTGTGAATGAATTAGAATGGATCGTATGAATGAATTAGAATAGATTTTGTGAATGAATTAGAACTGATCATACGAATGAATTAGAATGGATACATTCGTGCGAATGAATTAGAATAGATTGTATGAATGAATTAGAATGGATCGTACGAATGAACTAGAATGGATACATTCGTGCGAATGAATTAGAATGGATCGTACGAATGAATTAGAATGGATCGTACGAATGAATTAGAATGGATCTTACGAATGAATTAGAATGGATACATTCGTGCGAATGAATTAGAATGGATCGGACGAATGAATTAGAATGGATCATACGAATGAATTAGAATGGATCGTACGAATAAATTAGAATAGATACATTCGTCCGAATGAATTAGAATGGATCATACGAATGAGTAAGAATGGATCGTACGAATGAAATAGAATAGATTGTACAAATGAATTAGAATGGATCCTACGAATGAATTAGAATGGATCGAGTGAAAGAATTAGAATGGATTGTATTAATGAATTAGAATGGATCGTATGAATGAATTAGAATGGATCTTGCGAATGAATTCGAATGGATCGTACGGATTCATTCTAATTCATTCATACAATCCATTCTAATTCTTTCACACGATCCATTCTAATTCATTCGTACGTTCCATTCTAATTCATTAGCACGATCCATGCTAATTCATTCGTTCGATCAATTCTAATTCATTAGTACGATCCATTTTAATTCATTCGTACCATCCATTCTAGTTCATTTGCACGATCCATTCTAATTCATTCATAGGATCCATTCTAATTCATTCATACAATCCATTCTAATTCATTCGCACGAATGTATCCATTCTAATTCATTCGTACGATCAGTTCTAATTCATTCACAAAATCTATTCTAATTCATTCATACGATCCATTCTAATTTATTCACACGAATGTATCCATTCTATATCATTCATACGATCCATTCTAATTCATTCGTACGATCCATTCTAATTCACTCATACGATCCATTCTAATACATTCGTACGATCCATTCTAATTCCGAATAAATTAGAATAGATCGTACGAATGAATTAGAATGGATACATTCGTACGAATGAATTAGAATGGATCGTACCAATGAGTAAGAATGGATCGTAATGGATCGTACGAATGAACTAGAATGGATACATTCGTGCGAATGAATTAGAATGGATCGTACGAATGAATTAGAATGGATCGTACGAATGAATTAGAATGGATCTTACGAATGAATTACAATGGATCGTACGAATGAATTAGAATGGATCGTACGAATGAATTAGAATGGATACATTCATGCGAATGAATTAGAATGGATCGGACGAATGAATTAGAATGGATCGTACGAATGAATTAGAATGGATCAAATGAATGAATTAGAATGGTTACATTCATGCGAATGAATTAGAATGGATCGTACGAATGGATTAGAATGGATACATTCGAGCGAATGAATTAGAATGGATCGTACGAATAAATTAGAATGGATCGTACGAATGGATTAGAATGGATCCTACGAATGGATTAGAATGGATACCTTTGTGCATATGAATTAGAATGGATCGTACGAATGAATTAGAATGGATCATATTAATGAATTAGAATGGATCGTACGAATGAATTAGAATGGATACATTCGTTCGAATGAATTAGAATGGATCGTGCGAATCAATTAGACAGGATCGTGCGAATGAATAAGAATAAATCATACGAATGAATTAGAATGGATCGTACGAATTAATTAGAATGGATACATTCGTGCGAATGAATTAGAATGGATTGTATGAATGAATTAGAATGGATCGTACGAATGAATTAGAATTGATCATACGAATTAATTAGAATGGATCATACGAATGAATTAGAATGGATCGTACGAATGAATTAGAATGGATCGTACGAATGAATTAGAATGGATACATTCGTGCGAATGAATTAGAATGGATTGTGCGAATGAATAAGAACAGATCGTGCGAATGAATTAGAATGGATCGTACGAATGAATTAGAATGGATCGTGCGAATGAATTAGAATGGATCGTACGAATGAATTAGAATGGATACATTTGTGCGAATGAATTAGAATGGATCGTACGAATGAATTAGAATGGATCGTATGAATGAATTAGAATGGATCGTACGAATGAATTAGAATGGATCGTGCGAATGAATTAGAATGGATCGTACGAATGAATTAGAATGGATCGTACGAATGAACTGGAATGGATACATTTGTGCGAATGAATTAGAATGGATCATACGAATGAATTAGAATGGATCGTACGAATGAATTAGAATGGATCTTACGAATGAATTAGAATGGATCGTACAAATAAATTAGAATGGATCGCACGAATGAATTAGAATGGATACATTCGTGCGAATGAATTAGAATGGATCGTACGAATGAATTAGAATGGATCGTACGAATGAATTAGAATGGATCGTACGAATGAATTAGAATGGATCGTACGAATAAATTAGAATGGATACATTCATCCGAATGAATTAGAATGGATCATACGAATGAGTAAGAATGGATCGTACGAATGAAATAGAATAGATTGTACGAATGAATTAGAATGGATCCTACGAATGAATTAGAATGGATCGTGTGAAAGAATTAGAATGGATTGTATGAATGAATTAGAATGGATCGTATGAATGAATTAGAATGGATCGTGCGAATGAATTCGAATGGATCGAACGAATTTATTCTAATTCATTCATACAATCCATTCTAATTCTTTCACACGATCCATTCTAATTCATTCGTATGTTCCATTCTAATTCATTAGCACGATCCATGCTAATTCATTCGTTCGATCAATTCTAATTCATTAGCACGATCCATTCTAATTCATTCGTACGATCCATTCTAACTCATTCGCACGATCCATTCTAATTCATTCATAGTATCCATTCTAATTCATTCATACGATCTATTCTAATTCTTTCGCACGAATGTATCCATTCTACTTCATTCGCACGAATGTATCCATTCTAATTCATTCGTACGATCCATTCTAATTCATTCGTACGATCCATTCTAATTCATTCATACGATCTATTCTAATTCATTCATACAATCAATTCTAATTCTTTCACATGATCCATTCTAATTCATTCGTACGATCCATTCTAATTCATTCGCACAATCCATTCTATTTCATTCGTACGATCCATTCGTACTCATTGGTACGATCCATTTTAATTCATTCGCACGAATGTATCCATTCTAATTCATTCGTACGAATCCATTCTAATTCATTCGTACAATCCATTCTA
The DNA here is from genome assembly GCA_947650365.1 of Chamaelirium japonicum. Classification (NCBI taxonomy): domain Eukaryota; kingdom Viridiplantae; phylum Streptophyta; class Magnoliopsida; order Liliales; family Melanthiaceae; genus Chamaelirium; species Chamaelirium japonicum. The sequence goes on from CANTAL010000123.1 coordinate 164,232, forward strand.
TTTCATTCATACGATCCATTCTTACTCATTCGTATGATCCATTCTAATTCATTCGCACGAATGTATCCATTCTAAATCATTCGTACGATCCATTCTAATTCATTCGTACGATCCATTCTAAATCATTCGTACAATCAATTCTATTTCATTCATACGATCAATTCTAATTCATTCGCACGATCCATTCTAATTCATTCGTACGATCCATTCAAATTCATTCGCACGATCCATTCTAATTCATTCGTACAATCCATTCTATTTCATTCGTACGATCCATTCTTACTCATTCGTATGATCCATTCTAATTCATTCGCACGAATGTATCCATTCTAATCCATTCGTACGATCCATTCTAATCAATTCGTACGATCCATTCTAATTCATTCGCATGAATGTAACCATTATAGTTCATTCATTTGATCCATTCTAATTCATTCGTCCGATCCATTCTAATTCATTCGTCCGATCCATTCTAATTCATTCGCACGAATGTATCCATTCTAAACCATTCATACGATCCATTCTAATTTATTCGTACGATCCATTCTAATTCATTCATAAGATCCATTCTAATTCATTCGTACGATCCATTCTAATTCATTCGTACGATCCATTCTAATTCATTCGCACGAATGTATCCATTCTAGTTCATTCGTATGATCCATTCTAATTCATTCGTACGATCCATTCTAATTCATTCGCACGATCCATTCTAATTCATTCGTACGATCCATTCTAATTCATTCGCACGAATGTATCCATTCTAATTCATTCGTGCATACGATCCATTCTAATTCATTCGCACGAATGTATCCATTTTAATTCATTTGTATAATCCATTCTATTTCATTCGTACGATCCATTCTTACTCATTCGTATGATCCATTCTAATTCATTCGCACGAATGTATCCTTTCTAATTCATTCGTACGATCCATTCTAATTCATTCGCACGGTCCATTCTAATTCATTCGTACGATCCATTCTAATTCATTCGCACGAATGTATCCATTCTAGTTCATTCGTACGATCCATTCTAATTCATTCGTACGATCCATTCTAATTCATTCGCACGATCCATTCTAATTCATTCGTACGATCAATTCTAATTCATTCGCACGAATGTATCCATTCCAATTCATTCGTATGATCCTGAATTAGAATGGATCGTACGAATGAACTAGAATGGATACATTCGTGCGAATGAATTAGAATGGATCGTACGAATGAATTAGAATGGATCGTACGAATGAATTAGAATGGATCATATTAATGAATTAGAATGGATCGTACGAATGAATTAGAATGGATACATTCGTTCGAATGAATTAGAATGGATCGTGCGAATCAATTAGACAGGATCGTGCGAATGAATAAGAATAAATCATACGAATGAATTAGAATGGATCGTACGAATTAATTAGAATGGATACATTCGTGCGAATGAATTAGAATGGATTGTATGAATGAATTAGAATGGATCGTACGAATGAATTAGAATTGATCATACGAATTAATTAGAATGGATCATACGAATGAATTAGAATGGATCGTACGAATGAATTAGAATGGATCGTACGAATGAATTAGAATGGATACATTCGTGCGAATGAATTAGAATGGATTGTGCGAATGAATAAGAACAGATCGTGCGAATGAATTAGAATGGATCGTACGAATGAATTAGAATGGATCGTGCGAATGAATTAGAATGGATCGTACGAATGAATTAGAATGGATACATTTGTGCGAATGAATTAGAATGGATCGTACGAATGAATTAGAATGGATCGTATGAATGAATTAGAATGGATCGTACGAATGAATTAGAATGGATCGTGCGAATGAATTAGAATGGATCGTACGAATGAATTAGAATGGATCGTACGAATGAACTGGAATGGATACATTTGTGCGAATGAATTAGAATGGATCATACGAATGAATTAGAATGGATCGTACGAATGAATTAGAATGGATCTTACGAATGAATTAGAATGGATCGTACAAATAAATTAGAATGGATCGCACGAATGAATTAGAATGGATACATTCGTGCGAATGAATTAGAATGGATCGTACGAATGAATTAGAATGGATCGTACGAATGAATTAGAATGGATCGTACGAATGAATTAGAATGGATCGTACGAATAAATTAGAATGGATACATTCATCCGAATGAATTAGAATGGATCATACGAATGAGTAAGAATGGATCGTACGAATGAAATAGAATAGATTGTACGAATGAATTAGAATGGATCCTACGAATGAATTAGAATGGATCGTGTGAAAGAATTAGAATGGATTGTATGAATGAATTAGAATGGATCGTATGAATGAATTAGAATGGATCGTGCGAATGAATTCGAATGGATCGAACGAATTTATTCTAATTCATTCATACAATCCATTCTAATTCTTTCACACGATCCATTCTAATTCATTCGTATGTTCCATTCTAATTCATTAGCACGATCCATGCTAATTCATTCGTTCGATCAATTCTAATTCATTAGCACGATCCATTCTAATTCATTCGTACGATCCATTCTAACTCATTCGCACGATCCATTCTAATTCATTCATAGTATCCATTCTAATTCATTCATACGATCTATTCTAATTCTTTCGCACGAATGTATCCATTCTACTTCATTCGCACGAATGTATCCATTCTAATTCATTCGTACGATCCATTCTAATTCATTCGTACGATCCATTCTAATTCATTCATACGATCTATTCTAATTCATTCATACAATCCATTCTAATTCTTTCACATGATCCATTCTAATTCATTCGTACGATCCATTCTAATTCATTCGCACAATCCATTCTATTTCATTCGTACGATCCATTCGTACTCATTGGTACGATCCATTTTAATTCATTCGCACGAATGTATCCATTCTAATTCATTCGTACGAATCCATTCTAATTCATTCGTACAATCCATTCTATTTCATTCATACGATCCATTCTTACTCATTCGTATGATCCATTCTAATTCATTCGCACGAATGTATCCATTCTAAATCATTCGTACGATCCATTCTAATTCATTCGTACGATCCATTCTAAATCATTCGTACAATCAATTCTATTTCATTCATACGATCAATTCTAATTCATTCGCACGATCCATTCTAATTCATTCGTACGATCCATTCAAATTCATTCGCACGATCCATTCTAATTCATTCGTACAATCCATTCTATTTCATTCGTACGATCCATTCTTACTCATTCGTATGATCCATTCTAATTCATTCGCACGAATGTATCCATTCTAATCCATTCGTACGATCCATTCTAATCCATTCGTACGATCCATTCTAATTCATTCGCATGAATGTAACCATTATAGTTCATTCATTTGATCCATTCTAATTCATTCGTCCGATCCATTCTAATTCATTCGTCCGATCCATTCTAATTCATTCGCACGAATGTATCCATTCTAAACCATTCATACGATCCATTCTAATTTATTCGTACGATCCATTCTAATTCATTCATAAGATCCATTCTAATTCATTCGTACGATCCATTCTAATTCATTCGTACGATCCATTCTAATTCATTCGCACGAATGTATCCATTCTAGTTCATTCGTATGATCCATTCTAATTCATTCGTACGATCCATTCTAATTCATTCGCACGATCCATTCTAATTCATTCGTACGATCCATTCTAATTCATTCGCACGAATGTATCCATTCTAATTCATTCGTGCATACGATCCATTCTAATTCATTCGCACGAATGTATCCATTTTAATTCATTTGTATAATCCATTCTATTTCATTCGTACGATCCATTCTTACTCATTCGTATGATCCATTCTAATTCATTCGCACGAATGTATCCTTTCTAATTCATTCGTACGATCCATTCTAATTCATTCGCACGGTCCATTCTAATTCATTCGTACGATCCATTCTAATTCATTCGCACGAATGTATCCATTCTAGTTCATTCGTACGATCCATTCTAATTCATTCGTACGATCCATTCTAATTCATTCGCACGATCCATTCTAATTCATTCGTACGATCAATTCTAATTCATTCGCACGAATGTATCCATTCCAATTCATTCGTATGATCCTGAATTAGAATGGATCGTACGAATGAACTAGAATGGATACATTCGTGCGAATGAATTAGAATGGATCGTACGAATGAATTAGAATGGATCGTACGAATGAATTAGAATGGATCATACGAATGAATTAGAATGGATCATACGAATGAGTAAGAATGGATCGTACGAATGAAATAGAATGGATTGTACGAATGAATTAGAATGGATCGTACGAATGAATTAGAATGGATCATGTGAAAGAATTAGAATGGATTGTATGAATGAATTAGAATGGATCATATGAATGAATTAGAATGGATCGTGCGAATGAATTCGAATGGATCGTATGAATGAATTAGAATGGATCGTACGAATGAATTAGAATGGATACATTCGTGCGAATGAATTAGAATGGATACATTCGTGCGAAAGAATTAGAATTGATCGTATGAATGAATTAGAATGGATCCTATGAATGAATTAGAATGGATCGTGCGAATGAATTAGAATGGATCGTACGAATGAATTAGAATGGATCGTGCTAATGAATTAGAATTGATCGAACGAATGAATTAGCATGGATCGTGCTAATGAATTAGAATGAAACGTACGAATGAATTAGAATGGATCGTGTGAAAGAATTAGAATGGATTGTATGAATGAATTAGAATGAATTCGTACGATCCATTCGAATTCATTCGCACGATCCATTCAAATTCATTGATACGATCCATTCTAATTCATTCATACAATCCGTTCTAATTCTTTCACATGATCCATTCTAATTCATTCGTAGGATCCATTCTAGTTCATTCGTACAATCTATTCTATTTCATTCGTACGATCCATTCTTACTCATTGTATGATCCATTCTAATTCATTCGGACGAATGTATCCATTCTAATTTATTCGTACGATCCATTCTAATTAATTCGTACGATCCATTCTAATTCATTCGTATGTTCCATTCTTACTCATTCGTATGATCCATTCTAATTAATTCGTACGATCCATTCTAATTCATTCGTACGATCCATTCTAATTCATTCGCACAATCTATTCTAATTCATTCGTACGATCCATTCTAATTTATTCGTACGATCGTACGAATGAATTAGAATGGATCGTACGGAATGAATTAGAATGGATTGTATGAATGAATTAGAATAGATACATTCGTGCGAATGAATTAGAATGGATCATATGAATGAGTAAGAATGGATCGTACGAATGAAATAGAATGGATTGTACGAATAAATTAGAATGGATCGTACAAATGAATTAGAATGGATCGTACGAATGAATTAGAATGGATCATACGAATGAGTAAGAATGGATCGTACAAATGAAATAGAATGGATTGTACGAATGAATTAGAATGGATCGTACGAATGAATTAGAATGGATCGTGTGAAAGAATTAGAATGCATTGTATGAATGAATTAGAATGGATAGTATGAATGAACTAGAATGGATCGTGCGAATGAATTCGAATGGATCGCATGATCCATTCGAATAGAATGGATCGTATGAATGAATTCGAATGGATCGGGCGAATGAATTAGAATGGATTGTAGGAATGAATTAGAATGGATCGTATGAATAAATTAGAATGGATCGTATGAATGAATTAGAATGGATCGTGCGAATGAATTAGAATGGATCGTACGAATGAATTAGAATGGATCGTACGAATGAATTAGAATGGATCATACGAATGAATTAGAATGGATCATACGAATGAGTAAGAATGGATCGTACGAATGAAATAGAATGGATTGTACGAATGAATTAGAATGGATACATTCATGCGAATGAATTAGAATGGATCGGACGATTGAATTAGAATGGATCGTACGATTCATTCTAATTCATTCGTATGATCCATTCTAATATATTCGTACGATTCATGCTAATTCATTCGCACGATCCTTTCTAATTCATTCGTACGAATGTATCCATTCTAATTCATTCGTACGATCCATTCTAATTCATTAATATGATCGTACGAATGAATTAGAATGGATCGTACGAATGAATTAGAATGGACCGTACGAATGAATTAGAATGGATACATTCGTGCGAATGAATTAGAATGGATCGAACGAATGAATTAGAATGGATCGTACGAATGAATTAGAATGGATCGTACGAATGAATTAGAATGGATCGTACGAATAAATTAGAATGGATACATTCATCCGAATGAATTAGAATGGATCATACGAATGAGTAAGAATGGATCGTACAAATGAAATAGAATAGATTGTACGAATGAATTAGAATGGATCATACGAATGAATTAGAATAGATCGTGTGAAAGAATTAGAATGGATTGTATGAATGAATTAGAATGAATTCGTACGATCCATTCGAATTCATTCGCACGATCCATTCTAATTCATTCATACGATCCATTCTAATTCATTCATACAATCCATTCTAATTCTTTCACACGATCCATTCTAATTCATTCGTAGGATCCATTCTAATTCATTCGTACAATCTATTCTATTTCATTCGTACGATCCATTCTAATTCATTCATATGATCCATTCTAATTCATTCGTACGATCCATCTTAATTCATTCGTCTGATCCATTCTAATTCATTCGCACGAATGTATCCATTCTAATTCATTCGTACGATCCATTCTAATTCATTCGTACGATCCATTCTAATTCATTCGTAAGATCCATTCTAATTCATTCGTACGATCCATTCTAATTCATTCGTCTGATCCATTCTAATTCATTCACACGAATGTATCCATTCTAATTCATTCGTACGATCCATTCTAATTCATTCGTACGATCCATTCTAATTCATTCGTAAGATCCATTCTAATTCATTCGTACGATCCATTCTAATTCATTCGTACGATCAATTCTAATTCATTCGCACGAATGTATCCATTCTAGTTCATTCGTACGATCCATTCTAATTCATTCGTACGATCCATTCTAATTCATTCCCACGATCCATTCTAATTTATTCGTACGATCCATTCTAATTCATTCGTACGATCTATTCTAATTCATTCGCACGAATGTAACCATTCTAATTCATTCATACGATTCATTCTAATCCATTCGTATGAGCTATTCTAATTCATTCGTACGATCCATTCTAATTCATTCGTACGATCCATTGTAATTCATTCATACAATCCATTTAGATTCATTCGCACAAATGTATCCATTCAAATTCATTCGTACGATCCAGTCTAATTCATTCGTACGATCCATTCTAATTCATTCGCACGAATATATCCATTCTAATTCTTTCGTACGATGCATTCTAATTCATTCGTACGATTATCCATTCGTGCGAATGAATTAGAATGGATCGTGCACGAATGTATCCATTCTAATTCATTCGTACGATCAATTCTAATTCATTAATATGATCCATTCTAATTCATTCGTACGATCCATTCTAATTCATATGCACAAAGGTATCCATTCTAATCCATTCGTAGGATCCATTCTAATCCATTCATACGATCCTTTCTAACTCATTCGTATGATCCATTCTAATTCATTCGCTCGAATGTATCCATTCTAATCCATTCGTACGATCCATTCTAATTCATTTGCATGAATGTAACCATTCTAATTCATTCATTTGATCCATTCTAATTCATTCGTACGATCCATTCTAATTCATTCGTCCGATCCATTCTAATTCATTCGCACGAATGTATCCATTCTAATTCATTCGTACGATCCATTCTAATTCATTAATATGATCCATTCTAATTTATTCGTATGATCCATTCTAATTCATTTGTACGATCCATTCTAATTCATTCGTAAGATCCATTCTAATTCATTCGTACAATCCATTCTAATTCATTCGTACGATCCATTCTAATTCATTCGCACGAATGTATCCTTTCTAGTTCATTCGTACGATCCATTCTAATTCATTCGTACGATCCATTCTAATTCATTCGCACGAATGTATCCATTCTAATTCATTCGTACGATCCATTCTAATTCATTAATATGATCCATTCTAATTCATTCGTACGATCCATTCTAATTCATATGCACAAAGGTATCCATTCCAATTCATTCGTACGATCCATTCTAATTCAGGATCGTACGAATGAATTAGAATGGATAAATTCGTGCGAATGAATTAGAATTGATCATACGAATGAATTAGAATGGATCGTGCGAATGAATTAGAATGGATCGTACGAATGAATTAGAATGGATCGTACGAATGAACTAGAATGGATACATTCGTGCGAATGAATTAGAATGGATCGTACGAATGAATTAGAATGGATCGTACAAATGAATTAGAATGGATCTTACGAATGAATTAGAATGGATCGTACGAATGAATTAGAATGGATCGTACGAATGAATTTGAATGGATACATTCGTGCGAATGAATTAGAATGGCTCGGCGAATGAATTAGAATGGATCGTACGAATGAATTAGAATGGATCGTACGAATGAATTAGAATGGATCGTACGAATAAATTAGAATGGATACATTCGTCCGAATGAATTAGAATGGAGCATACGAATAAGTAAGAATGGATCGTACGAATGAAATAGAATAGATTGTACGAATGAATTAGAATGGATCCTACGAATGAATTAGAATGGATCGTGTGAAAGAATTAGAATGGATTGTATGAATGAATTAGAATGGATCGTATGAATGAATTAGAATGGATCGTACGAATTCATTCTAATTCATTCATACAATCCATTCTAATTCTTTCACACGATCTATTCTAATTCATTCGTAGGATCCATTCTAATTCATTCGTACAATCTATTCTATTTCATTCGTACGATCCATTCTTACTCATTCGTATGATCCATTCTAATTCATTCGGACAAATGTATCCATTCTAATTTATTTGTACGATCCATTCTAATTCATTCATACGATCCATTCTAATTCATTCGGACGATCCATTCAAATTCATTCGTCTGATCCATTCTAATTCATTCGCACGAATGTATCCATTCTAATTCATTCGTACGGTCCATTCTAATTCATTCGCACAATCCATTCTATTTCATTCGTACGATCCTTTCTTACTCATTCGTATGATCCATTATGGATACATTCGTGCGAATGAATTAGAATGGATCATACGAATGAGATAGAATGGATCGTACGAATGAAATAGAATAGATTGTGCGAATGAATTAGAATGGATCGTACGAATCAATTAGAATGGATCGTGTGAAAGAATTTGAATGGATTGTATGAATGAATTAGAATAGATCGTATGAATGAATTAGAATGGATCGTACGAATGAATTAGAATGGATCGTACGAATGAACTAGAATGGATACATTCGTGCGAATGAATTAGAATGGATCGTACAAATGAATTAGAATGGATCGTACGAATGAATTAGAATGGATCTTACGAATGAATTAGAATGGATCGTACAAATGCATGATCCATGCTAATTCATTCGTTCGATCAATTCTAATTCATTAGCACGATCCATTCTAATTCATTCGTACGATCCATTCTAATTCATTCGCACGATCCTTTCTAATTCATTCGTACGATCCATTCTAATTCTTTCACACGATCCATTCTAATTCATTCATACGATCCATTCTAATTCATTCGTACGATCTATTCTAATTCATTCGTACGATCCATTCTAATTCCTTCGTATGATCCATTCTGATTCATTCATACAATCCATTCTAATTCTTTCACACGATCCATTCTAATTCATTCGTACGATCCATTCTAATTCATTCGTGCAATCCATTCTATTTCATTCATATACATTCGTGCGAATGAATTAGAATGGATCATACGAATGAGTAAGAATGGATCGTACGAATGAAATAGAATGGATCGTACGAATGAATTAGAATGGATTGTACGAATGAATTAGAATGGATCGTACGAATAAATTAGAATGGATACATTCGTCCGAATGAATTAGAATGGATCATACGAATGAGTAAGAATGGGTCGTACGAATGAAATAGAATAGATTGTACGAATGAATTAGAATGGATTCGTACGAATGAATTAGAATGGATACATTCGTGCGAATGAATTAGAATGGATCGTACCAATGAGTAAGAATGGATCGTTCAAATGAAATAGAATGGATTGTGCGAATGAATTAGAATGGATCGCACGAATGTATCCATTATAATTCATTCGTTCAATCCATTCTAATTTATTCGTACGATCCATTCTAATTCATTCGTATGATCCATTCTAATTAATTCGTATGATCCATTCTAATTCATTCGTACGATCCATTCTAATTCATTCATACAATCCATTCTAATTCATTCGTACGATCCATTCTAATTCACTCATACGATCCATTCTAATACATTCATACGATCCATTCTAATTCATTTGCACGTACGAATGAATTAGAATGGATCGTACGAATGAATTAGAATAGATCGTACGAATGAATTAGAATGGATCGTACGAAGGAATTAGAATGGATCGTACGAATGAATTAGAATGGATATATTCGTGCAAATGAATTAGAATGGATCGTATGAATGTATTAGAATGGATCGTGTGAGTGAATTAGAATGGATCGTACGTATGAATTAGAATGGATTGTATGAATGAATTAGAATGGATCGTACGAATGAATTAGAATGGATCGTGTGAAAGAATTAGAATGGATTATACGAATGAATTAGAATGGATCGTACGAATGAATTAGAATGGATCGTACGAATGAATTAGAATGGATACATTCGTGCGAACGAATTAGAATGGATCGGACGAATGAATTAGAATGGATCATACGAATGAATTAGAATGGATCAAATGAATGAATTAGAATGGTTACATTCATGCGAATGAAGTAGAATGGATCGTAAGAATGGATTAGAATGGATCGTACGAATGGATTAGAATGGATACATTCGTGCGAATGAATTAGAATGGATTGTATGAATGAATTAGAATGGATCGTACGAATGAATTAGAATGGATCGTATGCGTGAATTAGAATGGATACGAAGGAATTAGAATGGATCGTACGAAGGAATTAGAATGGATCATACGAATGAAATAGAATGGATCGTACGAAGGAATTAGAATGGATCGTACGAAGGAATTAGAATGGATCATACGAATGAATTAGAATGGATATATTCATGCAAATGAATTAGAATGGATGATATGAATGAATTAGAATGGATCGTATGAGTTAATTAGAATGGATAGTACGAATGAAGTAGAATGGATCGTATGAATGAATTAGAATGGATACATTCGTGCGAATGAATTAGAATGGATCATATGAATGAATTAGAATAGATTGTGCGAATGAATTAGAATGGATCGTATGAATGAATTAGAATGGATACATTCGTGCGAATAAATTAGAATGGATTGTATGAATGAATTAGAATGGATCGTACGAATGAATTAGAATGGATCGTACGAATGAATTAGAATAGATTGCGCAAATGAATTAGCATGGATCGTGCGAATGAAATAGAATGGATACAAATGAATTAGAATGGATCATATGAATGAATTAGAATGACGATCCATTCTTACTCATTCGTATGATCCATTCTAATTTATTCGCACGAATGTATCCATTCTAATTCATTCGTATGTCTAATTCATTCATACGGTCCATTCTAATTCATTCGCACAATCCATTCTGTTTCATTCGTACGATCCATTCTTACTCATTCGTATGATCCATTATGGATACATTCGTGCGAATGAATTAGAATGGATCATACGAATGAGTAAGAATGGCTCGTACGAATGAAATAGAATGGATAGTGCGAATGAATTAGAATGGATCGTACGAATGAATTAGAATGGATCGTGTGAAAGAATTAGAATGGATTGTATGAATGAATTAGAATAGATCGTATGAATGAATTAGAATGGATCGTACGAATGAATTAGAATGGATCGTACGAATGAATTAGAATGGATATATTCGTGCAAATGAATTAGAATGGATCGTATGAATGTATTAGAATGGATCGTATGAGTGAATTAGAATGGATCATACGAATTAATTAGAATGGATCATACGAATGAATTAGAATGGATCGTACGAATGAATTAGAATGGATCGTACGAATGAATTAGAATGGATACATTCGTGCGAATGAATTAGAATGGATTGTGCGAATGAATAAGAACAGATCGTGCGAATGAATTAGAATGGATCGTACGAATGAATTAGAATGGATCGTGCGAATGAATTAGAATGGATCGTACGAATGAATTAGAATGGATACATTTGTGCGAAAGAATTAGAATGGATCGTACGAATGAATTAGAATGGATTGTATGAATGAATTAGAATGGATCGTACGAATGAATTAGAATGGATCGTGCGAATGAATTAGAATGGATCGTACGAATGAATTAGAATAGATCGTACGAATGAACTAGAATGGATACATTCGTGCGAATGAATTAGAATGGATCGTACGAATGAATTAGAATGGATCGTACGAATGAATTAGAATGGATCTTATGAATCAATTAGAATGGATCGTACGAATGAATTAGAATGGATACATTTGTGCGAATGAATTAGAATGGATCGTACGAATGAATTAGAATGGATCGTATGAATGAATTAGAATGGATCGTACGAATGAATTAGAATGGATCGTACGAATGAATTAGAATGGATACATTCGTGCGAATGAATTTGAATGGATCGGACGAATGAATTAGAATGGATCGTACGAATGAATTAGAATGGATCAGTTGAATGAATTATAATTGTTACATTCATGCGAATGAATTAGAATGGATCGTACGAATGGATTAGAATGGATCGTACGAATAGATTAGAATGGATACATTCGTGCGAATGAATTAGAATGGATCATACGAATGAGTAAGAATGGATCGTACGAATGAAATAGAATGGATTGTACGAATGAATTAGAATGGATCCAGGGGCGTAGCCAAAAATCTTTTTTGGGCTGGGCTGAAACTAAATTAGTTTTATTTTACAATAAAAGTTTTACTTTATAAAAAAATACTAAGCAAAACTTTTTAAGAAAACATCGACAGTACTAGAAATTATATTAATATAAGAAAAGGTTAATTATACTTTGTCCTTCTGAATTTTAGCTTAAAAACATTTAACCCCTCTACAGTTAAAAAACTACATTTTGCCCCATTGAAGTCAAATAAAAATTACAAAATAAGAGAAATTAAGTAGTTGACAAAAGGAGTATTGTGCTAACATTTCAAATTTTAGGGAGCATTTTGGAACAAAGCAAACTATAGGGGGGTTAAGTGCTTTTGGTGGCGATTCACGTTTTCGTGAGGACTCATAGGCGATAGCGATTCAAGTATGTGTCACGAGGGGCCAAGGGCCTTGCTGGGTTGATACAGGCTGAGGTCATGTTTAAGATGGGCTGAGACATATACTTAATAATATGGGCTAATATTTCTCAAAACTCGGCCGGGCTATAGCCCGGCCGAGCCAACTATTAGATCCGCCCATGAATGGATCGTACAAATGAATTAGAATGGATCGTGTGAAAGAATTAGAATGGATTGTATGAATGAATTAGAATGGATCGTACGAATGAATTAGAATGGATCGTACGAATGAATTAGAATGGATCGTACGAATGAATTAGAATGGATACATTCGTGCGAATGAATTAGAATGGATACATTCGTGCGAAAGAATTAGAATAGATCGTATGAATGAATTAGAATGGATCCTATGAATGAATTAGAATGGATCGTGCGAATGAATTAAAATGGATCGTACGAATGAATTAGAATGGATCGTGCTAATGAATTAGAATTGATCGAACGAATGAATTAGCATAGATCGTGCTAATGAATTAGAATGGAACGTACGAATGAATTAGAATGGATCGTGTGAAAGAATTAGAATGGATTGTATGACGAATGAATTAGTAAGAATGGATCGTACGAATGAATTAGAATGGATACATTCGTGCGAATGAATTAGAATAGATCGGACGAATGAATTAGAATGGATCGTACGAATGAATTAGAATGGATCGTACGAATGAATTAGAATGGATTGTACGAATAAATTAGAATGGATACATTCGTCCGAATGAATTAGAATGGATCATACGAATGAGTAAGAATGGATCGTACGAATGAAATAGAATAGATTGTACGAATGAATTAGAATGGATCCTACGAATGAATTAGAATAGATCGTGTGAAAGAATTAGAATGGATTGTATGAATGAATTAGAATGAATTCATACGATCCATTCGAATTCATTCGCACGATCCATTCTAATTCATTCATATGATCCATTCTAATTCATTCATATAATCCATTCTAATTCTTTCACACGATCCATTCTAATTCATTCGTAGGATCCATTCTAATTCATTCGTACAATCTATTCTATTTCATTCGTACGATCCATTCTTACTCATTCATATGATCCATTCTAATTCATTCGGATGAATGTATCCATTCTAATTTATTCGTATGATCCATTCTAATTCATTCGTACGATCCATTCTAATTCATTCGTCCGATCCATTCTAATTTATTCGCACGAATGTATCCATTCTAATTCATTCGTACAATCCATTCTAATTCATTCGCACAATCTATTCTAATTCATTCATACGATCCATTCTAATTCATTCACACGAATGTATCCATTCTAATTCATTCATACGATCCATTCTACTTCATTCGTACTATCCGTTCTAATTCACTCATACGATCCATTCTAATTCATTCATACGATCAATTCTAATTCATTTGCACGAATATATCCATTCTAATTCATTCGTACGATCCATTCTAATTCCTTCGTACGATCCATTCTAATTCCTTCGTACGATCCATTCTAATTCCTTCATACGATCCATTCTATTTCATTCGTATGATCCATTCTAATTTCTTCGTACGATACATTCTAATTCCTTCGTATCCATTCTAATTCACACATACGATCCATTCTAATTCATTCGTACGATCCATTCTAATTCATTCATACAATCCATTCTAATTCATTCGCACGAATGTATCCATTCTAGTTCATTCGTACGATCCATTCTAATTCATTCGTACGATCCATTCTAATTCATTCGCACGATCCATTCTAATTCATTCGTACGATCCATTCTAATTAAATCATACGATCCATTCTAATTCATTCGTACGATCCATTCTAATTCATTCGCACAAATGTATCCATTCTAATTCTTTCGTACGATCCATTCTAATTCATTCATACAATCCATTCTAATTCATTCGCACGTATGTATCCATTCTAGTTCATTCGTACGATCCATTCTAATTCATTCGTACGATCCATTCTAATTCATTCGTACGATCTATTCTAATTCATTCGTACGATCCATTCTAATTTCATTCGTACGATCCATTCTAATTCATTCGCTCGAATGTATCCATTCTAATCCATTCGTATGATCCATTCTAATCCATTCGTACGATCCATTCTAATTCATTCGCATGAATGTAACCATTCTAATTAATTCATTTGATCCATTCTAATTCATTCGTACGATCCATTCTAATTCATTCGTCCGATCCATTCTAATTCATTCGCACGATCCATTCTAATTCATTCGTACGATCCATTCTAATTCTTTCACACGATCCATTCTAATCCATTCGTACGATCCATTCTAATTCATTCGTACGATCTATTCTAATTCATTCGTACGATCCATTCTAATTCATTCGTACGATCCATTCTAATTCATTCGTACGATCCATTCTAATTCATTCACACGAATGTATCCATTCGTACGAATGAATTAGAATAGATTGTACGAATGAATTAGAATGGAACGTACGAATGAATTAGAATCGATCGTACGAAGGAATTAGAATGGATCGTATGAATGAATTAGAATGGATCGTACGAATGAATTAGAATAGATCATACGAATGAATTAGAATGGATCGTACGAAGGAATTAGAATGGATCATACGAATGAATTAGAATGGATATATTCGTGCAAATGAATTAGAATGGATCGTATGAATGTATTATAATGGATCGTATGAGTGAATTAGAATGGATCGTACGAATGAATTAGAATGGATTGTATGAATGAATTAGAATGGATCGTACGAATGAATTAGAATGGATCGTATGAATGAGTTAGAATTGATCGTACGAATGAATTAGAATGGATCGTGCGAATGAATTAGAATGGATCGTACGAATGGACTAGAATGGATACATTCGTGCGAATGAATTAGAATGGATCGTACGAATGAATTAGAATGGATCGTACGAATGAATTAGAATGGATCGTACGAATGGATTAGAAAGGATCATACGAATGAATTAGAATGGATCGTGCGAATGAATTAGAATGGATCGAACGAATGAATTAGAATGGATATATTCGAGCGAATGAATTAGAATAGATCGTAGGAATGAATTAGAATGGATCATACGAATAAATTAGAAAGGATCGTACGAACGAATTTGAATGGATCGTACGAACGAATTAGAATGGATCATATGAACGAATTAGAATGGATCGTACGAATGAATTAGAATGGATACATTCGAGCGAATGAATTAGAATGGATCGTACAAATGAATTAGAATAGATCATAGGAATGAATTAGAATGGATCGTGCAAATGTATTAGAATGGATACATTCGTGCGAATGAATTAGAATGGATCGTGCGAATGAATTAGAATGGATCGTACGAATGAATTAGAATGGATATATTTGAATGAATAAATTAGAATGGATCATACGAATGAACTAGAATGGATCGTACGAATGAATTAGAATTGATAGTGCGAATGAATTAGAATGGATCGTACGAATGAATTAGAATGGATACATTCGTGCGAATGAATTAGAATGGATCATACGAATGAGTAAGAATGGATCGTACGAATGAAATAGAATGGATTATACAAGTGAATTAGAATGGATACATTCGTGCGAATGAATTAGAATGGATCGTATGTACGAATGAATTAGAATGGATACATTCGTGCGAATGAATTAGAATGGATCGTACGAATGAATTAGAATGGATCGTGCGAATGAATTAGAATGGATCGTACAAATGAATTAGAATGGATCGTACGAATAAACTAGAATGGAAACATTCATGCGAATGAATTAGAATGGATCGTACGAATGAATTAGAATGGATCGTACGAATGAATTAGAATGGATCTTACGAATGAATTAGAATGGATCGTACGAATAAATTAGAATGGATCGTATGAATGGTTTAGAATGGATACATTCATGCGAATGAATTAGAATGGATCGGACAAATGAATTAGAATGGATCGTACGAATGAATTAGAATGGTTATATTCATGCAAATGAATTAGAATGGATCGTATGAATGTATTAGAATGAATCGTATGAGTGAATTAGAATGGATCGTATGAATGAATTAGAATGGATTGTATGAATGAATTAGAATGGATCGTACGAATATATTAGAATAGATCATACGAATTAATTAGAATGGATCATACGAATGAATTAGAATGGATCGTACGAATGAATTAGAATGGATACATTCGTGCGAATGAATTAGAATGGATTGTGCGAATGAATTAGAATGGATCGTACGAATGAATTAGAATGGATCATATTAATGAATTAGAATGGATCGTACGAATAAATTAGAATGGATACATTCGTGCGAATGAATTAGAATGGATCGTGCATGAATGTATCCATTCTAATTCATTCGTACGATCCATTCTAGTTCATTAATATGATCCATTCTAATTCATTCGTACGATCCATTCTAATTCATATGCACAAAGTTATCCATTCTAATACATTATAGGATCCATTCTAATGCATTCGTACGATCCATTCTAATTCATTCGTACGATCCATTCTAATTCATTCGCTCGAATGTATCCATTCTAATCCATTCGTACGATCCATTCTAATCCATTCGTACGATCCATTCTAATTCATTCGCATGAATGTAACCATTCTAATTCATTCATTTGATCCATTCTAATTCATTCGTACGATCCATTCTAATTCATTCGTCCGATCCATTCTAATTCATTCGCATGAATGTATCCATTCTAATTCATTCGTACGATCCATTCTAATTCATTCGTACGATCCATTCGAATTCATTCGTAAGATCCATTCTAATTCATTCGTACGATCCATTCTAATTCATTCATACGATCCATTCTAATTCATTCGCACGAATGTATCCATTCTAGTTCATTCGTACGATCCATTCTAATTCATTCGTACGATCCATTCTAATTCATTCGCATGATCCATTCTAATTCATTCGTACGATCAATTCTAATTCATTCGCACGAATGTATCCATTCGAATTCATTCATACGATCCATTCTAATTCATTCGTACGATCCATTCTAATTCATTCGTACGATCCATTCTAATTCATTCGTCCGATCTATTCTAATTCATTCGCGCGAATGTATCCATTCTAGTTCATTCGTACGATCCATTCTAGTTCATTCGTACGATCCATTCTATTTCATTCGTACGATCCATTCTTACTCATTCGTATGATCCATTCTAATTCATTCGGATGAATGTATCCATTCTAATTTATTCGTACGATCCATTCTAATTCATTCGTACGATCCATCCTAATTCATTCGTCCGATCCATTCTAATTCATTCGCACGAATGTATCCATTTTAATTCATTCGTACGATCCATTCTAATTCATTCGTACGATCCATTCTAATTCATTCATACAATCCATTCTAATTCATTCGCACGAATGTATCCATTCTAGTTCATTCGTACGATCCATTCTAATTCATTCGTACGATCCATTCTAATTCATTCGCACGATCCATTCTAATTCATTCGTACGATCCATTCTAATTAAATCATACGATCCATTCTAATTCATTCGTACGATCCATTCTAATTCATTCGCACAAATGTATCCATTCTAATTCTTTCGTACGATCCATTCTAATTCATTCATACAATCCATTCTAATTCATTCGCACGTATGTATCCATTCTAGTTCATTCGTACGATCCATTCTAATTCATTCGTACGATCCATTCTAATTCATTCGTACGATCTATTCTAATTCATTCGTACGATCCATTCTAATTTCATTCGTACGATCCATTCTAATTCATTCGCTCGAATGTATCCATTCTAATCCATTCGTATGATCCATTCTAATCCATTCGTACGATCCATTCTAATTCATTCGCATGAATGTAACCATTCTAATTAATTCATTTGATCCATTCTAATTCATTCGTACGATCCATTCTAATTCATTCGTCCGATCCATTCTAATTCATTCGCACGATCCATTCTAATTCATTCGTACGATCCATTCTAATTCTTTCACACGATCCATTCTAATCCATTCGTACGATCCATTCTAATTCATTCGTACGATCTATTCTAATTCATTCGTACGATCCATTCTAATTCATTCGTACGATCCATTCTAATTCATTCGTACGATCCATTCTAATTCATTCACACGAATGTATCCATTCGTACGAATGAATTAGAATAGATTGTACGAATGAATTAGAATGGAACGTACGAATGAATTAGAATGGATCGTACGAAGGAATTAGAATGGATCGTATGAATGAATTAGAATGGATCGTACGAATGAATTAGAATAGATCATACGAATGAATTAGAATGGATCGTACGAAGGAATTAGAATGGATCATACGAATGAATTAGAATGGATATATTCGTGCAAATGAATTAGAATGGATCGTATGAATGTATTATAATGGATCGTATGAGTGAATTAGAATGGATCGTACGAATGAATTAGAATGGATTGTATGAATGAATTAGAATGGATCGTACGAATGAATTAGAATGGATCGTATGAATGAGTTAGAATTGATCGTACGAATGAATTAGAATGGATCGTGCGAATGAATTAGAATGGATCGTACGAATGGACTAGAATGGATACATTCGTGCGAATGAATTAGAATGGATCGTACGAATGAATTAGAATGGATCGTACGAATGAATTAGAATGGATCGTACGAATGGATTAGAAAGGATCATACGAATGAATTAGAATGGATCGTGCGAATGAATTAGAATGGATCGAACGAATGAATTAGAATGGATATATTCGAGCGAATGAATTAGAATAGATCGTAGGAATGAATTAGAATGGATCATACGAATAAATTAGAAAGGATCGTACGAACGAATTTGAATGGATCGTATGAACGAATTAGAATGGATCATATAAACGAATTAGAATGGATCGTACGAATGAATTAGAATGGATACATTCGAGCGAATGAATTAGAATGGATCGTACAAATGAATTAGAATAGATCATAGGAATGAATTAGAATGGATCGTGCAAATGTATTAGAATGGATATATTCGTGCGAATGAATTAGAATGGATCGTGCGAATGAATTAGAATGGATCGTACGAATGAATTAGAATGGATATATTTGAATGAATAAATTAGAATGGATCATACGAATGAACTAGAATGGATCGTACGAATGAATTAGAATTGATAGTGCGAATGAATTAGAATGGATCGTACGAATGAATTAGAATGGATACATTCGTGCGAATGAATTAGAATGGATCATACGAATGAGTAAGAATGGATCGTACGAATGAAATAGAATGGATTATACAAGTGAATTAGAATGGATACATTCGTGCGAATGAATTAGAATGGATCGTATGTACGAATGAATTAGAATGGATACATTCGTGCGAATGAATTAGAATGGATCGTACGAATGAATTAGAATGGATCGTGCGAATGAATTAGAATGGATCGTACAAATGAATTAGAATGGATCGTACGAATAAACTAGAATGGATACATTCATGCGAATGAATTAGAATGGATCGTACGAATGAATTTGAATGGATCGTACGAATGAATTAGAATGGATCTTACGAATGAATTAGAATGGATCGTACGAATAAATTAGAATGGATCGTATGAATGGTTTAGAATGGATACATTCATGCGAATAAATTAGAATGGATCGGACAAATGAATTAGAATGGATCGTACGAATGAATTAGAATGGTTATATTCATGCAAATGAATTAGAATGGATCGTATGAATGTATTAGAATGAATCGTATGAGTGAATTAGAATGGATCGTATGAATGAATTAGAATGGATTGTATGAATGAATTAGAATGGATCGTACGAATATATTAGAATAGATCATACGAATTAATTAGAATGGATCATACGAATGAATTAGAATGGATCGTACGAATGAATTAGAATGGATACATTCGTGCGAATGAATTAGAATGGATTGTGCGAATGAATTAGAATGGATCGTACGAATGAATTAGAATGGATCATATTAATGAATTAGAATGGATCGTACGAATAAATTAGAATGGATACATTCGTGCGAATGAATTAGAATGGATCGTGCATGAATGTATCCATTCTAATTCATTCGTACGATCCATTCTAGTTCATTAATATGATCCATTCTAATTCATTCGTACGATCCATTCTAATTCATATGCACAAAGGTATCCATTCTAATACATTCATAGGATCCATTCTAATGCATTCGTACGATCCATTCTAATTCATTCGTACGATCCATTCTAATTCATTCGCTCGAATGTATCCATTCTAATCCATTCGTACGATCCATTCTAATCCATTCGTACGATCCATTCTAATTCATTCGCATGAATGTAACCATTCTAATTCATTCATTTGATCCATTCTAATTCATTCGTATGATCCATTCTAATTCATTCGTCCGATCCATTCTAATTCATTCGCACGAATGTATCCATTCTAATTCATTCGTACGATCCATTCTAATTCATTCGTACGATCCATTCGAATTCATTCGTAAGATCCATTCTAATTCATTCGTACGATCCATTCTAATTCATTCATACGATCCATTCTAATTCATTCGCACGAATGTATCCATTCTAGTTCATTCGTACGATCCATTCTAATTCATTCGTACGATCCATTCTAATTCATTCGCATGATCCATTCTAATTCATTCGTACGATCAATTCTAATTCATTCGCACGAATGTATCCATTCAAATTCATTCATACGATCCATTCTAATTCATTCGTACGATCCATTCTAATTCATTCGTACGATCCATTCTAATTCATTCGTCCGATCTATTCTAATTCATTCGCGCGAATGTATCCATTCTAGTTCATTCGTACGATCCATTCTAGTTCATTCGTACGATCCATTCTATTTCATTCGTACGATCCATTCTTACTCATTCGTATGATCCATTCTAATTCATTCGGATGAATGTATCCATTCTAATTTATTCGTACGATCCATTCTAATTCATTCGTACGATCCATCCTAATTCATTCGTCCGATCCATTCTAATTCATTCGCACGAATGTATCCATTCTAATTCATTCGTACGATCCATTCTAATTCATTCGTACGATCCATTCTAATTCATTCATACAATCCATTCTAATTCATTCGCACGAATGTATCCATTCTAGTTCATTCGTACGATCCATTCTAATTCATTCGTACGATCCATTCTAATTCATTCGCACGATCCATTCTAATTCATTCGTACGATCCATTCTAATTAAATCATACGATCCATTCTAATTCATTCGTACGATCCATTCTAATTCATTTGCACAAATGTATCCATTCTAATTCTTTCGTACGATCCATTCTAATTCATTCATACAATCCATTCTAATTCATTCGCACGTATGTATCCATTCTAGTTCATTCGTACGATCCATTCTAATTCATTCGTACGATCCATTCTAATTCATTCGTACGATCTATTCTAATTCATTCGTACGATCCATTCTAATTTCATTCGTACGATCCATTCTAATTCATTCGCTCGAATGTATCCATTCTAATCCATTCGTATGATCCATTCTAATCCATTCGTACGATCCATTCTAATTCATTCGCATGAATGTAACCATTCTAATTAATTCATTTGATCCATTCTAATTCATTCGTACGATCCATTCTAATTCATTCGTCCGATCCATTCTAATTCATTCGCACGATCCATTCTAATTCATTCGTACGATCCATTCTAATTCTTTCACACGATCCATTCTAATCCATTCGTACGATCCATTCTAATTCATTCGTACAATCTATTCTAATTCATTCGTACGATCCATTCTAATTCATTCGTACGATCCATTCTAATTCATTCGTACGATCCATTCTAATTCATTCACACGAATGTATCCATTCGTACGAATGAATTAGAATAGTTTGTACGAATGAATTAGAATGGAACGTACGAATGAATTAGAATCGATCGTACGAAGGAATTAGAATGGATCGTATGAATGAATTAGAATGGATCGTACGAATGAATTAGAATAGATCGTACGAATGAATTAGAATGGATCGTACGAAGGAATTAGAATGGATCATACGAATGAATTAGAATGGATATATTCGTGCAAATGAATTAGAATGGATCGTATGAATGTATTATAATGGATCGTATGAGTGAATTAGAATGGATCGTACGAATGAATTAGAATGGATTGTATGAATGAATTAGAATGGATCGTACGAATGAATTAGAATGGATCGTATGAATGAGTTAGAATTGATCGTACGAATGAATTAGAATGGATCGTGCGAATGAATTAGAATGGATCGTACGAATGGACTAGAATGGATACATTCGTGCGAATGAATTAGAATGGATCGTACGAATGAATTAGAATGGATCGTACGAATGAATTAGAATGGATCGTACGAATGGATTAGAAAGGATCATACGAATAAATTAGAATGGATCGTGCGAATGAATTAGAATGGATCGAACGAATGAATTAGAATGGATATATTCGAGCGAATGAATTAGAATAGATCGTAGGAATGAATTAGAATGGATCATACGAATAAATTAGAAAGGATCGTACGAACGAATTTGAATGGATCGTACGAACGAATTAGAATGGATCATATGAACGAATTAGAATGGATCGTACGAATGAATTAGAATGGATACATTCGAGCGAATGAATTAGAATGGATCGTACAAATGAATTAGAATAGATCATAGGAATGAATTAGAATGGATCGTGCAAATGTATTAGAATGGATACATTCGTGCGAATGAATTAGAATGGATCGTGCGAATGAATTAGAATGGATCGTACGAATGAATTAGCATGGATATATTTGAATGAATAAATTAGAATGGATCATACGAATGAACTAGAATGGATCGTACGAATGAATTAGAATTGATAGTGCGAATGAATTAGAATGGATCGTACGAATGAATTAGAATGGATACATTCGTGCGAATGAATTAGAATGGATCATACGAATGAGTAAGAATGGATCGTACGAATGAAATAGAATGGATTATACAAGTGAATTAGAATGGATACATTCGTGCGAATGAATTAGAATGGATCGTATGTACGAATGAATTAGAATGGATACATTCGTGCGAATGAATTAGAATGGATCGTACGAATGAATTAGAATGGATCGTGCGAATGAATTAGAATGGATCGTACGAATGAATTAGAATGGATCGTACGAATAAACTAGAATGGATACATTCATGCGAATGAATTAGAATGGATCGTACGAATGAATTAGAATGGATCGTACGAATGAATTAGAATGGATCTTACGAATGAATTAGAATGGATCGTACGAATAAATTAGAATGGATCGTATGAATGGTTTAGAATGGATACATTCATGCGAATGAATTAGAATGGATCGGACAAATGAATTAGAATGGATCGTACGAATGAATTAGAATGGTTATATTCATGCAAATGAATTAGAATGGATCGTATGAATGTATTAGAATGAATCGTATGAGTGAATTAGAATGGATCGTACGAATGAATTAGAATGGATTGTATGAATGAATTAGAATGGATCGTACGAATATATTAGAATAGATCATACGAATTAATTAGAATGGATCATACGAATGAATTAGAATGGATCGTACGAATGAATTAGAATGGATACATTCGTGCGAATGAATTAGAATGGATTGTGCGAATGAATTAGAATGGATCGTACGAATGAATTAGAATGGATCATATTAATGAATTAGAATGGATCGTACGAATAAATTAGAATGGATACATTCGTGCGAATGAATTAGAATGGATTGTGCATGAATGTATCCATTCTAATTCATTCGTACGATCCATTCTAGTTCATTAATATGATCCATTCTAATTCATTCGTACGATCCATTCTAATTCATATGCACAAAGGTATCCATTCTAATACATTCATAGGATCCATTCTAATGCATTCGTACGATCCATTCTAATTCATTCGTACGATCCATTCTAATTCATTCGCTCGAATGTATCCATTCTAATCCATTCGTACGATCCATTCTAATCCATTCGTATGATCCATTCTAATTCATTCGCATGAATGTAACCATTCTAATTCATTCATTTGATCCATTCTAATTCATTCGTACGATCCATTCTAATTCATTCGTCCGATCCATTCTAATTCATTCGCACGAATGTATCCATTCTAATTCATTCGTACGATCCATTCTAATTCATTCGTACGATCCATTCTAATTCATTCGTAAGATCCATTCTAATTCACTCGTACGATCCATTCTAATTCATTCATACGATCCATTCTAATTCATTCGCACGAATGTATCCATTCTAGTTCATTCGTACGATCCATTCTAACTCATTCGTACGATCCATTCTAATTCATTCGCATGATCCATTCTAATTCATTCGTACGATCAATTCTAATTCATTCGCACGAATGTATCCATTCGAATTCATTCATACGATCCATTCTAATTCATTCGTACGATCCATTCTAATTCATTCGTACGATCCATTCTAATTCATTCGTCCGATCTATTCTAATTCATTCGCGCGAATGTATCCATTCTAGTTCATTCGTACGATCCATTCTAGTTCATTCGTACGATCCATTCTATTTCATTCGTACGATCCATTCTTACTCATTCGTATGATCCATTCTAATTCATTCGGATGAATGTATCCATTCTAATTTATTCGTACGATCCATTCTAATTCATTCGTACGATCCATCCTAATTCATTCGTCCGATCCATTCTAATTCATTCGCACGAATGTATCCATTCTAATTCATTCGTACGATCCATTCTAATTCATTCGTACGATCCATTCTAATTCATTCATACAATCCATTCTAATTCATTCGCACGAATGTATCCATTCTAGTTCATTCGTACGATCCATTCTAATTCATTCGTACGATCCATTCTAATTAAATCATACGATCCATTCTAATTCATTCGTACGATCCATTCTAATTCATTCGCACAAATGTATCCATTCTAATTCTTTCGTACGATCCATTCTAATTCATTCATACAATCCATTCTAATTCATTCGCACGTATGTATCCATTCTAGTTCATTCGTACGATCCATTCTAATTCATTCGTACGATCCATTCTAATTCATTCGTACGATCTATTCTAATTCATTCGTACGATCCATTCTAATTTCATTCGTACGATCCATTCTAATTCATTCGCTCGAATGTATCCATTCTAATCCATTCATATGATCCATTCTAATCCATTCGTACGATCCATTCTAATTCATTCGCATGAATATAACCATTCTAATTAATTCATTTGATCCATTCTAATTCATTCGTACGATCCATTCTAATTCATTCGTCCGATCCATTCTAATTCATTCGCACGATCCATTCTAATTCATTCGTACGATCCATTCTAATTCTTTCACATGATCCATTCTAATCCATTCGTACGATCCATTCTAATTCATTCGTACAATCTATTCTAATTCATTCGTACGATCCATTCTAATTCATTCGTACGATCCATTCTAATTCATTCACACGAATGTATCCAATCGTACGAATGAATTAGAATAGTTTGTACGAATGAATTAGAATGGAACGTACGAATGAATTAGAATCGATCGTACGAAGGAATTAGAATGGATCGTATGAATGAATTAGAATGGATCGTACGAATGAATTAGAATAGATCGTACGAATGAATTAGAATGGATCGTACGAAGGAATTAGAATGGATCATATGAATGAATTAGAATGGATATATTCGTGCAAATGAATTAGAATGGATCGTATGAATGTATTATAATGGATCGTATGAGTGAATTAGAATGGATCGTACGAATGAATTAGAATGGATTGTATGAATGAATTAGAATGGATCGTACGAATGAATTAGAATGGATCATATGAATGAGTTAGAATTGATCGTACGAATGAATTAGAATGGATCGTGCGAATGAATTAGAATGGATCGTACGAATGGACTAGAATGGATACATTCGTGCGAATGAATTAGAATGGATCGTACGAATGAATTAGAATGGATCGTACGAATGAATTAGAATGGATCGTACGAATGGATTAGAAAGGATCATACAAATGAATTAGAATGGATCGTGCGAATGAATTAGAATGGATCAAACGAATGAATTAGAATGGATATATTCGAGCGAATGAATTAGAATAGATCGTAGGAATGAATTAGAATGGATCATACGAATAAATTAGAAAGGATCGTACGAACGAATTTGAATGGATCGTACGAACGAATTAGAATGGATCATATGAACGAATTAGAATGGATCGTACGAATGAATTAGAATGGATACATTCGAGCGAATGAATTAGAATGGATCGTACAAATGAATTAGAATAGATCATAGGAATGAATTAGAATGGATCGTGCAAATGTATTAGAATGGATACATTCGTGCGAATGAATTAGAATGGATTGTGCGAATGAATTAGAATGGATCGTACGAATGAATTAGAATGGATATATTTGAATGAATAAATTAGAATGGAACATACGAATGAACTAGAATGGATCGTACGAATGAATTAGAATTGATAGTGCGAATGAATTAGAATGGATCGTACGAATGAATTAGAATGGATACATTCGTGCGAATGAATTAGAATGGATCATACGAATGAGTAAGAATGGATCGTACGAATGAAATAGAATGGATTATACAAGTGAATTAGAATGGATACATTCGTGAGAATGAATTAGAATGGATCGTATGTACGAATGAATTAGAATGGATACATTCGTGCGAATGAATTAGAATGGATCGTACGAATGAATTAGAATGGATCGTGCGAATGAATTAGAATGGATCGTACGAATGAATTAGAATGGATCGTACGAATAAACTAGAATGGATACATTCATGCGAATGAATTAGAATGGATCGTACGAATGAATTAGAATGGATCGTACGAATGAATTAGAATGGATCTTACGAATGAATTAGAATGGATCGTACGAATAAATTAGAATGGATCGTATGAATGGTTTAGAATGGATACATTCATGCGAATGAATTAGAATGGATCGGACAAATGAATTAGAATGGATCGTACGAATGAATTAGAATGGTTATATTCATGCAAATGAATTAGAATGGATCGTATGAATGTATTAGAATGAATCGTATGAGTGAATTAGAATGGATCGTACGAATGAATTAGAATGGATTGTATGAATGAATTAGAATGGATCGTACGAATATATTAGAATAGATCATACGAATTAATTAGAATGGATCATACGAATGAATTAGAATGGATCGTACGAATGAATTAGAATGGATACATTCGTGCGAATGAATTAGAATGGATTGTGCGAATGAATTAGAATGGATCGTACGAATGAATTAGAATGGATCATATTAATGAATTAGAATGGATCGTACGAATAAATTAGAATGGATACATTCGTGCGAATGAATTAGAATGGATCGTGCATGAATGTATCCATTCTAATTCATTCGTACGATCCATTCTAGTTCATTAATATGATCCATTCTAATTCATTCGTACGATCCATTCTAATTCATATGCACAAAGGTATCCATTCTAATACATTCATAGGATCCATTCTAATGCATTCGTACGATCCATTCTAATTCATTCGTACGATCCATTCTAATTCATTCGCTCGAATGTATCCATTCTAATCCATTCGTACGATCCATTCTAATCCATTCGTACGATCCATTCTAATTCATTCGCATGAATGTAACCATTCTAATTCATTCATTTGATCCATTCTAATTCATTCGTACGATCCATTCTAATTCATTCGTCCGATCCATTCTAATTCATTCGCACGAATGTATCCATTCTAATTCATTCGTACGATCCATTCTAATTCATTCGTACGATCCATTCTAATTCATTCATAAGATCCATTCTAATTCATTCGTACGATCCATTCTAATTCATTCATACGATCCATTCTAATTCATTCGCACGAATGTATCCATTCTAGTTCATTCGTACGATCCATTCTAATTCATTCGTACGATCCATTCTAATTCATTCGCATGATCCATTCTAATTCATTCGTACGATCAATTCTAATTCATTCGCACGAATGTATCCATTCGAATTCATTCATACGATCCATTCTAATTCATTCGTACGATCTATTCTAATTCATTCGTACGATCCATTCTAATTCATTCGTCCGATCTATTCTAATTCATTCGCGCGAATGTATCCATTCTAGTTCATTCGTACGATCCATTCTAGTTCATTCGTACGATCCATTCTATTTGATTCGTACGATCCATTCTTACTCATTCGTATGATCCATTCTAATTCATTCGGATGAATGTATCCATTCTAATTTATTCGTACGATCCATTCTAATTCATTCGTACGATCCATCCTAATTCATTCGTCCGATCCATTCTAATTCATTCGCACGAATGTATCCATTCTAATTCATTCGTACGATCCATTCTAATTCATTCGTACGATCCATTCTAATTCATTCGTAAGATCCATTCTAATTTATTTGTACGATCCATTCTAATTCATTCGTACGATCCATTCTAATTCATTCGCACGAATGTATCCATTCTAGTTCATTCGTACGGTCCATTCTAATTCATTCGTACGATCCATTCTAATTCATTCGCACGATCCATTCTAATTCATTCGTACGATCAATTCTAATTCATTCGCACGAATGTATCCATTCTAATTCATTCGTACGATCCATTCTAATTCATTCGTACGATCCATTCTAATTCATTCATACAATCCATTCTAATTCTTTCACACGATCCATTCTAATTCATTCGTAGGATCCATTCTAATTCATTCGTAAAATCTATTCTATTTCATTCGTACGATCCATTCTTACTCATTCGTATGATCCATTCTAATTCATTCGCACAAATGTATCCATTCTAATTCATTCGTACGATCCATTCTTACTCATTCGTACGATCCATTCTAATTCATTCGTAAGATCCATTCTAATTCATTCGTACGATCCGTTCTAATTCATTCGCACGATCCATTCTAATTCATTCATACAATCCATTCTAATTCATTCCGTACGATCCATTCTAATTCATTCGCTCGAATGTATCCATTCTAATCCAATCGTACGATCCATTCTAATCCATTCGTACGATCCATTCTAATTCATTCGCATGAATGTAACCATTCTAATTCATTCATTTGATCCATTCTAATTCATTCGTACGATCCATTCTAATTCATTAGCACGATCCAGGCTAATTCATTCGTTCGATCAATTCTAATTCATTAGCATGATCCATTCTAATTCATTCGTACGATCCATTCTAATTCATTCATAGGATCCATTCTAATTCATTCATACGATCTATTCTAATTCTTTCGCACGAATGTATCCATTCTAATTCATTCGCACGAATGTATCCATTCTAATTCATTCGTACGAATCCATTCTAATTCATTCGTACAATCTATTCTATTTCATTCGTACGATCCATTCTAGTTCATTCGTACGATCCATTCTAATTCATTCGTACGATCCATTCTAATTCATTCGTATGATCCATTCTAATTAATTCGTATGATCCATTCTAATTCATTCGTACGATCCATTCTAATTCATTCATACAATCCATTCTAATTCATTCACACGAATGTATCCATTTTAATTAATTCGTACGATCCATTCTAATTCATTCGTATGATCCATTTTTATTCATTTGCACGATCCAGTCTAATGGATTCGCACGATCCATTCTAATTCATTCGTACGAATGTATCCATTCTAATTCATTCATACGATCCATTCTAATTCATTCGTACGATCCATTCTAATTCATTTGCACAAATGTATCCATTCTAATTCATTCGTACGATCCATTCTAATTCATTCGTACGATCAGTTCTAATTCATTCACAAAATCTATTCTAATTCATTCATACGATCCATTCTAATTCATTCGCAAGATCCATTCTGATTCATTCGTACGATCCATTCTAATTCTTTCACACGATCCATTCTAATTCATTCGTACGATCCATTCTAATTGATTCGCACGATCCATTCTAATTCATTCGTATGATCCATTCTAATTCATTCATACGATCCATTCTAATTCATTCGTATGATCCATTCTAATTCATTCGCACAAATGTATCCAATCTAATTCATTCATACGATCCATTCTTACTCGTTCGTATGATCCATTCTATTTCATTCGTATGATCTATTCTAATTCATTCGTACAATCCATTCTAATTCATTCGTACGAACCATTATAATTCCTTCGTACGATCCATTCTAATTCATTCGTACGTTCCATTCTAATTCATTCATACAATCCATTCTAATTCTTTCACACGATCCATTCTAATTCATTCGTACGATCCATTCTAATTCATTCGTGCAATCTATTCAATTTCATTCGTACGATCCATTCTTACTCATTCGTACGATCCATTCTAATTCATTCACACGAATGTATCCATTCGTACGAATGAATTAGAATAGATTGTACGAATGAATTAGAATGGATCGTACGAATGAATTAGAATGGATCGTACGAAGGAATTTGAATGGATCGTACGAATGAATTAGAATGGATCGTACGAATGAATTAGAATAGATTGTACGAATGAATTAGAATGGATCGTACGAAGGAATTAGAATGGATCGTACGAATGAATTAGTCTGGATCGTACGAATGAATTTGAATGGATACATTTGTGCGAATGAATCTAAATGGATTGTATGAATAAATTACAATGGATCGTACGAATGAATTAGAATGGATCGTATGAATGAATTAGAATAGCTCATACGAATGAATTAGAATGAATCGTATGAATGAATTAGAATGGTTACATTCGTGCGAATGAATTAGAATAGATCGTATGAATGAATTAGAATGGATCGTACGAATAAATTAGAATGGATCGTGGGAATGAATTAGAATGGATCGTACGAATGAATTAGAATGGATCCACCGAATGAGTTAGAATGGATCATACGAATGAATTAAAATGGATTGTATGAATGAATTAGAATGGATTGTGCGAATGAATTAGAATGGATCGTATGAATGAATAAGAATGGATCGTACGAATGAATTAGAATGGATCGTGCGAATGAATTAGCATGAATTGTACGAATGTATTAGAATGAATCGTACGAATGAATTAGAATGAATCGTATGATCCATTCTAATTCAATCGTCCGATCCATTCTAATTCATTCGCATGAATGTATCCATTCTAATTCATTCGTACAATCCATTCTATTTCATTCGTACGATCCATTCTAATTCATTCGTACGATCCATTCTAATTCATTCGTACGATCCATTCTACTTCATTCGCACAATCCATTCTAATTCATTCATACGATCCATTCTAATTCATTCATACGATCCATTCTAATTCATTCCTACAATCCATTCTAATTCATTCGCCCGATCCATTCTAATTCATTCATACGATCCATTCTTTTCGAATGGATCATGCGATCCATTCGAATTCATTCGCACGATCCATTCTAATTCATTCATACGATCCAATCTAATTCATTCATACAATGCATTCTAATTCTTTCACACGATCCATTCTAATTCATTCGTACGATCCATTCTAATTCATTCGTACAATCCATTCTATTTCATTTGTACGATCCATTCTTACTCATTCGTATGATCCATTCTAATTCATTCGTACGACCCATTCTAATTCATTTGTACGATCCATTCTAATTCATTCGTACAATCCATTCTATTTCATTCGTACGATCCATTCTTACTCATTCGTATGATCCATTCTAATTCATTCGCACGAATGTATCCATTCTAATTCATTCATACAATCCATTCTAATTTATTCCGTACGATCCATTCTAATTCATTCGTACGATCGTACGAATGAATTAGAATGGATCGTACGAATGAATTAGAATAGATTGTGCGAATGAATTAAAATGGATCGTACGAATGAGTAAGAATGGATCGTACGAATGAGTTAGAATGGATCGTACGAATGAATTAGAATGGATCGTACGAATAAATTAGAATGGATACATTCGTCCGAATGAATTAAAATCGATCATACGAATGAGTAAGAATGGATCACACGAATGAAATAGAATAGATTGTACGAATGAATTAGAATGGATCCTACGAATGAATTAGAATGGATCGTGTGAAAGAATTAGAATGGATTGTATGAATGAATTAGAATGGATCGTATGAATGAATTAGAATGGATCGTGCGAATGAATTAGAATGGATCGTACGAGTTCATTCTAATTCATTCATACAATCCATTCTAATTCTTTCACACGATCCATTCTAATTCATTTGTACGTTCCATTCTAATTCATTAGCACGATCCATGCTAATTCATTCGTTCGATCAATTCTAATTCATTAGCACGATCCATTCTAATTCATTCGTACGATCCATTCTAATTCATTCGCACGATCCATTCTAATTCATTCATAGGATCCATTCTAATTCATTCATACGATCTATTCTAATTCTTTCACACGAATGTATCCATTCTAATTCATTCGCACGAATGTATTAATTCTAATTCATTCGTACGATCCATTCTAATTCATTCGCACGATCCATTCTAATTCATTCGTATGATCAATTCTAATTCATTCGCACAAATGTATCCATTCTAATTCATTCGTACGATCCATTCTAATTCATTCATAGGATCCATTCTAATTCATTCATACAATCCATTCTAATTCATTTGCACGAATGTATCCATTCTAATTCATTCGTACGATCAGTTCTAATTCATTCACAAAATCTATTCTAATTCATTCATACGATCCATTCTAATTCATTCACACGAATGTATCCATTCTAATTCATTCGTACGATCCATTCTAATTCATTCATACGATCCATTCTAATTCATTCATACAATCCATTCTAATTCTTTCACACGATCCATTCTAATTCATTCGTAGGATCCATTCTAATTCATTCGCACAATCCATTCTAATTCATTCGTACAATCTATTCTAATTCATTCGTATGATCCATTCTAACTCATTCGGTGGATCCATTCTAATTCACTCGAATGATCCATTCTAATTCATTCCCACGATCCATTCTAATTTATTCGTACGATCCATTCTAATTCATTCGTACGACCTATTCTAATTCATTCGCACGAATGTAACCATTCTAATTCATTCATACGATTCATTCTAATTCATTCGTATGAGCTATTCTAATTCATTCGTACGATCCATTCTAATTCATTCGTACGATCCATTGTAATTCATTCGTCCGATCCATTCTAATTCATTCGCACGATCCATTCTAATTCATTCGTCCGATCCATTCTAATTCTAATTTATTCTAATTTCATTCATAGGATCCATTCTTATTCATTCGCACAATCCATTCTAATTCATTCGCACGAATGTATCCATTCTAATTCATTCGTACGATCCATTCTAATTCATTCATACGATCCATTCTAATTCATTCGTACGATCCATTCTAATTAATTCGTATGATCCATTCTATTTCATTCGTACGATACATTCTAATTCATTCCTACAATCCATTATAATTTATTCGCACGAATGTATCCATTCTAATTCATTCGTACGATCATTCTAATTCCTTCGTATGATCTATTCTTATTCATTCGCACGATCCAGTCTAATTGATTCGCACGATCCATTCTAATTCATTCGCACGAATGTATCCATTCAAATTCATTCGTACGATCCATTCTAATTCATTAATATGATCCATTCTAATTCATTCGTAGGATCCATTCTAATTCATATGCACAAAGGTATCCATTCTAATCCATTCGTAGGATCCATTCTAATCCATTCGTACGATCCATTCTAATTCATTCGTACGATCCATTCTAATTCATTCGCTCGAATGTATCCATTCTAATCCATTCGTACGATCCATTCTAATCCATTCGTACGATCCATTCTAATTCATTCGCATGAATGTAACCATTCTAATTCATTCATTTGATCCATTCTAATTCATTCGTACGATCCATTCTAATTCATTCGTCCGATCCATTCTAATTCATTCGCACGAATGGATACATTCTAGTTCATTCGTACGATCCATTCTAATTTATTCGTATGATCCATTCTAATTCATTCGTACGATCCATTCTAATTCATTCATACAATCCAGTCTAATTCATTCGCACGATCCATTCTAATTCACTCATACGATCCATTCTAATACATTCATACGATCCATTCTAATTCATTTGCACGAATATATCCATTCTAATTCATTCGTACGATCCATTCTAATTCCTTCGTACGATCCATTCTAATTCATTCGTACGATCCATTCTAATTCATTTGTACGATCCATTCTAATTTTCGCACAAATGTATCCATTCTAATTCATTCGTACGATCCATTCTAATTCATTCGTACGATCCATTCTAATTCATTCGCGAATGTATCCATTCTAATTCATTCGTACGATCCATTCTAATTCATTCGTACGATCCATTCTAATTCATTCGTACGATCTATTCTAATTCATTCATACAATCCATTCTAATTCTTTCACACGATCCATTCTAATTCATTTGTACGATCCATTCTAATTCATTCGTACGATCCATTCTAATTCATTCGCACGAATGTATCCATTCTAATCCATTCGTACGATCCATTCTAATCCATTCGTACGATCCATTCTAATTCATTCGCATGAATGTAACCATTCTAATTCATTCATTTGATCCATTCCAATTCATTCGTACGATCCATTCTAATTCATTCGTCCGATCCATTCTAATTCATTCGCACGAATGTATCCATTCTAATTCATTCGTACGATCCATTCCAATCCATTCTAATTCTTTCACACGATCCATTCTAATTCATTCGTAGGATCCATTCTAATTCATTCGCACAATCTATTCTATTTCATTCGTACGATCCATTCTTACTCATTCGTATGATCCATTCTAATTTATTCGGACGAATGTATCCATTCTAATTTATTCGTACGATCCACTCTAATTCATTCGTAAGATCCATTCTAATTCATTTGTACGATCCATTCTAATTCATTCGTACGATCCATTCTAATTCATTCGCACGAATGTATCCATTCTAGTTTATTCGTACGATCCATTCTAATTCATTCGTACGATCCATTCTAATTCATTCGCACGATCCATTCTAATTCATTCGTAAGATCCATTCTAATTCATTCATACGATCCATTCTAATTCATTCGTACGATCTATTCTAATTCATTCGTACGATCCATTCTAATTCATTCGTACGATCCATTCTAATTCCTTCGTACGATCCATTCTAATTCCTTCGTACGATCCATTCTAATTTATTCGTACAATCTATTCTAATTTATTCGTACGAATGGATACATTCGTGTGAATGAATTAGAATGGATCGTACGAATGAGTAAGAATGGATCGAACGAATGAAATAGAATGGATTGCACGAATGAATTAGAATGGATCGTACGAATGAATTAGAATGGATCGTGTGAAAGAATTAGAATGGATTGTATGAATGAATTAGAATGGATCGAACGAAGGAATTAGAATGGATCGTACGAATGAATTAGAATGGATCGTACGAATGAATTAGAATAGATCGTACGAATGAATTAGAATGGATCGTACGAATGAATTAGAATGGATCGTGTGAAAGAATTAGAATGGATCGTACGAATGAATTAGAATGGATCGTGCGAATGAATTAGAATGGATCGGATGAATGAATTAGAATGGATCGTACGAATGAATTAGAATGGATCAAATGAATGAATTAGAATGGTTACATTCATGCGAATGAATTAGAATGCAACGTACAAATGGATTAGAATGGATCGTACGAATAGATTAGAATGGATACATTCGAGCAAATGAATTAGAATGGATCGTACGAATGAAATTAGAATGGATCGTACGAATGAATTAGAATAGATCGTACGAATGAATTAGAATGGATCGTACGAATGAATTAGAATGGATCGTGTGAAAGAATTAGAATGGATCGTACGAATGAATTAGAATGGATCGTGCGAATGAATTAGAATGGATCGTACGAATGAATTAGAATGGATCGTGCTAATGAATTAGAATTGATCGAACGAATGAATTAGCATGGATCGTGCATTCGTACGATCCATTCTAATTCATTCGTAAGATCCATTCTAATTCATTCGTATGATCCATTCTAATTCATTCGTACGATCCATTCTAATTCATTCGCACGAATTTATCAATTCTAGTTCATTCGTACGATCCATTCTAATTCATTTGTACGATCCATTCTAATTCATTCATACGATCTATTCTAAATCATTCATACAATCCATTCTAATTCTTTCACACGATCCATTCTAATTCATTCGTACGATCCATTCTAATTCATTCGCACAATCCATTCTATTTCATTCGTACGATCCATTCTTACTCATTCGTATGATCTATTTTAATTCATTCGCACGAATGTATCCATAATGGATCATACGAATGAGTAAGAATGGATCGTACGAATGAAATAGAATGGATTGTGCGAATGAATTAGAATGGACCGTACGAATGAATTAGAATGGATACTGTTGGGGGTAGCTGAAATCTGCCCTGGAGTTCGCACCCCCCCTCCGCGCTCACCAAATCACCATGACAGGGAGCGAGATCCACATTGGGCTGAAGGGGCCTTAGGCTAAAAGCTCGCTCAGGAGCTCGCCCAAGCTCGCGCAGGAGTTCGCTGGAGATGGAAGCGGGAGTTAGACCGTCATGCATATAAAGATACCGGCACCACAAACGTCCCTAGCTCATGCAGGAGCTCGCCCAAGCTCGCGCAGGAGCTCGCCCAAGTTCGCCCTTGCCTGTGGATCTCATAGACCCCAGGATTCCAAGAGGGAGCGAGCTCCACATTGAGCCGAAGGGACCTTAGGCAAAGAGCTCGCTCAGGAGCTCGCCCAAGCTCGCTCAGGAGCTCGCCCAAGCTCGCTCAGGAGCTCGCCCGAGCTTGCCAGAACTCCCCAGTTTATCGAAGAGGTCGCTCCCGCGAGGTCCGACTCTTGATAGATATGGAAGAGAAGGCGGAGCAATGGAGGGCGAGCTCGCCCTGGCTTCTCACCGGAGGTCGCCCACAGTGCACGAAGATCTCCCAGACTTGAATATTCCAGAATAGCCACCTAGCAGCAACAAGAAAGATGCTCTCCCCCACTCAAACCGCTGGCAGGCTCGACGACAAAGAATGTCAGGGATGCGAGTACCAAGGACTGTCAGAGACCCACGCGAGCAAGAACGTGGGGGTCTAGAAGGCTCTGGAAAGAATCTCCACGTGTCGGGCCGCGGTAGGTCGCCAATGTCTATAAATGCTCACCCCCAGGCTCCAGTGTAGAGGTTCGAAAACCCTTTTCCCTACCACTTTCGTCCACTAAAGCTCGCCGTTGTGCACCTGAGACTGACTTGAGAGTCGGAGGGTCTGCGCTACTAAGGGAGCCAGCCGTTCTCACGCTTTTTCTTTGTCTTGCAGGTAGCCCGCACGGACCAGCGAAAAAATCCCCCGAACATTTGGCGCCGTCTGTTGGATCTTATGACTGGTTCCGGCGAGAACGCCCACGACCACACGGTTAGACACCGGAGGCTCTCGTAACCCAAAGATGGCTCCGGCGACAAGGGGACGCCGGCGACCGAGGACCCGTGCGAGGTTTGCGCGCAGCGAACCTCCTTTTGAGACCCCCCAGCCCCATGTCCCGCTCAGTGACCAGCTCCTGTTGGAGATGCTGGCTGCCTAGCGGGCAATGATGGATGAACTGACGTGACTCCGTCAGGTTCCGGCGGCCAGCCGACGGTCTGGGCCGGCGAAAACGGCGTCTCCGGTGCGACCACCAGCATCAACATCGCGCCCGCCCACGACCATTCCGGCTCGACAGGTTTCCCGTCCGGAACCCCCGGTCGAGAGAGCGGTCGTGCGCGGGGTGCCAGAAACCCCGCTTACGAGGCTGCAGAAGCTAGTAATCCAGCGGTCTAGCAACAAGGCGACCTCGCGGGCGACCATCCCTCGCCGCCGTAGCCGGAGCGCCGATTCTAACGAGTCGGAGGCAAGGTCTCTAGAGCGGGATCGCAACCCGCGCCATCGGCGACGAGGGAAAGAGCCCGCGGTGGCTATACCTTCCGAAGCTCGAGAGGCAATGGCCTCCCACAGACCAACCGCCACGATGAAGGAATCCACGGGCGAACAGCAAGGTGGCCGCCGAGCGGTAGCCCCCGAGGGTCGCCGCGGGGCGGATCCGAACCTCCCTCGAGGGAGCGTGCACGGCCGCCTAGGACCTGCGTAGCAGCCTCTGGGAGTTTTCCCCGGGCACTGGCAGCGACCTAATGCGACGGTAGACCTGCTGGAGGACCTCGCCGCCCACGGGGGTAGCTCTCCCTTCACAAGCGAGGTGTACCAAGGAGGTTTCCCTCACCATTGGACCCCGCCTAAGTTTGTACTGTTCGATGGATCGCAAGATCCAGTCGACCACCTATTGGCTTACCGGAAGCTGTTATTCTTCCGGGACCAAGATCATGTTTTGTGCCAGGCTTTCCCTAGCAGCTTGACGGGCTCGGCGTTAAATTGGTTCCACAAATTGCTGTCGGGCACCATTCCAGACTTCCCAACTCTCTCCAGGTTGTTTCTGGAGCAGTACCGGTGCAACAGACAGCCCCCTAAGAGGATCGAGTCCCTCTTCACTTTGTCCATGGGAGCCCGCGAAACTCTTCGAAGCTTCGCGATGCACTTTCGAACCGCCTACCTCGCTCTGGAGGACGCTGTCGGCCAAGATCGTATGACGGTAAGCGCGTTCCGGAACGCCCTCCCCGAGGGAAGCAAGCTTCGTGATGCCCTGGTAATCAAGGATCCCCGCACGATCGTTGAGCTATTCACCCTTGTCCAGCAGCACATTAAGCTCGAAGATGCGGTGTTAGACCGGAAGGGAAAGGCAGTCGAGCAGCGACCTCCTCCGGCTCTGCGACCTCTCGTCATTAAGGCCGTGGAGAGACGGGAGGTGCCACAGGTGGCACCTTTGCCCGGACCGCCCGCAGCTCCTGCTGTACAGCCCGCGGAAGCCCCCCCGGTGGTCGCTGGAAGGCCGGCGACCTGGCGCCTGCCTCCGGGACCCGGGGAGCGGGATTTCACCGTGTTAACCCACTCGCCAGGGCAAATCTTTCACCAGATTCGGAACGAACCTTTCTTTCAGTATCCCCCCCCTGTAGGTCGGGGAGCCCGGCTCAACCGACAATTCGCGGCGGTGTGCCTTTCATCGCAGCCCCGGGCATCACACCAACAGATGCCGGGCTCTCAAGAACCACCTCGAGGACTTGGTCACCCAGGGCCATTTGGATCAGTTTATTTCGCCTCGAAGGAGGTTCGAGGAGATACCGGCACGGGCTCCTCGGGAGGGAGATCGCCCGGGGCCCGCTGAGCCCGCCCTGCCTCCACCGCCCCCGGGAGGGCCGGCGGTCTGTCACACCATCAGTGGGCGCCTGAACGGCCCAAGATCCAGCAACGAGGTTCGGCGGCAAGTTAGAGAGATGGAGCGGGCTCAGAAGGTATTCTCCGTTTCTCTAACTCCTGTATTGCTTCAAACACCAAGGGTAGAAGCCCGAGACTTTATTTGGTTCTCGGAGGAGGACATGGCCGGGGTCGTTACCCCCCACAATGACCCCCTCGTCATACGCCTAATGATGGCAAACATCAAACTAAGGCGGGTCCTGGTTGACCCAGGAAGTGTCGTAGACATCCTGTTCTTGTCGGCCTTCCAGCGAATGGGACTGAGACAAATTGATTTGTCTCCCTCAACGGGCTCGCTCACCGGTTTCACTGGCGAGGTCGCTAAGGTGGTAGGGGAGATAACCCTCACCGTAACAGCGGGCCCGGAGGTACGTCAAGTCCGTTTCGCGGTGGTGGACGGGCAGTCTGCTTTCAATGCCATCCTAGGGCAACCTTGGTTGAGGCAGATGAAAGCGGTGTCCTCGCCTAATCACCAGGCCCTCAAGTTTCCCACCAGCAAAGGGGTCATGGTAATTCGAGGAGACCAGGTCGCTGCTACCAGGTGCGAGCAGGACGTCTTTCACCTCGCAGACGTTGAGGTCGCTGAGGCCAAGAGGCCCGCGCCCTCCTAGCAATTAACGCCCACCTCAAGCGGGCTCCCTCAAAGCCCGAGAGAGGTCGCCTCGCTTAGATCCCCCACTTCACCCCCGGGTGGGAGCGGCGTGGATTTTGAGCTCGAGGAGAAAGGCCGCCTACCGGGGTCCCAGAGAGGAAGTTTTCCCATAGCCGAGCCACTACAAGAAGTCAACATCGGGAGCGAGGACGGACTGAGGATGGTTAGTCTCGGGACCTCGTTAACCAAGGGCGAGGTCCTGGCCTTGACCGGCATACTCAGGGAATACCGTGACATATTCGCCTGGAGCTTCGCGGACATGCCAGGGATTGACCCGGAGGTCGCCTGTCATTGTCTGCACACCATGAAAGAGTTCCCGCCGATCAAGCAAAAAGCTCGGCACATACTGGCTGCGAAGTCCATCGCAGTGGCGGCGGAGATAGACAAGCTAGAGCGAGCTGGCTTTATTCGCGAGGCGCACTTTCCCGAGTGGATCTCCAATATCGTGGCGGTGCTCAAGAAGAGCGGGGCGGTCAGAGTGTGCATTGACTTCTCCGACCTCAATAAAGCATGCCCGAAGGACGGATTTCCTCTTCCGCGGATAGGCGCACTGGTCAACGGAGCTGTCGGATTCCAGGCCCTGTCCTTCATGGATGGATATTCTGGGTATAATCAGATACCTCTCCTCGTCAACGATCAAGAGAAGACCGTCTTCTATTCTGGGGCGGGCTACCAGAAGCTATTCTGCTATCGAGTGATGCCTTTTGGACTTAAGAACGCTGGAGCGACCTACCAAAGGTTAGTCACTCAGATGTTCAAGGGTCAGATCGGCAGGAATGTCGAAGTTTATGTAGACGACCTCCTGGTGAAAAGTCGAGAGCGAGAGGGGCATGCCGCCGATCTCCGTGAAACCTTCGAAGTGTTGAGAAAGTACCAAATGAGGCTGAATCCGGCAAAGTGCGCATTCGGGGTGACTTCTGGGAAATTCCTAGGGTACCTAGTCACCCACAGGGGGATCGAGGCGGACCCTGGGCAAATCCGAGCACTTGTCGAGATGCCCGCACCAAGAACCCGGCAGGAAGTCCAGAGGTTGAGCGGGCGAACCGCCGCGCTCAATCGATTCATCTCCAAATCCTCAGACAATTGCCGACCTCTTTTCGAGCTACTACGAAAAGGAGCGAGCATTTGTTGGGATGAAAAGTGCGAGCGCGCCTTTCAAAAGATGGCGAGCCCGCCAATCCTATCGGCACCAAAAGATGGCGCCGAGCTTGGTGTGTATCTCGCGGTCACAGAGAATGCGGTAAGCGGGGTCCTTGTTGTAGAAGAAGCAAAGGTGGAGCAGCCTGTCTACTTTGTAAGTCACACAATGCTTCCCGCCGAGCTCCGGTATCGACCAATCGAGAAGGTCGCATTGGCCTTGGTCCTTACCACGAGAAAGCTTCACCCCTACTTCTCGGCGCACACTGTCAAGGTCATCACGGAGCACCCTCTTAAGAGCGCGCTCTCCAGACCCTCGGTAGCCGGCAGGCTCTACCGATGGTCCGCCGAGCTCGCCGCCTATGGTTTGGAGTATGTCCCTCGAGTTGCTGTCAAAGGGCAGGCTCTCGCTGATTTCTTGGCGGACTTCCCCATAGAAGAACCGGTCTAGTACCAGGAGGACGAGCCAACTGAGGCACACCCTGGGAAGGCGAGGTTCTTGGACAACCAAGGCGAGCTTCCTCCAACTAAGCATTCAGAGATGGCGGGCTGGGAATTATTCGTCGATGGATCCTCCAACGCTCTGGGGGCAAGGATCGGGGTTGCACTGATCACTCAATCGGTAATTCTTGAGAAGTCAGTCCGGCTGGATTTTGCGGCAACCAACAATGAGGCAGAGTATGAGGCACTGCTCGCCGGACTAGAGCTCGCTCAAGAAGTAGGCGCCAAACGGTTAAAGGTTTTCAGCAATTCCCAGCTGATCATTTGTCAAATCAATGGAGAGTACGCCTCCCGGGATACGCGAATGGCGGGCTACGTGGATCTGGTAAAAGGAAAGGCCGCAGAGTTCGAAAAGATCTCCTTCGAGCCAATCCCTCGAGCCGATAATAGGCGAGCTGATGCATTGGCAAACGCTGCCTCCCTGCTGGGAACATCAGAAGCTCGCCAGATTCTCATCGAGGTCCAGAATCAGTCTCGGCTCCGATTGATAGAGCCCGCTGTTAACCAAGTCTCTGCCGACGTATTACCCGGCGGGTGGACCGCCCCCATTCTTCGTTTTCTCCAGAAGGGCGAGCTTCCAGAGGATAAAGAGGAAGCCCAGCGAGTGGAGAAATGCGCTGGGCACTACCTCATTCGCTGGGATCGCCTTTTTCGAAGATCTTTTAGCGGGCCAAATCTTCGTTGCGTCGAGAGCCCGGAGACCGAAGAAGTTTTGAATTGCATTCACTCGGGCGAGCTAGGAAACCACGCTGGTGGGCGATCTCTAGCTGCGAAAGTACAGAGGCAAGGATACTGGTGGCCCACTCTGGAGCAAGATGTTGGAAATAAATCCATGGTAGAGGCCCCGCAGTGGAAGCAAAGTGATGGTCCCGAACTCAAGGCCCCGTAGAGGCCCCGCAGTGGAAGCAAAGTGATGGTCCCGAACTCAAGGCCCCGTAGAGGCCCCGCAGTGGAAGCAAGATGTTGGAAATAAATCCATCGGGGTACTATGTCTTTGGAATCTAGTTCGATCTGGAACTCAAGGATGTGTTCCCGAACAAGCATTTCCTCTGACATCTTGGTACCGACAAGTATCTTGGTGGATAAGCGATGAGTCTATTGACTTCGCCTAGCAGATATCTTATGCAAGTAAAACTTTATTAGAGAAGACCCAGCATATCTCTGACTCGCTTCTAAAGAGTTGTCCGCAAGTCTGCTATAACATAGCACTTGCACATCTCCTTAGACTCTTGCTAGTCGTCATATGCCCTAGTTAGTGCCCTAGTAATATCTGGACCCATTAGGTCTAGTACATGGATATTTAGATTGGAAGCCAATGTACGTTTACTACCCTAAGCATAAGCTAAAGATAGCACTTCCGCTCTACGTAGTTAGAGACCCGATAACTGGTTCTCTTACGGGATAACGGATAGGGGAACTATATGGTTGAATGAAAACGAATGCAAAATAACTTATTTTATGGAATTTTAAAATAAGCTAATTATATC
This sequence comes from Chamaelirium japonicum, assembly GCA_947650365.1. Taxonomy (NCBI): domain Eukaryota; kingdom Viridiplantae; phylum Streptophyta; class Magnoliopsida; order Liliales; family Melanthiaceae; genus Chamaelirium; species Chamaelirium japonicum. The sequence continues at coordinate 209,022 of CANTAL010000123.1, forward strand.
CAAATGTCAGCGCTACCCTCACAGCGAAGACACCTCTATGGATTAATTAACCATGTATGTAAGATCTCGGAATATGCTGCACCTGTCTGAGGGGGCAGTGTGCAGGTCATCCGCTTACGCGGGTCTTTCCCTTGACCCCATCCAAATCTGCCAACTAAGGGCTTTGATGAACCATGGTTTTCTTTTGGCCAGTACCACGTGATCACCATTGTCTTCGCAACGAATACCTCACGTGTACTTCGGATGCTCGAGCCTAGGCAATTATGGAACGGAAGTTCTAACGGCCCCCACGAGGGTGAGTAAAGCCTGAACCCTTGGCGTCATAACCGCCATATCCCGAGGGAGATCACTAAGTAACTTGGTATGGAAAAACACAGCTCTCACCCGAGGGGGTTGTTGAGTTATGCCCTCCCACCCGAGCACGAAGTGATTGGCCGTGGAGGCCAGAGGATCTCTAAAAGTCCTCTCTTGTATCCCTTATTAAATTTGAGGGTTATTTAATGCAAGTATGAGTGTATACTAAGGTCACGACAACCTATACACTAGACCCTGGTCATACCATGCTCCCACTAGCGTTTCAAGCCTTTCGCGAAGCATTAATCGATCTCGGAATATCATAGTCCCTGCCTCGAGTGGATTTCTCCACTCAAGGGTCACATTACATATCCCAAGAACATCGATGCTTTGCAAACTTGGCTATCACGCTAATGCCCTGGAGCCTAGCCTAAGGTTAGACTGACAGGAAAGGTCTTCCACTACTATGGCGCCTCGCTTATAAATTTGACGAATGATGTCATAGTAGAATTCCAACTCATTCTAGGTTTCGATGCTTGCCAAATAGGCACACCCGACTAATCGGGTGTTGACCTAATGGGGGCATAACCAAATGTGAGGAATTCATGCTATCATCAAGGGTCAATTAAATAATAGGCCTCACTAGTGGAATCCTATCCTAATAAGGTCGCTAGGACCCGAGGGGAAAGGGCATCCCTCTAACACAGATAATCAAATTATCGCATCGGGGTTCTCTACAGAAATATAAAGAACTACTGAAAGAAACAAGCACACAACTGAATCAAGTTCAGGGTCCGACCCCTGAACCTGACTGGCACAACGCAGGCTCTCTGTCTCCTTCGCAAGGTCCTCGATCCGGTGCAAGCCTCTATATACGATCTCCTGACGCTTTCTGCCCTTTACCGTCATCGTGTACGCTTCACCGGATCACCATCGTCCTCCAAGGTTCTGCTCGTCCTCCCGGTGGTGGATCTCCACGGTAAGTCCTCCTCTTCAATCTGTAACCGAAAAAGATCTAGTACGCTTTGAGCAAGTGCTCGCTCGTACATAATTTCCTAGAAAAAAAAGGAAAACAAACCTAGCAAAAGCCTGGGAATCAAGGGTGGTAAATCTTCACCTCTTGCCCGACTATGGCTCTAAAATCTATCCACATACAGAAGAAAAAACATCCAGACAAATATTCGCTAACTCGGGGTCCGACCCCCGGTAGCAAGCATTCATATATCCAGAATTATTTTAGAAGCGGCGCCCTACAAGAACAATTGATAGAACACACAAAATATGCTATGCATGATCTACTCGTAGAACCCCGATGGCGGCACATACTATTCATGCGCGCACATGACGGTTTCATGAAAAAACATGAAACGCACACCACTAGCGGGCTCTGATACCAATTGTTGGAAATAAATCCATGGTAGAGGCCCCGCAGCGGAAGCAAAGTGATGGTCCGAGGACCGTGAGCGGTGTGCATTACATATCAAAATTTTCATCGAAACGTTCTACATATGCGTGTATGAAACTAGCATGGCAACTACGCGAACCCCTAACGACGATCTAACGCAAAAGAACAATCTAGCATGTATGCATGTTCTAATTATGTTAGATCTACTTGTTAGAGATCATACCTGCGTGCGGAATCTTTCACCGCGTCAAATTTCTTCTTTGTCGATGGAAATGGGCTACGGATCTGCTCGACATATCTTCGGTGCAACGGCCATAACTTTCTGCTCCGAACTCCGATTGGGCTGAAATTTGGACTGCAGGTAGCCAACTTCGAGACGCAACTTTTCCAACAAGTTTCACGTCATTTGGACTTCTGTAGATCCCGGAATCGCAAAAACAACGTTGATTTTCTGTGCAGATTCTGGACAGCAAAAGGTTGCGGGAGACTCCTTCTAGTTCACCCGATCTCACACGATGCACGGCACCTCGTCGATGGATCTCTGAGTGCCTCCATACGACGAGCCTTCTCCTTCTACGAAACACCACGCGAGGAAGACGAGTCGCCATCTAATGGCGCAAGCGAGGGAGAGAGAGACGAGAGAGGAGATGCGAAGAGAGAAGAGGGGCTTCGGTTTCCCCATGGCTTGCATGGCCGGCCCTAGGGCTTGCCCATGCTACTAATTTCGTGCCCCCTCTCTCTCCTTCTCATATATAGGGCCGGCCTATCCATATGGATAAGGACAGTATGAATAAGGATGATTGATTCAAACCTTATCCCTATATATCTCTTCTTTATCTCTATCCTTTCCTTGTTTTCGAAAACGGTCAAAACCAGCCCATTTTCTGCGCCTCATAACCGGCCTCTTCATCGGAGGCAACAACCTCCCGAAACTAATGGGGCCGGCCTTGACCAGTCTCTCAACACTTAGGGTCGGCCCCCTTAGTGCACAGTGGTGCATGGTATTACCAAAACGCCCTTATGCCACTAGTTGGCCGTTCCTCGTGTACGAGACTTTGCAAGGCACACATAAGTGAAGTGCACCAGTGATTTCACTATTCTCTGAGGTTCCCGTAGGGTGCCCCTAGTGAAGTCAACTAGTCAACTCGCAATATGTCCCGGTGCATCGCACCCATGTGGCAAAGTCCACTTATGGCAAGGAATTGCTACATGCGTCTCTGCACTAACCTAGGGTTTCCCCTTAGTGCACACACGTAGCTACGCATCTACCGTGCACTAGTGCGAAGCACTCACGGAGCGTATGCTTGGACTTCTCGCTTCCTCTAACTACGTTCTGTGTTTCGACGAGATGGTATAAGAACCATACATAATGTCGATAAGGTGGAACCTCAGGGACCAGGGTTCATGGCTTCCAACTCAGACTCGATCGACACACTACCCGAGTGTACCATCGATCCTCTGAGTCTGAGTTAACCTGTGTAGCCACCCAGAGTGCGACGCAGGCTGCACTCCAATCCCCCCGGACTTACTATGTTCTCCCACATACCCCTGCTCTCCGCTTAGTATGGTAAACTCGCTGTCCCTCCACTGGTGCCATGACGCAACTCGAGCGGTGGAGAATACCGTCAGACTCGAGTGCTCATATGACTCGGTTCCTTCCAGGTTGACCACATACATCGTATCTCCGATTACTCTTCCGAGCAACCGGATCCGTCACCAGTCCAACTGATGACCACCTGGCCAGGGTTTAATACGACGTAGGTCAAACCAAGGAACGCACCTCCCGTTAGGGGTGTGGATAGCCTGCAGGAGTGACATGCTGATGCAACGCCCGCCGGGTAACCCAGTACACTGTGGTTTTGGATCACTGCATCCGGATCCTCACACATTGGTGCGCCAAAGCACCACACAACTGGTTAGTCCACCAAACATGGTTCCTCAGGGTTTAGGACCGTTTTACCCTAAGCAGAAACACGGTTTAGTGCACCGGTGTCTGCTCACCGATCTGTGCACCGTGTTGGTTCCGTTCAGCCACAGACACTGTGCCTGGTAATGACCGTGGTGGAGACACCCATGCTCTGTCATCCCAACAGCTTATCCTGATAGAGCGACCAACCCTAATCAGAGCTGCGAACGTATTTAGGTTATATGGGACCAATCCCTTGAGTCTCCCACTCAAGTGGATTACCATGTAGCCATGGCTCTCTGTTCTGTAATCAGAACACGTACTAAGGTACGTACCAATATGTATTCCTATACTATCAACCATACATAGCTAAACTATAGGTTTTTACGAGCTGTAGACCTCACCAATTCTAACACAAGATGCCTTGAAGGTCGCACAAAGCTGCGTCCAATGTCAGAAGCACGCCATGACAAATCATATGCCCGCAGAAGAACTGCATCCTCTGGCGAGCCCCTGGCCATTTCAACAGTGGGGGTTAGATATTGTGGGACCTTTCCCCGTATCAGCCCGGCAGAAGAAATTCATCTTAGTAGCTACGGACTACTTCACCAAATCGGTGGAAGCGGTCCCGCTAGCTAAGATAGGTGAGAAACAAGTGAGAGACTTCCTTTGGAAGAATATTTTCTGCCGGTTCGGGCTACCCCGAGTACTCATCACCGACAATGGTCGCCAGTTCGACAATCGCTTGATCAGAAGCTTTTGCGTTGAATATGGAGTTGACCTAAGGTTCTCGTCCCCAAGATACCCTCAAAGCAACGGGCAGGCCGAAGCTACGAATCGAGTAATCCTAGACAACCTCAAGAAAAGACTGGGAGGGAAAAAAGGACAGTGGGAGCAGGAGCTCGATGGAGTCTTGTGGGCCTATCGCACTACTCCACGTCGCTCAACTAACGAATCCCCTTTCAGTCTCACTTTTGGTTGCGAAGCCGTGCTACCCGTAGAAGCCGAGCTGCCCACTGAAAGAAGGCTTGCGTCGGAGGAGGTCGACAATGACAAGCTGCTCGCCGACTCCCTCGATCAGCTCGAAGAAAGACGAGAGCGCGCTAATCTACACCTCACCGGATATAGACAGGAAATGAAGCGCGCATATGACAAAAGAGTCCGCCATCGGGCATTCAAGGCTGGCGATCTGGTGATGAGAAAGGTGTTCGCAAACACGCAAGAGCCTAATACAGGAAAGCTCACGGCGAACTAGGAAGGCCCCTACATAGTACACGAAGCAGGAAGCTCGGGGGCTTACCGGTTGATGACCGCTGAAGGTGACCTGTTAGAGCGACCTTGGAATGCTTTACACCTTCGCAAGTTTTATGCATAAGACTAAGAAATTTTGTAAATCATCTTCTGAAGTTATGAATGAACGATGAAGGTTTCAACAAGGAATTTAACTCGAGAGCTCGGCGCAGCATAGAGCCCGCATAATCTATAAAGTGCAGTCCGCCGCTGAGTGGACTTAAAGCAAGACCGGGATCCTCAAAGGCAGCCAATGGGCGACCTTGAGCTTCCCGGGGCAGTCTGCCGTTGTGCGGACTTAAAGCAAGACCGGGATCCTCAGAGGCAGCCAGTGGGCGACCTTGAGCTTCCCGGGGCAGTCCGCCGTTGTGCGGACTTAAAGCAAGACCGGGATCCTCAGAGGCAGCCAGTGGGCGACCTTGAGCTTCCCGGGGCAGTCCACCGTTGTGCGGACTTAAAGCAAGACCGGGATCCTCAGAGGCAGCCCGTGGGCGACCTTGAGATTCCCGGGCAGTCCGCCGTTGTGCGGACTTAAAGCAAGACCGGGATCCTCAGAGGCAGCCAGTGGGCGACCTTGAGATTCCCGGGGAAGTCCGCTGCCTAGTGGACTCTAAACCTAACCGGGATCCTTCGTGTTCACCTGCCATGAACGGAAGCATCCTGGCATGGGCATACCCCTCAAAGGGCGAGTCCGTTGAACAGGATCATCGAGGGAAATTAACCGGGCAGGGGGCAGCTAGCACTTATTAGTTTCCTTTAAAAATAAAAATAGTTTAAGTCTCTGAGTGTAGGGAAGTTTTTGAAGTTATTTGGCTCGCTTATTATTTTCCGGACTCAGAGACTATTGGGTTTTAGCGAGCATGCCGAGTTTTTCGTTTGCATATACTTTAAAATAAAAAGGTTGAATCGAATTAGCTGCCTCGCCCGGGGTATCACTCTCGAGATCGCTGCGAAACTCCTAAAGCGGACTCATGAGCAACACAGAGAGAGAGAGAAACGCATAGGCGAGCTCAAAAAGATGAGAATTTCATTGATTGACAAGAAATTACAAGAGCAGTTACAAGGCTGCAAGTTCAAGGCTTGCTAGGCTCCGCCCCACTGTCGTCCCCTTGGCGCCGCTTCTTGGACCTCTCGGTCTTGTACCTTTCCACAGCGGCCAGGTCGTCCTTTTTGAGGAGATCGTTCAGCTAGGCTTGGAGGCGACCTTGTTGAGCCCGGAGGCCTTCGGCATGCGTCTCCTTCAGGGCGGCGATCTCTTTCTTTAGAGCAGCGACCTCACCTTGAAGTTGAGCCGCCTCCTTCCTAGCGGCCTCTCTGGCAGTGACGGCCTCGTCCCGCTCCGCCACGGCCTTTTTGAGGTCGTCAGAGGTCTTAAGCTGGGCCGTCTCCAGCTCGGCCATGCCCGACACTAGGGTAGCGACCCTCAGGCGGAGCTCCTCCGTCTCTTTCAGGGCCCCGGCCTGCGAAGCCCGCTGGAGCTCATGGATGTGCTCGTCCACCTTGCGCTCAGACCCCCGAAGGGAACCGTCAAACAAGGCGGCCAGCGCCTTCCCGGCCTCAGCGACCTCCGCGGCCAGTGCCCGGCTCTGTTTCTCCGCCTGCATGAGGAAGATGAAAAAGTTAGAAAGAAAGACTAACGTTTTTGGTGTAAGGCCAGAGAGAGCAAGAGGTACCTCGGCCAGGCGTTCGCTTAAGGAAGCGAAGGGGGCTCGGGCGAAGACGTTGCGGCCCAGCAGCTGCCGCACGTAATAAGGCGCCCTCCCCTCCTCCGCAGAGGAGCCCGCACTGGGACCCCCCGGAGCTTCGATAGGAGGTGGCACGCCGGGGGAAGGAGTGGGGGCCGGTACCTCCCCAGTGCCAGCTCCGGGTGCTGCCGGGCTCGGAGGGTCCGCCCTGGCCACTTTGGCCTCCGGCTCCGAGCTGGAGGACTCAGAGTCAGAGCCAATGTCTACAAAGCTAGGGGACCTGTAGACCAGGTCCCCCAAGCCCTGCTGGGAGCCCGCTCCCTCCTGGCCCTCTGCTGAAGGAGAGGCCTGAGGGGCGGGAGCCGGAGATGCCGCCGGCGAGGAGGTCGCAGCAGTGGCGTTGGGCTCACCCTGCTGGACCCCTGCCACGGCGGCGGGAGGCGGAAGCTCCTGCCCGCTCGGTCCCGCCCCTGGTGCGGGAACTGGTGGAGCCGGGGGCTTCTCCACTTGGGTGGAAGCGGAAGGCTCCGCCCGGGAAGGTTGAGGAGCGGGCTCTTCCTCCTCGGAGCCTGATACCTCCTCCTCGGAGTCCGTCCAACTTGGCTCCGAGTCCAAGCCTGCCTCCTCCAGCGCTTTTCGCCGCTGCTCCGTCTGGACGTTCGAAGGCGCGGGCCTCGCGAGCTTTACCTTCTTCTTCCCGCGGGCCTCCATCTCCGGTGTCAGCACTGCTATACGGAGAGGAACGGTCAGATCGCCGGGGAAGTAGCCCATTAATATCTGGGCCATCCCGGATTCGACTTCCGCCATGGTTAGCGGGAGGTCGATGTTTGGGTCGTCGGGCTCGACCATTTGAATCTTGCGGCGAACTATTGGAGGTGGGGCAGGTGGCTGACCTGGGCCGGCATCCGGGCGAGGAGGTGGTGCAGGAGCGGAGGTTTCGCCCTGGCGGAGCATCTCAATGGTGTCGGGGTCGTTGAGGCGAATAGGCGAAGCCCGCCTCCGGACCGTCTTCTTGCGAGGGTTGCCTCCCGAACTCCCCGCCCCCTTGCTGGCCCACTTGGAGGGAGGAGGGGCGTTCTGCATCGGCGGAATAGCGCCGATCTCCTCCTACTTCTTCTTCCGGACGATCTTCTGCTTCAGCAGAATAGCGCCGGTCTTCCCGTCCTTCAACTGGAAGGCGAAGTCGGGAGTAGTGATCTTCTCCGGAGTCCGCCCTCCGAGGTAGTGGAGGAACGCCTAGTCCAGAGATCGCTCCCGGTCGGGAGCGATGCACTTCTTCTTCCCCGCCCGGAAGAGGGACATCTCCTGGAAGACCACCGTTGGGGGTACCCCGGGATGAGCCGGGACTCCGCTGTGCCGCCTGCGCCAGTCGCCGACCGCCACGAAAGGGTGGTCCTTCCAGTGGCGGTCCTTGTTCTCGATGACAGAAAAGGGGAGCACCTCGCCAGGTTGCCCGGCGAGGTAGAAGTAGCCGCAGCCCGCGGTGCTGAAGACCGGCCCGGGCTTGAGGAGCCACTTTTTGAGCAAGTAGCTCAGTGGGATCCTCGCCTTCAGGGTGGTCTCCAGCTGGGACAGCCCGTAGAGTATCCCCCAGGAGTTTCCTGAGAGCTGGGCGGGGCAAAACCCCGTCAACTCCAGGAGCTCCCCGGCGAGATGACTCAGGGGGAACCGCAGCCCAGACCACAGCAGCCCGACAGAAGCTACTGTGCCCTGGGGCGGTCTCCCCGAGAGTGGCATCTCGGTGACGATGATCTCCCGAGGGAGATCGATCGCCGCCCGGATACTTTCCCCGACGGGCACCCCCATGGGGTTCTGCAGCCAGACCACCGCTCTCTCAACAGCGGGCTCAGAAGCTTGGGCGGCGGTAGCAGCGGTGGCAACAGCAGCAGCAACATCGGAAGCGGAGGCCATTAGAGCAGAAGGGCTAAGGCGAGCTAGAAGCAAAAGCGATCAAGGCGGGCTGAAAGCAAAAAGCAAAGAAGGAAGGGAGAGCTGTTTTCACGCGACGGTAAATATCGCCCCCCATCCCCTATTTATAGACGGGTGAGAGGCAGGTGAATCGATCCGCAGTTAATGCCCGAGCACGCTCGGCGAGGTGACGTGACGGCAATCGAAGCGACAGCTCGTTTCTTTCCAATCGTCAAGCGCCACGTGGGCCACGCGGGGAAAAGGTTGCGCCGGCGCTGACGCTATCATTTACTGACAGGAGAGAAGCGAATCAGAGCGAGACACGTGTCCCGCGGCAGCCGAAATCTTATAATGAGATTTGCCGTATCAACTTCGTATCTCGGGTCTCGCGTCATATTTACGGTGAAACGACCGCTGGAGATCTGGTGCGAAACCCAAGCCACAAGATCGCCCACGGCTGGTGCCCGCAGCTCGCCCGAGGCAGACCCTGACCGCGTGTGATAAGCTCGCGCCGGAAGGAGATTGCTCGTGGCTGACGCACCCGGCCCGCCCAGCGTCTGTGAAATACTGGCAGTCAAAGCTCTCGGCACAGATCGCCCACGGCTGTTCCCAAGCTCGCCCGAAGCAGACCCTGGCCGTGTGTGACAAGCTCGCACCGGAAGGAGATCGCTCGTGGCTGATGCTCTGGCCCGCCCAGCGTTTGTGAAATACTGGGAGTCAAAACTCTCGACGCAGATCACCCACGGCTGGCGCCCAAGCTCGCCCGAAGCAGACCCTGGCCGCGTGTGACAAGCTCACACCGGAAGGAGATCGCTCGTGGCTGATGCTCCGGCCCGCCCAGCGTTTGTGAAATACTGACAGTCAAAGCTCTCGGCGCAGACCGCCCACGGTTGGTGCCCGCAGTCCGCCAGGTGGAGGTCGCAAATGACTAGAACTCCCAATTCGACCGTCGTGTGCAATAAGACTCCTGAGCAAGCGCCAAAGTCTCCTTGGTCGCTCCCTTAGGAGGGGGTAATATTGGGGGTAGCTGAAATCTGCCCTGGAGTTCGCACCCCCCCTCCGCGCTCACCAAATCACCCTGACAGGGAGCAAGATCCATATTGGGCTAAAGGGGCCTTAGGCTAAAAGCTCGCTCAGGAGCTCGCCCAAGCTCGCAGGAGTTCGCTGGAGATGGCAGCGGGAGTTAGACCGTTATGCATATAAAGATACTGGAACCACAAACGCCCCTAGCTCATGCAGGAGCTCGCCCAAGCTCACGCAGGAGCTCGCCCAAGCTCGCGCAGGAGCTCACCCAAGCTCGCGCAGGAGCTCGCCCAAGCTCGCGCAGGAGCTCGCCCAAGTTCGCCCTTGCCTGTGGATCTCATAGACCCCAGGATTCCAAGAGGGAGCGAGCTTCACATTGGGCCGAAGGGGCCTTAGGCAAAGAGCTCGCTCAGGAGCTTGCCCAAGCTCACTCAGGAGCTCGCCCAAGCTCGCTCAGGAGCTCGATCAGGAGCTCGCCCAAGCTCGCTCATGAGCTCGCCCGAGCTCGCCAGAACTCCCCAGTTTATCGAAGAGGTCACTCCCGCGAGGTCCGACTCTTGATAGATATGGAAGAGAAGGCGGAGCAATAGAGGGCGAGCTCGCCCTGGCTTCCCACCGGAGGTCGCCCACAGTGCACGAAGATCTCCCAGACTTGAATAATCCAGAATAGCCACCTGGCAGCAACAAGAAAGATGCTCTACCCCACTCAAACCGCCTGGCAGGCTCGACGACAAAGAATGTCAGGGACGCGAGTACCAAGGACTGTCAGAGACCCACGCGAGCCAGAACGTGGGGGTCTAGAAGGCTCTGGAAAGAATCTCCACATGTCGGGCCGCGGTAGGTCGCCAATGTCTATAAATGCTCACCCCCAGGCTCCAGAGTAGAGGTTCGAAAACCCTTTTCCCTACCACTTTCGTCCACTAAAGCTCGCCGTTGTGCACCTGAGACTGACTTGAGCGTCGGAGGGTCTGCGCTCCTAAGGGAGCCAGCCGTTCTCACGCTTTTTCTTTGTCTTGCAGGTAGCCCGCAAGGACCAGCGAAAAAATCCCCCGAATAGATACATTCGTGCGAATGAATTAGAATGGATCGGACGAATGAATTAGAATGGACCGTACGAATGAATTAGAATGGATCGTACGAATAAATTAGAATGGATACATTCGTCCGAATGAATTAGAATGGATCATACGAATGAGTAAGAATGGATCGTACGAATGAAATAGAATAGATTGTACGAATGAATTAGAATGGATCGTGCGAATGAATTAGAATGGATCGTACGAATGAATTAGAATAGATCGTATGAATGAATTAGAATGGATCGTGCGAATGAATTAGAACGGATCATATTAATGAATTAGAATGGATCGTACGAATGAATTAGAATGGATACATTCGTGCAAATGAATTAGAATGGATCGTGCGAATCCATTAGACTGGATCGTGCGAATGAAAAAGAATGGATCATACGAATGAATTAGAATGGATCGTACGAATTAATTAGAATGGATACATTCGTGCGAATGAATTAGAATGGATTGTATGAATGAATTAGACTGGATCGTATGAATGAATTAGAATGGATCATACGAATTAATTAGAATGGATCATACGAATGAATTAGAATGGATCGTACGAATGAATTTGAATGGATCGTACGAATGAACTAGAATGGATCGTACGAATGAACTAGAATGGATATATTCGTGCGAATGAATTAGAATGGATCGTACGAATGAATTAGAATTGATCGTACGATTCATTCTAATTCATTCGTACGATCCATTCTAATACATTCGTACGATTCATGCTAATTCATTCGCACGATCCATTCTAATTCATTCGTACGATCCATTCTTATTCATTCATACGATCCATTCTAATTCATTCGCACAATCCATTCTAATTCATTCGCACAATCCATTCTAATTCATTCGCACAATCCATTCTAATTCATTCGTACAATCCATTCTAATTCATTCGTATGATCCATTCTAACTCATTCGGTGGATCCATTCTAATTCATTCGTACGATCCATTCTAATTCATTCCCACGATCCATTCTAATTTATTCGTACGATCCATTCTAATTCATTCGTACGATATATTCTAATTCATTCGCACGAATGTAACCATTCTAATTCATTGATATGATTCATTCTAATTCATTCGTATGAGCTATTTTAATTCATTCGTACGATCCATTCTAATTCATTCGTACGATCCATTGTAATTCATTCATACAATCCATTTAGATTCATTCGCACAAATATATCCATTCAAATTCATTCGTACGATCCAGTCTAATTCATTCGTACGATCCATTCTAATTCATTCGCACGAATATATCCATTCTAATTCTTTCGTACGATGCATTCTAATTCATTCGTACGATCCATTCTAATTCATTCGTACGATCCATTCTAATTCATTCGCACGAATGTATCCATTCTAATTCATTCGTACAATCGATTCTATTTCATTCGTACGATCCATTCTTACTCATTCGTATGATCCATTCTAATTCATTCGTATGATCCATTCTAATTCATTCGTACAAACCATTCTAATTCATTCGTACGATCCATTCTAATTCATTCGCACGATCCATTCTAATACATTCATACGATCCATTCTAATTCATTCATACGATCCATTCTAATTCATTCCTACAATCCATTCTAATTCATTCGCCCGATCCATTCTAATTCATTCATACGATCCATTCTATTCGAAAGGATCATGCGATCCATTCGAATTCATTCGCACGATCCATTCTAATTCATTCATACGATCCATTCTAATTCATTCATACAATGCATTCTAATTCTTTCACACGATCCATTCTAATTCATTCGTACGATCCATTCTAATTCATTCGTACAATCCATTCTATTTCATTTGTATGATCCATTCTTACTCATTCGTATGATCCATTCTAATTCATTCGTACGATCCATTCTAATTCATTTGTACGATCCATTCTAATTCATTCGTACAATCCATTCTATGTCATTCGTACGATCCATTCTTACTCATTCGTATGATCCATTCTAATTCATTCGCACGAATGTATCCATTCTAATTCATTCATACAATCCATTCTAATTCATTCCGTACGATCAATTCTAATTCATTCGAACGATTGTACGAATGAATTAGAATGGATAGTACGAATGAATTAGAATAGATTGTGCGAATGAATTAGAATGGATCGTACGAATGAATTAGAATGGATCGTACGAATAAATTAGAATGGATCATACGAATGACTAAGAATGGATCATACGAATGAATTAGAATGGATCGTACGAATGAATTAGAATGGATCGTACGAATAAATTAGAATGGATACATTCGTCCGAATGAATTAGAATGGATCATACGAATGAGTAAGAATGGATCGTACGAATGAAAGAGAATAGATTGTACGAATGAATTAGAATGGATCCTATGAATGAATTAGAATGGATCGTGTGAAAGAATTAGAATGGATTGTATGAATGAATTAGAATGGATCGTATGAATGAATTAGAATGGATCGTGCGAATGAATTCGAATGGATCGTACGAATGAGTAAGAATGAATCATACGAATGAAATAGAATGGATCGTACGAATGAATTAGAATGGATCGTACGAATAAATTAGAATGGATACATTCGTCCGAATGAATTAGAATGGATCATACGAATGAGTAAGAATGGATCGTACAAATGAAATAGAATAGACTGTATGAATGAATTAGAATGGATCTTACGAATGAATTAGAATGGATCGTGTGAAAGAATTAGAATGGATTGTATGAATGAATTAGAATGGATTGTATGAATGAATTAGAATGGATCCTATGAATGAATTAGAATGGATCGTGCGAATGAATTAGAATGGATCGTACAAATGAATTAGAATGGATCGTGCTAATGAATTAGAATTGATCGAACGAATGAATTAGCATGGATCATGCTAATGAATTAGAATGGAACGTACGAATGAATTAGAATGGATCGTGTGAAAGAATTAGAATGGATTGTATGAATGAATTAGAATGAATTCGTACGATCCATTCGAATTCATTCACACGATCCATTCTAATTCATTCATACGATCCATTCTAATTCATTCATACAATCCATTCTAATTCTTTCACACGATCCATTCTAATTCATTCGTAGGATCCATTCTAATTCATTCGTACAATCTATTCTATTTCATTCGTACGATCCATTCTTACTCATTCGTATGATCCATTCTAATTCATTCGGACGAATGTATCCATTCTAATTTATTCGTACGATCCATTCTAATTCATTCGTCTGATCCATTCTAATTCATTCGTACGATCCATTCTAATTCATTCGTCTGATCCATTCTAATTCATTCGCACGAATGTATCCATTCTAATTCATTCGTACAATCCATTCTAATTCATTCGTAAGATCCATTTTAATTCATTCGTACGATCAATTCTAATTCATTCGTACGATCCATTCTAATTCATTCACACGAATGTATCCATTCTAGCTCATTTGTACGATCCATTCTAATTCATTCATACAATCCATTCTAATTCATTCGCACGAATGTATCCATTCTAATTCATTCGTACGATCAGTTCTAATTCATTCACAAAATCTATTCTAATTCATTCATACGATCCATTCTAATTCATTCACCCGAATGTATCCATTCTAATTCATTCATACGATCCATTCTAATTCATTCGTACGATCCATTCAAATTCACTCATACGATCCATTCTAATACATTCATACGATCCATTCTAATTCATTTGCACGAATATATCCATTCTAATTCATTCGTACGATCCATTCTAATTCCTTCGTACGATCCATTCTAATTCACTCGTACGATCTATTCTAATTCATTCGTACGATCCATTCTAATTCATTCGTACGATCCATTCGAATTCATTCGCACGATCCATTCTTATTCATTCATACGATCCATTCTAATTCATTCATACAATCCATTCTAATTCTTTCACACGATCCATTCTAATTCATTCGTCGGATCCATTCTAATTCATTCGTACAATCTATTCTATTTCATTCGTACGATCCATTCTTACTCATTCGTATGATCCATTCTAATTTATTCGGACGAATGTATCCATTCTAATTTATTCGTACGATCCATTCTAATTCATTCGTACGATCCATTCTAATTCATTCGTCCGATCCATTCTAATTCATTCGCACGAATGTATCCATTCTAATTCATTCGTACAATCCATTCTAATTCATTCGTAAGATCCATTCTAATTCATTCGTACGATCCATTCTAATTCATTCGTACGATCCATTCTATTTCATTCGCACGAATGTATCCATTCTTGTTCATTCGTACGATCCATTCTAATTCATTCATACAATCCATTCTAATTTATTCGCACGAATGTATCCATTCTAATTCATTCGTACGATCAGTTCTAATTCATTCACAAAATCTATTCTAATTCATTCATACGATCCATTCTAATTCATTCACCCGAATGTATCCATTCTAATTCATTCATACGATCCATTCTAATTCATTCGTACGATCCATTCTAATTCACTCATACGATCCATTCTAATACATTCATACGATCCATTCTAATTCATTTGCACAAATATATCCATTCTAATTCATTCGTACGATCCATTCTAATTCCTTCGTACGATCCATTCTAATTCACTCGTACGATCTATTCTAATTCATTCGTACGATCCATTCTAATTCATTCGTACGATCCATTCTAATTCCTTCGTACGATCCATTCTAATTCCTTCGTACGATCCATTCTAAATCATTCGTACAATCCATTCTATTTCATTCGTACGATCAATTCTAATTCATTAGCACGATCCATTCTAATTCATTCGTACGATCCATTCAAATTCATTCGCACGATCCATTCTAATTCATTCGTACAATCCATTCTATTTCATTCGTACGATCCATTCTTACTCATTCGTATGATCCATTCTAATTCATTCGCACGAATGTATCCATTCTAATCCATTCGTACGTTCCATTCTAATTCATTCGCATGAATGTAACCATTCTAATTCATTCATTTGATCCATTCTAATTCATTCGTACGATCCATTCTAATTCATTCGTCCGATCCATTCTAATTCATTCGTACGATCCATTCTAATTCATTCGCACGATCCATTCTAATTCATTCATACAATCCATTCTAATTCTTTCACACGATCTATTCTAATTCATTCGTAGGATCCATTCTAATTCATTCGTACAATCTATTCTATTTTATTCGTATGATCCATTCTTACTCATTCGTATGATCAATTCTAATTCATTCGGACGAATGTATCCATTCTAATTTATTCGTACGATCCATTCTAATTCATTCGTACGATCCATTCTAATTCATTCGTCCGATCCATTCTAATTCATTCGCACGAATGTATCCATTCTAATTCATTCGTACGGCCCATTCTAATTCATTCGCACAATCCATTCTATTTCATTCGTACGATCCATTCTTACTCATTCGTATGATCCATTATGGATACATTCGTGCGAATGAATTAGAATGGATCATACGAATGAGTAAGAATGGATCGTACGAATGAAATAGAATGGATTGTGCGAATGAATTAGAATGGATCGTAGGAATGAATTAGAACGGATCGTGTGAAAGAATTAAAATGGATTGTATGAATGAATTAGAATAGATCATATGAATGAATTAGAATGGATCGTACGAATGAATTAGAATGGATCGTACGAATGAATTAGAATGGATCGTACGAATGAATTAGAATGGATCTTACGAATGAATTAGAATGGATCGTACGAATGAATTAGAATGGATCGTACGAATAAATTAGAATGGATACATTCGTCCGAATGAATTAGAATGGATCATACGAATGAGTAAGAATGGATCGTACGAATGAAATAGAATAGATTGTACGAATGAATTAGAATGGATCCTACGAATGAATTAGAATGGATCGGGTGAAAGAATTAGAATGGATTGTATGAATGAATTAGAATGGAACGTGCGAATGAATTAGAATAGATCGTACGAATGAATTAGAATGGATCGTGCTAATGAATTAGAATTGTTCGAACGAATGAATTAGCATGGATCGTGCTAATGAATTAGAATGGAACGTACGAATGAATTAGAATGGATCGTGTGAAAGAATTAGAATGGATTGTATGAATGAATTAGAATGAATTCGTACAATCCATTCGAATTCATTCGCACGATCCATTCTTATTCATTCATACGATCCATTCTAATTCATTCATACAATCCATTCTAATTCTTTCACACGATCCATTCTAATTCATTCGTAGGATCCATTCTAATTCATTCGTACAATCTATTCTATTTCATTCGTACAATCCATTCTAATTCATTCGTACGATCCATTCTAATTCATTCGGACTATCCATTCTAATTCATTCGCACGAATGTATCCATTCTAGTTCATTCGTACGATCCATTCTAATTCATTCGTACGATCCATTCTAATTCATTCGCACGATCAATTCTAATTCATTCGTACGATCCATTCTTACTCATTCGTATGATCCATTCTAATTCATTCGGACGAATGTATCTATTCTAATTTATTCGTACGATCCATTCTAATTCATTCGTACGATCCATTCTAATTCATTCGTACGATCCATTCTAATTCATTCGTCCGATCCATTCTAATTCATTCGCACGAATGTATCCATTCTAATTCATTCGTACGGTCCATTCTAATTCAGTCGCACAATCTATTCTATTTCATTCGTACGATCCATTATTACTCATTCGTATGATCCATTATGAATACATTCATGCGAATGAATTAGAATGGATCATACGAATGAGTAAGAATGGATCGTACGAATGAAATAGAACGGATTGTGCGAATGAATTAGAATGGATCGTACGAATGAATTAGAATCGATCGTGTGAAAGAATTAGAATGGATTGTATGAATGAATTAGAATAGATCGTATGAATGAATTAGAATGGATCGTACGAATGAATTAGAATGGATCGTACGAATGAACTAGAATGGATACATTCGTGCGAATGAATTAGAATGGATCGTACGAATGAATTAGAATGGATCGTACGAATGAATTAGAATGGATCTTACGAATGAATTAGAATGGATCGTACGAATGCACGATCCATGCTAATTCATTCGTTCGATCAATTCTAATTCATTAGCACGATCCATTCTAATTCATTCGTACGATCCATTCTAATTCATTCGCACGATCCATTCTAATTCATTCGTACGATCCATTCTAATTCTTTCACTCGATCCATTCTAATTCATTCGTACAATCTATTCTAATTCATTCGTACGATCTATTCTAATTCATTCGTACGATCCATTCTAATTCATTCGTACGATCCATTCTAATTCCTTCGTACGATCCATTCTAATTCATTCATACAATCCATTCTAATTCTTTCACACGATCCATTCTAATTCATTCGTACGATCCATTCTAACTCATTCGTGCAATCCATTCTATTTCATTCGTACGATCCATTCTTACTCATTCGTACGATCCACTCTAATTCATTCACACGAATGTATCCATTCGTACGAATGAATTAGAATAGATTGTACGAATGAATTAGAATGGATCGTACGAAGGAATTAGAATGGATCGTACGAATGAATTAGAATGGATCGTACGAATGAATTAGAATAGATCGTACGAATGAATTAGAATGGATCGTATGAAGGAATTAGAATGGATCGTACGAATGAATTAGAATGGATATATTCGTGCAAAGGAATTAGAATGGATCGTATGAATGTATTAGAATGGATCTTATGAGTGAATTAGAATGGATCGTACGAATGAATTAGAATGGATTGTATGAATGAATTAGAATGGATCGTACGAATGAATTAGAATAGATCGTATGAATGAATTAGAATGGATCGTACGAATAAATTAGAATGGATCGTGCGAATGAATTAGAATGGATCGTACGAATGAATTAGAATGAATTAGAATGGATTCTACGAATGAGTAAGAATGGATCGTACGAATGAAATAGAATAGTTTGTACGAATGAATTAGAATGGATCCTACGAATGAATTAGAATGGATCTTGTGAAAGAATTAGAATGGATTGTATGAATGAATTAGAATGGATCGTATGAAAGAATTAGAATGGATCGTACGAATGAATTAGAATGGATCGTACGAATGAATTAGAATGGATCTTACGAATGAATTAGAATGGATCGTACGAATGAATTAGAATGGATCGTACGAATGAATTAGAATGGATACATTCGTGCGAATGAATTAGAATGGATCGGACGAATAAATTAGAATGGATCGTACGAATGAATTAGAATGGATCAAATGAATGAATTAGAATGGTTACATTCATGCGAATGAATTAGAATGGATCGTACGAATGGATTAGAATGGATCGTACGAATGGATTAGAATGGATACATTCGAGCGAATGAATTAGAATGGATCGTACGAATGAAATAGAATGGATCGTACGAATGGATTAGAATGGATCCTACGAATGGATTAGAATGGATACCTTTGTGCATATGAATTAGAATGGATCGTACGAATGAAGTAGAATGGATCATATTAATGAATTAGAAAGGATCGTACGAATGAATTAGAATGGATACATTCGTGCACGATCCATTCTAATTCATTCGCACAAATGTATCCATTCTATTTCATTCGTACGATCCATTCTAATTCATTAATATGATCCATTCTATTTCATTTGTACGATCCATTCTTATTCATTCGTATGATCCATTCTAATTCATTCGCACGAATATATCCATTCTAAATCATTCGTACGATCCATTCTAATTCATTCGTATGATCCATTCTAAATCATTCGTACAATCCATTCTATTTCATTCGTACGATCAATTCTAATTCACTAGCACAATCCATTCTAATTCATTCGTACGATCCATTCTAATTCATTCGTACGATCCATTCTAATTCATTCGTCCGATCCATTCTAATTCATTCGCACGAATGTATCCATTCTAATTCATTTGTACGATCCATTCTAATTAATTTGTACGATCCATTCTAATTCATTCGTAAGATCCATTCTAATTCATTCGTACGATCCATTCTAATTCATTCGTACGATCCATTCTAATTCATTCGCACGTATGTATCCATTCTAGTTCATTTGTACGATCCATTCTAATTCATTCGTACGATCCATTCTAATTCATTCGCACGATCCATTCTAATTCATTCGCACGATCCATTCTAATTCATTCATACGATCCATTCTAATTCATTCGTACGATCCATTCTAATTCATTCGCACAAATGTATCCATTCTAATTTATTCGTACGATCCATTCTAATTCATTCGCACGATCCATTCTAATTCATTCGTACGATCCATTCAAATTCATTCGCACGATCTGTTCTTATTCATTCATATGATCTATTCTAATTCATTCATACAATCCATTCTAATTCTTTCACACGATCCATTCTAATTCATTCGTACGATCCATTCTAATTCATTCGCACAATACATTCTATTTCATTCGTACGATCCATTCTTACTCATTGGTACGATCCATTCTAATTCATTCGCACGAATGTATCCATTCTAATTCATTCGTACGAATCCGTTCTACTTCATTCGTACAATCTATTCTATTTCATTCGTACGATCCATTCTTACTCATTCGTATGATCCATTCTAATTCATTCGGACGAATGTATCCATTCTAATTTATTCGTACGATCCATTCTAATTCATTCGTACGATCCATTCTAATTCATTCGTCCGACCCATTCTAATTCATTCGCACGAATGTATCCATTCTAATTCATTCGTACGATCCATTCTAATTCATTCGTACGATCCATTCTAATTCATTCGTAAGATCCATTCTAATTCATTCGTACGATCCATTCTAATTCATTCGTACGATCCATTCTAATTCATTCGCACGAATGTATCCATTCTAGTTCATTCATACGATCCATTCTAATTCATTCGTACGATCCATTCTAATTCATTCGCACGATCCATTCTAATTCATTCGTACGATCCATTCTAATTCATTCATACGATCAATTCTAATTCATTCGTACGTTAGAATGGATCGTACGAATGAATTAGAATGGATCGTGTGAAAGAATTAGAATGGATCGTACGAATGAATTAGAATGGATCGTGCGAATGAATTAGAATAGATCGTACGAATGAATTAGAATGGATCATACGAAGGAATTAGAATGGATCGTACGAATGAATTAGAATGGATATATTCGTGCAAATGAATTAGAATGGATCGTATGAATGTATTAGAATGGATCGTATGAGTGAATTAGAATGGATCGTACGAATGAATTAGAATGGATTGTATGAATGAATTAGAATGGATCGTACGAATGAATTAGAATGGATCATACGAATTAATTAGAATGGATCATACGAATGAATTAGAGTGGATCATGCGAATCAATTAGAATGGATCGTACGAATGAATTAGAATGGATTCATTCGTGCGAATGAATTAGAATGGATTGTGCGAATGAATTAGAATGGATCGTACGAATGAATTAGAATGGATGGTACGAATGAATTAGAATGGACATATTCGTGCAAATGAATTAGAATAGATCGTATGAATGTATTAGAATGGATCGTATGAGTGAATTAGAATGGATCGTACGAATGAATTAGAATGGATTGTATGAATGAATTAGAATGGATCGTACAAATGAATTAGAATGGATCATACGAATTAATTAGAATGGATCGTACGAATGAATTAGAATGGATCGTACGAATGAATTAGAATGGATACATTTGTGCGAATGAATTAGAATGGATTGTGCGAATGAATAAGAACAGATCGTGCGAATGAATTAGAATGGATCGTACGAATGAATTAGAATGGATCGTGCGAATGAATTAGAATGGATCATACGAATGAATTAAAATGGATACATTTGTGCGAATGAATTAGAATGGATCGTACGAATGAATTAGAATGGATCGTATGAATGAATTAGAATGGATCGTACGAATGAATTAGAATGGATCGTGCGAATGAATTAGAATGGATCGTACTAATGAATTAGAATGGATCATGTGAAAGAATTAGAATGGATCGTACGAATGAATTAGAATGGCTCGTTCGATTGAATTAGATTGGATCGTACGAATGAATTAGAATGGATACATTTGTGCGAATGAATTAGAATGGATCGTACGAATGAATTAGAATGAATCGTATGAATGAATTAGAATGGATCGTACGAATGAATTAGAATGGATCGTGCGAATGAATTAGAATGGATCGTACGAATGAATTAGAATGGATCCTACGAACGAAATAGAATGGATACATTCGTGCGAATGAATTAGAATGGATCGTACGAATGAATTAGAATGGATCGTACGAATGAATTAGAAAGGATCTTACGAATGAATTAGAATGGATCGTATGAATGAATTAGAATGGATCGTACGAATGAATTAGAATGGATACATTCGTGCGAATGAATTAGAATGGATCGGACGAATGAATTAGAATGGATCGTACGAATGAATTAGAATGGATCGTACGAATGAATTAGAATGGATCGTACGAATAAATTAGAATGGATACATTCGTCCGAATGAATTATAATGGATCATACGAATGAGTAAGAATGGATCGTACGAATGAAATAGAATAGATTGTACGAAAGAATTAGAATGGATCCTACGAATGAATTAGAATGGATCGTGTGAAAGAATTAGAATGGATTGTATGAATGAATTAGAATGGATCGTATGAAAGAATTAGAATGGATCGTACGAATGAATTAGAATGGATCGTACGAATAAATTAGAATGGATACATTCGTCCGAATGAATTAGAATGGATCATACGAATGAGTAAGAATGGATCGTACGAATGAAATAGAATAGATTGTACGAATGAATTAGAATGGATCATACGAATGAGTAAGAATGGATCGTACGAATGAAATAGAATAGATTGCACGAATGAATTAGAATGGATCCTACGAATTAATTAGAATAGATCGTGTGAAATAATTAGAATGGATTGTATGAATGAATTAGAATGTATCCATTCTAATTCATTCGTACGATCCATTCTAATTTATTCGCACGAATGTATCCATTCTAGTTCATTCGTACGATCCATTCTAATTCATTCGTACGATCCATTCTAATCCATTCGTACGATCCATTCTAATTCATTCGTATGATCTATTCTAGTTAATTCGTATGATCCATTCTAATTCATTCGTACGATCCATTCTAATTCATTCATACAATCCATTCTAATTCATTCGCACGAATGTATCCATTCTAATTAATTCGTACGATCCATTCTAATTCATTCGTATGATCCATTCTTATTCATTCGCACGATCCAGTCTAATGGATTCGCACGATCCATTCTAATTCATTCGCACGAATGTATCCATTCTAATTCATTCGTACGATCCATTCTAATTCATTAATATGATTCATTCTAATTCATTCGCACGATCCATTCTAATTCATTCGTACGATCCATTCTAATTCATTCGTACGATCCATTCTAATTCATTCGCACGATCCATTCTAATTCATTCGTACAATCTATTCTATTTCATTCGTACGATCCATTCTTACTCATTCGTATGATTCATTCTAATTAATTCGGACGAATGTATCCATTCTAATTTATTCGTACGATCCATTCTAATTTATTCGTACGATCCATTCTAATTCATTCGTACGATCCATTCTATTTCATTCATCCGATCCATTCTAATTCATTCGCACGAATGTATCCATTCTAATTCATTCGTACGGTCCATTCTAATTCATTCGCACAATCCATTCTATTTCATTCGTACGATCCATTCTTACTCATTCGTATGATCCATTATGGATACATTCGTGCGAATGAATTAGAATGGATCATACGGATGAGTAAGAATGGATCGTACGAATGAAATAGAATGGATTGTGCGAATGAATTAGAATGGATCGTACGAATGATTTAGAATGGATCGTGTGAAAGAATTAGAATGGATTGTATGAATGAGTTAGAATAGATCGTATGAATGAATTAGAATGGATCGTACGAATGAATTAGAATGGATCGTACGAATGAACTAGAATGGATACATTCGTGCGAATGAATTAGAATGGATCGTACGAATGAATTAGAATGGATCGTACGAATGAATTAGAATGGATCTAACGAATGAACTAGAATGGATCGTACGAATGCACGATCCATGCTAATTCATTCGTTCGATCAATTCTAATTCATTAGCACGATCCATTCTAATTCATTCGTACGATCCATTCTAATTCATTCGCACGATCCATTCTAATTCATTCGTACGATCGATTCAAATTCTTTCACACGATCTATTTTAATTCATTCGTACAATCCATTCTAATTCATTCGTACGATCTATTCTAATTCATTCGTACGATCCATTCAAATTTCATTCGTACGATCCATTCTAATTCATTCGCTCAAATGTATCCATTCTAATCCATTCGTACGATCCATTCTAATCCATTCGTACGATCCATTCTAATTCATTCGCATGAATGTAACCATTCTAATTCATTCATTTGATCCATTCTAATTCATTCGTACGATCCATTCTAATTCATTCGTCCGATCCATTCTAATTCATTCGCACGAATGTATCCATTCTAATCCATTCGTAAGATCCATTCTAATTCATTCGTACGATCCATTCTAATTCATTCATACGATCCATTCTAATTCATTAATATGATCCATTCTAATTCATTCGTACGATCCATTCTAATTCATATGCACAAAGGTATCCATTCTAATTCAT
This sequence comes from Chamaelirium japonicum, assembly GCA_947650365.1. Taxonomy (NCBI): domain Eukaryota; kingdom Viridiplantae; phylum Streptophyta; class Magnoliopsida; order Liliales; family Melanthiaceae; genus Chamaelirium; species Chamaelirium japonicum. The sequence goes on from CANTAL010000123.1 coordinate 233,415, forward strand.
TCATACGATCCATTCTAATTCAGGATCGTACGAATGAATTAGAATGGATACATTCGTGCGAATGAATTAGAATTGATCGTACGAATGAATTAGAATGGATCGTACGAATGAATTAGAATGGATCGTACGAATGAACTAGAATGGATACATTCGTGCAAATGAATTAGAATGGATCGTACGATTGAATTAGAATGAATCGTACGAATGAATTAGAATGGATCTTACGAATGAATTAGAATGGATCGTACGAATGAATTAGAATGGATCGTACGAATGAATTAGAATGGATACATTCGTGCGAATGAATTAGAATGGATCGAACGAATGAATTAGATTGGATCGTACGAATGAATTAGAAGGGATCAAGTGAATGAATTAGAATGGTTACATTCATGCGAATGAATTAGAATGGATCGTACGAATGGATTAGAATGGATCGTACGAATGGATTAGAATGGATACATTCGAGCGAATGAATTAGAATGGATCGTACGAATGAAATTAGAATGGATCGTACGAATGAATTAGAATAGATCGTACGAATGAATTAGAATGGATCGTACGAATGAATTAGAATGGATCGTACGAATAAATTAGAATGGATACATTCGTCCGATTGAATTAGAATGGATCATACGAATGAGTAAGAATGGATCGTACGAATGAAATCGAATAGATTGTACGAATGAATTAGAATGGATCCTACGAATGAATTAGAATGGATCGTTTAAAAGAATTAGAATGGATTGTATGAATGAATTAGAATGGATCGTATGAATTAATTTGAATGGATCGTGCGAATGAATTCGAATGGATCGTACGAATTCATTCTAATTCATTCATACAATCCATTCTAATTCTTTCACACGATCCATTCTAATTCATTCGTACGTTCCATTCTAATTCATTAGCACGATCCATGCTAATTCATTCATTCGATCAATTCTAATTCATTAGCACGATCCATTCTAATTCATTCGTACGATCCATTCTAATTGATTCGTAAGATCCATTCTAATTCATTTGTACGATCCATTCTAATTCATTCGTAAGATCCATTCCAATTCATTCGCACGAATGTATCCATTCTAGTTCATTCGTACGATTCATTCTAATTCATTCGTACGATCCATTCTAATTCATTCGCACGATCCATTCTAATTCATTCGTACGATCAATTCTAATTCATTCGCACGAATGTATCCATTCTAATTCATTCGTACGATCCTGAATTAGAATGGATCGTACGAATGAATTAGAATGGATCGTATGAATGAACTAGAATGGATACATTCGTGCGAATGAATTAGAATGGATCGTACGAATGAATTAGAATGGATCGTACGAATGAATTAGAATGGATCATACGAATGAATTAGAATGGATCATACGAATGAGTAAGAATGGATCGTACGAATGAAATAGAATGGATTGTACGAATGAATTAGAATGGATCGTACGAATGAATTAGAATGGATCGTGTGAAAGAATTAGAATGGATTGTATGAATGAATTATAATGGATCATATGAATGAATTAGAATGGATCGTGCGAATAAATTCGAATGGATCGTACGAATGAATTAGAATGGATCGTACAAATGAATTAGAATGGATACATTCGTGCGAAAGTTTTAGAATGGATACATTCGTGCGAAAGAATTAGAATAGATCGTATGAATGAATTAGAATGGATCCTATGAATGAATTAGAATGGATCAGGCCAATGAATTAGACTGGATCGTACGAATGAATTAGAATGGATCGTGCTAATGAATTAGTATTGATCGAACGAATGAATTCGCATGGATCGTGCTAATGAATTAGAATGGAACGTACGAATGAATTAGAATGGATCGTGTGAAAAAATTAGAATGGATTGTATGAATGAATTAGAATGAATTCGTACGATCCATTCGAATTCATTCGCACGATCCATTCTAATTCATTCACACGATCCATTCTAATTCATTCATACAATCCATTCTAATTCTTTCACACGATCCATTATAATTCATTCGTAGGATCCATTCTAATTCATTCGTACAATCTATTGTATTTCATTCGTACGATCCATTCTTACTCATTCGTATGATCCATTCTAATTCATTCGGACGAATGTATCCATTCTAATTTATTCGTACGATCCATTCTAATTCATTCATACGATCCATTCTAATTCATTCGTACGATCCATTCTTACTTATTCGTATGATCCATTCTAATTCATTCGTACGATCCATTCTAATTCATTCGTACGATCCATTCTAATTCATTCGCACAATCTAGTCTAATTCATTCGTACGATCCATTCTAATTCATTCGTACGATCGTACGAATGAATTAGAATGGATCGTACGGAATGAATTAGAATGGATTGTATGAATGAATTAGAATGGATACATTCGTGCGAATGAATTAGAATGGATCATACGAATCAGTAAGAATGGATCGTACGAATGAAATAGAATGGATCGTACGAATGAATTAGAATGGATCGTACGAATGAATTAGAATGGATACATTCGTGCAAATGAATTAGAATGGATCGGACGAATGAATTAGAATGGATCGTACGAATGAATTAGAATGGATCAAATGAATGAATAAGAATGGTTACATTCATGCGAATGAATTAGAATGGATCGTACGAATGGATTAGAATGGATCGTACGAATGGATTAGAATGGATACATTCGAGCGAATGAATTAGAATGGATACATTCGAGCGAATGAATTAGAATGGATCGTACGAATGGATTAGAATGGATCCTACGAATGGATTAGAATGGATACCTTTGTGCATATGAATTAGAATGGATCGTACGAATGAATTAGAATGGATCATATTAATGAATTAGAATGGATCGTACGAATGAATTAGAATGGATACATTCGTGCACGATCCATTCTAATTCATTCGCACGAATGTATCCATTCTAATTCATTTGTACGATCCATTCTAATTCATTAATATGATCCATTCTAATTCATTCGTACGATCCATTCTAATTTATATGCACAAAGGTATCCATTCTAATTCATTCGTACGATCCATTCTAATTCAGGATCGTACGAATGAATTAGAATGGATACATTCGTGCGAATGAATTAGAATTGATCGTACGAATGAATTAGAATGGATCGTGCGAATGAATTAGAATGGATCGTACGAATGAATTAGAATGGATCGTACGAATGAACTAGAATGGATACATTCCTGCGAATGAATTAGAATGGATCGTACGAATGAATTAGAATGGATCGTACGAATGAACTAGAATGGATCTTACGAATGAATTAGAATGGATCGTACGAATGAATTATAATGGATCGTACGAATGAATTAGAATGGATCGTACGAATGGATTAGAATGGATACATTCGAGCGAATGAATTAGAATGGATCGTACGAATGAATTAGAATGGATCGTACGAATGGATTAGAATGGATCCTACGAATGGATTAGAATGGATACCTTTGTGCATATGAATTTGAATGGATCGTACGAATGAATTAGAATGGATCATATTAATGAATTAGAATGGATCGTACGAATGAATTAGAATGGATACATTCGTGCGAATGAATTAGAATGGATCGTGCAAATCAATTAGACTGGATCGTGCGAATGAATAAGAATAGATCATACGAATGAATTAGAATGGATCGTACGAATTAATTAGAATGGATACATTCGTGCGAATGAATTAGAATGGATTGTATGAATGAATTAGAATGGATCGTACGAATGAATTACAATGGATCATACGAATTAATTAGAATGGATCATACGAATGAATTAGAATGGATCGTACGAATAAATTAGAATGGATCGTACGAATGAATTAGAATGGATCGTACGAATGAATTAGAATGGATACATTCGTGCGAATGAATTAGAATGGATTGTGCGAATGAATAAGAACAGATCGTGCGAATGAATTAGAATGGATTGTACGAATGAATTAGAATGGATTGTGCGAATGAATTAGAATGGATCGTACGAATGAATTAGAATGGATACATTTGTGCGAATGAATTAGAATGGATCGTACGAATGAATTAGAATGGATCGTATGAATGAATTAGAATGGATCGTACGAATGAATTAGAATGTATCGTGCGAATGAATTAGAATGGATCGTACGAATGAATTAGAATGGATCGTACGAATGAACTAGAATGGATACATTTGTGCGAATGAATTAGAATGGATCGTACGAATGAATTAGAATGGATCTTGTGAAAAAATTAGAATGGATTGTATGAATGAATTAGAATGAATTCGTACGATCCATTCGAATTCATTCGCACGATCCATTCTAATTCATTCATACGATCCATTCTAATTCATTCATACAATCCATTCTAATTCTTTCACACGATCCATTATAATTCATTCGTAGGATCCATTCTAATTCATTCGTACAATCTATTCTATTTCATTCGTACGATCCATTCTGACTCATTCGTATGATCCATTCTAATTCATTCGGACGAATGTATCCATTCTAATTTATTCGTACGATCCATTCTAATTCATTCGTACGATCCATTCAAATTCATTCGCACAATCTATTCTAATTCATTCGTACGATCCATTCTAATTCATTCGTACGATCGTACGAATAAATTAGAACGGATCGTACGGAATGAATTAGAATGGATTGTATGAATGAATTAGAATGGATACATTCGTGCGAATGAATTAGAATGGATCATACGAATCAGTAAGAATGGATCGTACGAATGAAATAGAATGGATCGTACGAATGAATTAGAATGGATCGTACGAATGAATTAGAATGGAGACATTCGTGCAAATGAATTAGAATGGATCGGACGAATGAATTAGAATGGATCGTACGAATGAATTAGAATGGATCAAATAAATGAATAAGAATGGTTACATTCATGCGAATGAATTAGAATGGATCGTACGAATGGATTAGAATGGATCGTACGAATGGATTAGAATGGATACATTCGAGCGAATGAATTAGAAGGGATCGTACGAATGAATTAGAATGGATCGTACGAATGGATTAGAATGGATCCTACGAATGGATTAGAATGGATACCTTTGTGCATATGAATTAGAATAGATCGTACGAATGAATTAGAATGGATCATATTAATGAATTAGAATGGATCGTACGAATGAATTAGAATGGATACATTCGTGCACGATCCATTCTAATTCATTCGCACGAATGTATCCATTCTAATTCATTCGTACGATTCATTCTAATTCATTAATATGATCCATTCTAATTCATTCATACGATCCATTCTAATTCATATGCACAAAGGTATCCATTCTAATTAATTCGTACGATCCATTCTAATTCAAGATCGTACGAATGAATTAGAATGGATACATTCGTGCGAATGAATTAGAATTGATCGTACGAATGAATTAGAATGGATCGGGCGAATGAAGTAGAATGGATCGTACGAATGAATTAGAATGGATCGTACGAATGAACTAGAATGGATACATTCGTGCGAATGAATTAGAATGGATCGTACGAATGAATTAGAATGGATCGTACGAATGAACTAGAATGGATCTTACGAATGAATTAGAATGGATCGTACGAATGAATTAGAATGCATCGTACGAATGAATTAGAATGGATCGTACGAATGGATTAGAATGGATCGTACGAATGGATTAGAATGGATACATTCGAGCGAATGAATTAGAACGGATCGTACGAATGAATTAGAATGGACCGTACGAATGGATTAGAATGGATCCTACGAATGGATTAGAATGGATACCTTTGTGCATATAAATTTGAATGGATCGTACGAATGAATTAGAATGGATCATATTAACGAATTAGAATGGATCGTACGAATGAATTAGAATGGATACATTCGTGTGAATGAATTAGAATGGATCGTGCGAATCAATTAGACTGGATCGTGCGAATGAATAAGAATAGATCATACGAATGAATTAGACTAGATCGTACGAATTAATTAAAATGGATACATTCGTGCGAATGAATTAGAATGGATTGTATGAATGAATTAGAATGGATCGTACGAATGAATTAGAATGGATCATACGAATTAATTAGAATGGATCATACGAATGAATTAGAATGGATCGTACGAATGAATTAGAATGGATCGTACGAATGAATTAGAATGGATACATTCGTGCGAATGAATTAGAATGGATTGTGCGAATGAATAAGAACAGATCGTGCGAATGAATTAGAATGGATCATACGAATGAATTAGAATGGATCGTGCGAATGAATTAGAATGGATCATACGAATGAATTAGAATGGATACATTTGTGCGAATGAATTAGAATGGATCGTACGAATGAATTAGAATGGATCGTATGAATGAATTAGAATGGATCGTACGAATGAATTAGAATATATCGTGCGAATGAATTAGAATGGATCGTACGAATGAATTAGAATGGATCGTACGAATGAACTAGAATGGATACATTCGTGCGAATGAATTAGAATGGATCGTACGAATGAATTAGAATGGATCGGACGAATGAATTAGAATGGTTCTTACGAATGAATTATAATGGATCGTACGAATGAATTAGAATGGATCGTACGAATGAATTAGAATGGATACATTCGTGCGAATGAATTAGAATGGATCGGACAAATGAATTAGAATGGATCGTACAAATGAATTAGAATGGATCGTACGAATGAATTAGAATGGATCGTACGAATAAATTAGAATGGATACATTCGTCCGACTGAATTAGAATGGATTATACGAATGAGTAAGAATGGATCGTACGAATGAAATAGAATAGATTGTACGAATGAATTAGAATGGATCCTACGAATGAATTAGAATTGATCGTGTGAAAGAATTAGAATGGATTGTATGAATGAATTAGAATGGATCGTATGAATGAATTAGAATGGATCGTGCGAATAAATTCGAATGGATCGTACGAATTAATTCTAATTCATTCATACAATCCATTCTAATTCTTTCACACGATCCATTCTAATTCATTCGTAGGATCCATTCTATTTCATTCGTACAATCTATTCTATTTCATTCGTACGATCCATTCTTACTCATTCATATGATCCATTCTAATTCATTCGGACGAATGTATCTATTCTAATTTATTCGTACGATCCATTCTAATTCATTCGTATGATCCATTCTTACTCATTCGTACGATCCATTCTAATTCCTTCGTACGATCCATTCTAATTCATTCGCACGATCCATTCTAATTCTTTCATACAATCCATTCTAATTCTTTCGTGCGAATGAATTAGAATGGATACCTTTGTGCATATGAATTAGAATGGATCGTACGAATGAATTAGAATGGATCATATTAATGAATTAGAATGGATCGTACGAATGAATTAGAATGGATACATTCGTGTGAATGAATTAGAATGGATAGTGCGAATCAGTTAGACTGGATCGGGCGAATGAATAAGAATAGATCATACGAATGAATTAGAATGGATCGTACGAATTAATTAGAATGGATACATTCGTGCGAATGAATTAGAATGGATTGTATGAACGAATTAGAATGGATCGTACGAATGAATTAGAATGGATCATACGAATTAATTAGAATGGATCATCCGAATGAATTAGAATGGATCGTACGAATGAATTAGAATGGATCGTATGAATGAATTAGAATGGATCGTGCGAATGAATTAGAATGGATCGTACGAATGAATTAGAATGAATACATTTGCGCGAATGAATTAGAATGGATCGTACAAATGAATCAGAATGGATCGTATGAATGAATTAGAATAGATCGTACGAATGAATTAGAATGGATCGTGCGAATGAATTAGAATGGATCGTACGAATGAATTAGAATGGATCGTGTGAAAGAATTAGAATGGATCATACGAATGAATTAGAATGGATTGTGCGAATGAATTAGAATGGATCATACGAATGAATTAGAATGGATACATTTGTGCGAATGAATTAGAATGGATCGTGCGAATGAATTAGAATGGATACATTTGTGCGAATGAATTAGAATGGATCGTACGAATGAATTAGAATGGATCGTGCGAATGAATTAGAATGGATCGTACGAATGAATTAGAATGGATCGTACGAATGAACTGGAATGGATACATTCGTGCGAATGAATTAGAATGGATCGTACGAATGAATTAGAATGGATCGTACGAATGAATTAGAATGGATCTTACGAATGAATTAGAATGGATCGTACGAATGAATTAGAATGGATCGTACGAATGAATTAGAATGGATCGTACGAATGAATTAGAATGGATCGTACGAATGAATTAGAATGGATCGTACAAATGAACTAGAATGGATCGTACCAATGAGTAAGAATGGATCGTACGAATGAATAGAATGAATTAGAATGGATCGGACGAATGAATTAGAATGGATCGTACGAATGAAATAGAATGGATCGTATGAATGAATTAGAATGGATCGTACGAATGAATTAGAATGGATCGTGCGAATGAATTAGAATGGATCGTACGAATGAATTAGAATGGATCGTGTGAAAGAATTAGAATAGATCGTACGAATGAATTAGAATGGATCGTGCGAATGAAATTAGAATGGATCGTACGAATGAATTAGAATGGATACATTTGTGCGAATGAATTAGAATGGATCGTACGAATGAATTAGAATGGATCATATGAATGAATTAGAATGGATCGTACGAATGAATTAGAATGGATCGTGCGAATGAATTAGAATGGATCGTACGAATGAATTAGAAAGGATCGTACGAATGAACTAGAATGGATACATTCGTGCGAATGAATTAGAATGGATCGTACGAATGAATTAGAATGGATCGTACGAATGAATTAGAATGGATGTTACGAATGAATTAGAATGGATCGTACGAATGAATTAGAATGGATCGTACGAATGAATTAGAATTGATCGTACGAATGAATTTGAATGGATCGTGCGAATGAATTAGAATGGATCGTACCAACGAGTAAGATTGGATCGTACGAATGAATAGAATGGATCGTATGAATGAATTAGAATGGATACATTCGTGTGAATGAATTAGAATGGATCGTATGAATGAATTAGAATAGATTTTGTGAATGAATTAGAACTGATCATACGAATGAATTAGAATGGATCGTACGAATGAATTAGAATGGATCGTATGAATGAATTAGAATGGTTACATTCATGCGAATGAATTAGAATGGATCGTACGAATGGATTAGAATGCATCGTACGAATGGATTAGAATGGATAAATTCGTGCGAATGAATTAGAATGGATCATACGAATGAATTAGAATGGATCGTGCGAATGAATTAGAATGGATCGAACGAATGATTTAGAATGGATCGTACGAATGAGTAAGAATGGATCGTACGAATGAATTAGAATGGATTAGAATGGATCGTACGAATGAAATAGAATAGATTGTACGAATGAATTAGAATGGATCGTACGAATGAATTAGAATGGATCGTACGAAGGAATTAGAATGGATCGTACGAATGAATTAGAATGGATCGTACGAATTAATTATAATAGATCGTACGAATGAATTAGAATGGATCGTACGAAGGAATTAGAATGGATCGTACGAATGAATTAGAATGGATATATTCGTGCAAATGGATTAGAATGGATCATATGAATGTATTAGAATGGATCGTATGAGTGAATTAGAATGGATCGTACGAATGAATTAGAATGGATCGTACGAATGAATTAGAATGGATCGTACGAATTAATTAGAATGGATCATACGAATGAATTAGAATGGATCGTACGAATGAATTAGAATGGATCGTACGAATGAATTAGAATGGATACATTCGTGTCGCATGAATGTAACCATTCTAATTCATTCATTTGATCCATTCTAAGTCATTCGTACGATCCATTCTAATTCATTCGTCCGATCCATTCTAATTCATTCGCACGAATGTATCCAATCTAATTCATTCGTACGATCCATTCTAATTCATTCGTACGATCCATTCTAATTCATTCGTAAGATCCATTCTAATTCATTCGTACGATCCATTCTAATTCATTCGTACGATCCATTCTAATTCATTCACACGAATGTATCCATTCTAGTTCATTCGTACGATCCATTCTAATTCATTCGTACGATCCATTCTAATTCATTCGCACGATCCATTCTAATTCATTCGTACGATCAATTCTAATTCATTCGCACGAATGTATCCATTCTAATTCATTCGTACGATCCAGAATTAGAATGGATCGTACGAATGAATTAGAATGGATACCTTTGTGCATATGAATTATAATGGGTCGTATGAATGAATTTGAATGGATCATATTAATGAATTAGAATGGATCGTACGAATGAATTAGAATGGATACATTCGTGCGAATGAATTAGAATGGATCGTGCACGAATGTATCCATTCTAATTCATTCGTACGATCCATTCTAATTCATTAATATGATCCATTCTAATTCATTCGTACGATCCATTCTAATTCATATGCACAAAGGTATCCATTCTAATCCATTCGTAGGATCCATTCTAATCCATTCGTACGATCCATTCTAATTCATTCGTACGATCCATTCTAATTCATTCGCTCGAATGTATCCATTCTAATCCATTCGTACGATCCATTCTAATCCATTCGTACGATCCATTCTAATTCATTCGCATGAATGTAACCATTCTAATTCATTCATTTGATCCATTCTAATTCATTCGTACGATCCATTCTAATTCATTCGTTTGATCCATTCTAATTCATTCGCACGAATGTATCCATTCTAATTCATTCGTACGATCCATTCTAATTCATTCGTACGATCTATTCTAATTCATTCATAAGATCCATTCTAATTCATTCGTACGATCCATTCTAATTCATTCGCACAAATGTATCCATTCTAGTTCATTCGTACGATCCATTCTAATTCATTCGTACGATCCATTCTAATTCATTCGCACGATCCATTCTAATTCATTCGTACGATCAATTCTAATTCATTCGCACGAATGTATCCATTCTAATTCATTCATACGATCCATTCTAATTCATTCGTACGATCCATTCTTATTCATTTGTACGATCCATTCTAATTCATTCGTCCGATCCATTCTAATTCATTCGCACAAATGTATCCATTCTAATTCATTCGTACTATCCATTCTAATTCATTCATACGTCTAATTGATTCGTACGGTCTATTCTAATTCATTCGCACAATCCATTCTATTTCATTCGTACGATCCATTCTAATTCATTCGTACGATCTATTCTAATTCATTCGTCCGATCCATTCTAATTCATTCGCACGAATGTATCCATTCTAATTCATTCGTACGATCCATTCTAATTCATTCGTAAGATCCATTCTAATTCATTCGTACGATCCATTCTAATTCATTCTTACAATCCATTCCAATACATTCGTATGATCCATTCTAATTCATTCGTACGATCCTTTCTAATTCATTCATACAATTCATTCTAATTCATTCGCATGAATGTATCCATTCTAATTATTTCGTACGATCCATTCTAATTCATTAATATGATCCATTCTAATTCATTCGCACGATCCATTCTAATTCATTCGTACGATCCATTCTAATTCATTCGTACGATCCATTCTAATTCATTCGCACGATCCATTCTAATTCATTCGTACAATCTATTCTATTTCATTCGTACGATCCATTCTTACTCATTCGTATAATCCATTCTAATTCATTCGGACGAATGTATCCATTCTAATTTATTCGTACGATCCATTGTAATTCATTCGTACGATCCATTCTAATTCATTCGTACGATCCATTCTAATTCATTCGTCCGATCCATTCTAATTCATTCGCACGGATGTATCCATTCTAATTCATTCGTACGGTCCATTCTAATTCATTCGCACAATCCATTCTATTTCATTCGTACGATCCATTCTTACTCATTCGTATGATCCATTATGGATACATTCGTGCGAATGAATTAGAATGGATCATACGAATGAGTAAGAATGGATCGTACGAATGAAATAGAATGGATTGTGCGAATGAATTAGAATGGATCGTACGAATGAATTAGAATGGATCGTGTGAAAGAATTAGAATGGATTGTATGAATGAATTAGAATAGATCGTATGAATGAATTAGAATGAATCGTACGAATGAATTAGAATGGATCGTACGAATGAACTAGAATGGATACATTCGTGCGAATGAATTAGAATGGATCGTACGAATGAATTAGAATGGATCTTACGAATGAATTAGAATGGATCGTGCGAATGCACGATCCATGCTAATTCATTCGTTCGATCAATTCTAATTCATTAGCACGATCCATTCTAATTCATTCGTACGATCCATTCTAATTTATTCGCACGATCCATTCTAATTCATTCGTACGATCCATTCTAATTCTTTCACACGATTCATTCTAATTCATTCGTACGATCCATTCTAATTCATTCGTACGATCTATTCTAATTCATTCGTACGATCCATTCTAATTTCATTCGTACGATCCATTCTAATTCATTCGCTCGAATGTATCCATTCTAATCCATTCGTACGATCCATTCTAATCCATTCGTACAATCCAGTCTAATTCATTCGCATGAATGTAACCATTCTAATTCATTCATTTGATCCATTCTAATTCATTCGTACGATCCATTCTAATTCATTCGTCCGATCCATTCTAATTCATTCGCACGAATGTATCCATTCTAATCCATTCGTAAAATCCATTCTAATTCATTCGTACGATCCATTCTAATTCATTCGTACGATCCATTCTAATTCATTAATATGATCCATTCTAATTCATTCGTACGATCCATTCTAATTCATTCATTTGATCCATTCTAATTCATTCGTACGATCCATTCTAATTCATTCGTACAATCCATTCTATTTCATTCGTACGATCCATTCTTACTCATTCGTATGATCCATTCTAATTCATTCGTATGATCCATTCTAATTCATTCGTACGATCCATTCTAATTCATTCGTACGATCCATTCCAATCCATTCGCACGAATGTATCCATTCTAGTTCATTCGTACGATCCATTCTAATTCATTCGTACGATCCATTCTAATTCATTCGCACGATCCATTCTAATTCATTCGTACGATCCATTCTAATTCATTCATACGATCCATTCTTATTCATTCATACAATCTATTCTAATTCATTAGTACGAATGGATACATTCGTGTGAATGAATTAGAATGGATCGTATGAATGAGTAAGAATGGATCGTACAAATGAAATAGAATGGATTGCACGAATGAATTAGAATGGATCGTACGAATGAATTAGAATGGATCGTGTGAAAGAATTAGAATGGATTGTATGAATGAATTAGAATGGATCGTGCGAATGAATTAGAATGGATCGTACGAATGAATTAGAATGGATCGTACGAATGAACTAGAATTGATCGTACGAATGAATTAGAATGGATCATACGAATTTATTAGAATGGATCGTACGAATGAATTAGAATGGATACATTCGTGCGAATGAATTAGAATGGATCGTACGAATGAATTAGAATGGATCGTACGAATGACTTAGAATGGATACATTTGTGCGAATGAATTAGAATGGATCGTACGAATGAATTAGAATGGATCATATGAATGAAATAGAATGGATCGTACGAATGAATTAGAATGGATCGTGCGAATGAATTAGAACGGATCGTACGAATGAATTAGAATGGATCGTACGAATGAACTAGAATGGATACATTCGTGCGAATGAATTAGAATGGATCGTACGAATGAATTAGAATGGATCGTACGAATGAATTAGAATGGATCTTACGAATGAATTAGAATGGATCGTACGAATGAATTAGAATGGATCGTACGAATGAATTAGAATGGATACATTCGTGCGAATGAATTAGAATGGATCGGACAAATGAATTAGAATGGATCGTACGAATGAATTAGAATGGATCGTACGAATGAATTAGAATGGATCGTGTGAAAGAATTAGAATGGATTGTATGAATGAATTAGAATGGATCGTATGAATGAATTAGAATGGATCGTGCGAATGAATTCGAATGGATCGTACGAATTCATTCTAATTCATTCATACAATCCATTCTAATTCTTTCACACGATCCATTCTAATTCATTCGTACGTTCCATTCTAATTCATTAGCACGATCCATGCTAATTCATTCGTTCGATCAATTCTAATTCATTAGCACGATCCATTCTAATTCATTCGTACGATCCATTCTAATTCATTCGCACGATCCATTCTAATTCATTCATAGGATCCATTCTAATTCATTCATACGATCTATTCTAATTCTTTCGCACGAATGTATCCATTCTAATTCATTCGCACGAATGTATCCATTCTAATTCATTCGTACAATCCATTCTAATTCATTCGTACGATCCATTCGAATTCATTCGCACGATCCATTCTAATTCATTCATATGATCCATTCTAATTCATTCTTACAATCCATTCTAATTCTTTAACACGATCCATTCTAATTCATTCATACGATCCATTCTAATTCATTCGTACAATCCATTCTATTTCATTCGTACGATACATTCTTACTCATTCGTATGATCCATTCTAATTCATTCGTACGATCCATTCTAATTCATTCGCACGAATGTATCCATTCTAGTTCATTCGTACGATCCATTCTAATTCATTCGTACGATCCATTCTAATTCAGGATCGTACGAATGAATTAGAATGGATACATTCTTGCGAATGAATTAGAATTGATCGTACGAATGAATTAGAATGGATCGTGCGAATGAATTAGAATGGATCGTACGAATGAATTAGAATGGATCGTACGAATGAACTAGAATGGATACATTCGTGCGAATGAATTAGAATGGATCGTACGAATGAATTAGAATGGATCGTACGAATGAATTAGAATGGATCTTACGAATGAATTAGAATGGATCGTACAAATGAGTAAGACTGGATCGTGCGAATGAATTAGAATGGATCGTACGAATGGATTAGAATGGATTGTACGAATGGATTAGAATGGATACATTCGAGCGAATGAATTAGAATGGATCGTACGAATGAATTAGAATGGATCATACGAATAAGTAAGAATGGATCGTACAAATGAAATAGAATGGATTGTACGAATGAATTAGAATGGAACGTACAAATGAATTAGAATGGATCGTGTGAAAGAATTAGAATGGATTTTATGAATGAATTAGAATGGATCATATGAATGAATTAGAATGGATACATTCGTGCGAATGAATTAGAATGGATCGTACGAATGAATTAGAATGGATCGTACGAATGAATTAGAATGGATCGTACGAATGAATTAGAATGGATCGTATGAATGAATTAGAATGCTTACATTCATGCAAATGAATTAGAATGGATCATACGAATGGATTAGAATGGATCGTACGAATGGATTAGAATGGATACATTCGAGCGAATGAATTAGAATGGATCGTAAGAATGAATTAGAATGGATCGTACGAATGGATTAGAATGGATCCTACGAATGGATTAGAATGGATACCTTTGTGCATATGAATTAGAATGGATCGTACGAATGAATTAGAATGGATCATATGAATGAATTAGAATGGATCGTGTGAAAGAATTAGAATGGATTGTATGAATGAATTAGAATAGATCTTATGAATGAATTAGAATGGATCGTATGAATGAATTAGAATGGATCGTACGAATGAATTAGAATGGATCGTACGAATAAATTAGAATGGATACATTCGTGCGAATGAAGTAGAATGGATACATTCGTGCGAAAGAATTATAATAGATCGTATGAATGAATTAGAATGGATCCTACGAATGAGTTAGAATGGATCGTGCGAATGAATTAGAATGGATCGTACGAATGGATTAGAATGGATACATTTGAGCGAATGAATTAGAATGGATCGTACGAATGAAATTTGAATGGATCGTACGAATGAATTAGAATAGATCGTACGAATGAATTAGAATGGATTGTACGAATGAATTAGAATGGATCGTGTGAAAGAATTTGAATCGATCGTACGAATGAATTAGAATGGATCGTGCGAATGAATTAGAATGGATCGTACGAATGAATTAGAGTGGATCGTGCTAATGAATTAGAATTGATCGAACGAATGAATTAGCATGGATTGTGCTAATAAATTAGAATGGAACGTACGAATGAATTAGAATGGATCGTGTGAAACAATTTGAATGGATTGTATGAATGAATTAGAATGAATTCGTACGATCCATTCGAATTCATTCGCACGATCCATTCTAATTCATTCATATGATCCATTCTAATTCATTCGTACGATCCATTCTAATTCATATGCACAAAGGTATCCATTCTAATCCATTCGTAGGATCCATTCTAATCCATTCGTACGATCCATTCTAATTCATTCGTACGATCCATTCTAATTCATTCGCTCGAATGTATCCATTCTAATCCATTCGTACGATCCATTCTAATTCATTCGTAAGATCCATTCTAATTCATTCGTACGTTCCATTCTAATTCATTCGTATGATCCATTCTAATTCATTCGCACGAATGTATCCATTCTAGTTCATTCGTACGATCAATTCTAATTCATTCGTTCGATCCATTCTAATTCATTCGCACGATCCATTCTAATTCATTCGTACGATCAATTCTAATTCATTCGCACGAATGTATCCATTCTAATTCATTCGCACGAATGTATCCATTCTAATTCATTCGTACGGTCCTGAATTAGAATGGATCGTACGAATGAATTAGAATGGATCGTACGAATGAGTAAGAATGGATCGTACGATTGAAATAGAATGGATTGCACGAATGAATTAGAATGGATCGTACGAATGAATTAGAATGGATCGTGTGAAAGAATTAGAATGGATTGTATGAATGAACTAGAATAGATCGTACGAATGAATTAGAATGGATCGTATGAAGGAATTAGAATGGATCGTACGAAAGAATTAGAATGGATCGTACGAATGAATTAGAATAGTTCGTACGAATGAATTAGAATGGATCGTACGAAGGAATTAGAATGGATCGTACGAATGAATTAGAATGGATATATTCATGCAAATGAATTAGAATGGATCGTATGAATGTATTAGAATGGATCGTATGAGTGAATTAGAATGGATCGTACGAATGAATTAGAATGGATCGTATGAATGAATTAGAATGGATCGTGCGAAAGAATTAGAATGCATTGTATGAATGAATTAGAATGGATCGTATGAATGAATTAGAATGGATCGTGCGAATGAATTCGAATGGATCGCATGATCCATTCGAATAGAATGGATCGTATGAATGAATTAGAATGGATCGGGCGAATGAATTAGAATGGATTGTAGGAATGAATTAGAATGGATCGTATGAATTAATTAGAATGGATCGTATGAATGAATTAGAATGGATCGTGCGAATGAATTAGAATGGATCGTACGAATGAATTAGAATGGATCGTACGAATGAATTAGAATGGATCATACGAATGAGTAAGAATGGTTCGTACGAATGAAATAGAATAGATTGTACGAATGAATTAGAATGGATACATTCATGCGAATGAAATAGAATGGATCGGACGATTGAATTAGAATAGATCGTACGAATGAATTAGAATGGATCGTACGAAGGAATTAGAATGGATCGTACGAATGAATTAGAATGGATATATTCGTGCAAATGAATTAGAATGGATCGTATGAATGTATTAGAATGGATCGTATGAGTGAATTAGAATGGATCGTAAGAATGAATTAGAATGGATCGTATGAATGAATTAGAATGGATACATTCGTGTGAATGAATTAGAATGGATCGTATGAATGAATTAGAATAGATTTTGTGAATGAATTAGAACTGATCGTATGAATGAATTAGAATGGATACATTCGTGCGAATGAATTAGAATGGATTGAATGAATGAATTAGAATGGATCGTACGAATGAACTAGAATGGATACATTCGTGCGAATGAATTAGAATGGATCGTACGAATGAATTAGAATGGATCGTACGAATGAATTAGAATGGATACATTCGTGCGAATGAATTAGAATGGATCGGATGAATGAATTAGAATGGATCGTACAAATGAATTAGAATGGATCGTATGAATGAATTAGAATGGATCGTACGAATTAATTAGAATGGATACATTCGTCCGAATGAATTAGAATGGATCATACGAATGAGTAAGAATGGATCGTACGAATGAAATAGAATAGATTGTACGAATGATTTAGAATGGATCCTACAAATGAATTAGAATGGATCGTGTGAAAGAATTAGAATGGATTGTATGAATGAATTAGAATGGATCGTATGAATGAATTAGAATGGATCGTGCGAATGAATTCGAATGGATCGTACGAATTCATTCTAATTCATTCAGACAATCCATTCTAATTCTTTCACACGATCCATTCTAATTCATTCGTACATTCCATTCTAATTCATTAGCACGATCCATGCTAATTCATTCGTTCGATCAATTCTAATTCATTAGCACGATCCATTCTAATTCATTCGTACGATCCATTCTAATTCATTCGCACGATCCATTCTAATTTATTCATAGGATCCATTCTAATTCATTCATACAATCCATTCTAATTCATTCGCACGAATGTATCCATTCTAATTCATTCGTACGATCAGTTCTAATTCATTCACAAAATCTATTCTAATTCATTCATACGATCCATTCTAATTTATTCACACGAATGTATCCATTCTAATTCATTCATACGATCCATTCTAATTCATTCACACGAATGTATCCATTCTAATTCATTTGCATGAATTAGAATGGATCGTACGAATGCACGATCGATGCTAATTCATTCGTTCAATCAATTCTAATTCATTAGCACGATCCATTCTAATTCATTCGTACGATCCATTCTAATTCATTCGCACGATCCATTCTAATTCATTCATACGATCTATTCTAATTCTTTCACACGATCCATTCTAATTCTTTCGTACGATCCATTCTAATTTATTTGTACGATCTATTCTAAATCATTCGTACGATCCATTCTAATTTCATTCGTACGATCCATTCTAATTCATTCGCTCGAATGTATCCATTCTAATCCATTCGTACGATCCATTCTAATCCATTCATACGATCCATTCTAATTCATTCGCATGAATGTAACCATTCTAATTCATTCATTTGATCCATTCTAATTCATTCGTACGATCCATTCTAATTCATTCGTCCGATCCATACTAATTCATTCGCACGAATGTATCCATTCTAATCCATTCGTAAGATCCGTTCTAATTCATTCGTACGATCCATTCTAATTCATTCGTGCGATCCATTCTAATTCATTAATATGATCCATTCTAATTCATTCGTACGATCCATTCTAATTCATATGCACAAAGGTATCCATTCTAATTCGTTCGTACGATCCATTCTAATTCAGGATCGTACGAATGAATTAGAATGGATACATTCGTGCGAATGAATTAGAATTGATCGTACGAATGAATTAGAATGGATCGTGCGAATGAATTAGAATGGATCGTACGAATGAATTAGAATGGATCGTACGAATAAACTAGAATGGATACATTCGTGCGAATGAATTAGAATGGATCGTACGAATGAATTAGAATGGATCTTACGAATGAATTAGAA
Source organism: Chamaelirium japonicum (assembly GCA_947650365.1). Taxonomy (NCBI): domain Eukaryota; kingdom Viridiplantae; phylum Streptophyta; class Magnoliopsida; order Liliales; family Melanthiaceae; genus Chamaelirium; species Chamaelirium japonicum. The sequence continues at coordinate 253,148 of CANTAL010000123.1, forward strand.
TGGATCGTACGAATGAATTAGAATGGATCGTACGAATGAATTAGAATGGATACATTCGTGCGAATGAATTAGAATGGATCGGACGAATGAATTAGAATGGATCGCACGAATGAATTAGAATGGATCAAATGAATGAATTAGAATGGTTACATTCATGCGAATGAATTAGAATGGATCGTACGAATGGATTAGAATGGATTGTACGAATGGATTAGAATGGATACATTCGAGCGAATGAATTAGAATGGATCGTACGAATGAAATTAGAATGGATCGTACGAATGAATTAGAATAGATCGTACGAATGAATTAGAATGGATCGTACGAATGAATTAGAATGGATCGTACGAATAAATTAGAATGGATACATTCGTCCGAATAAATTAGAATGGATCATACGAATGAGTAAGAATGGATCGAACGAATGAAATAGAATAGATTGTACGAATGAATTAGAATTGATCCTACGAATGAATTAGAATGGATCGAGTGAAAGAATTAGAATGGATTGTATGAATGAATTAGAATGGATCGTATTAATGAATTAGAATGGATAATGCGAATGAATTCGAATGGATCGTACGAACTTATTCTAATTCATTCATACAATCCATTCTAATTCTTTAACACGAACCATTCTAATTCATTCGTATGTTCCATTCTAATTCATTAGCACGATCCATGCTAATTCATTCGTTCGATCAATTCTAATTCATTAGCACGATCCATTCTTATTCATTCGTAGAATCCATTCTAATTCCTTCGTACGATCCATTCTAATTCATTCGTACGATCTATTCTAATTCATTCGTACGATCCATTCTAATTCATTCGTACGATCCATTCTAATTCCTTCGTACGATCCATTCTAATTCATTCGTATGATCCATTCTAATTCATTCGTGCAATCCATTCTATTTCATTCGTACGATCCATTCTTACTCATTCGTACGATCCAATCTAATTCATTCACATGAATGTATCCATTCGTACGAATGAATAAGAATAGATTGTACGAATGAATTAGAATGGATCGTACGAATGAATTAGAATGGATCGTACGAAGGAATTAGAATGGATCGTACGAATGAATTAGAATGGATCGTACGAATGAATTAGAATAGATCATACGAATGAATTAGAATGGATCGTACGAAGGAATTAGAATGGATCGTACGAATGAATTAGAATGGATATATTCGTGCAAATGAATTAGAATGGATCGTATGAATGTATTAGAATGGATCGTATGAGTGAATTAGAATGGATCGTACGAATGAATTAGAATGGATTGTATGAATGAATTAGAATGGATCGTACGAATGAATTAGAATGGATCATACGAATTAATTAGAATGGATCATACGAATGAATTAGAATGGATCGTACGAATGAATTAGAATGGATCGTACGAATGAATTAGAATGGATCGTACGAATGAATTAGAATGGATACATTCGTGTCGCATGAATGTAACCATTCTAATTCATTCATTTGATCCATTCTAATTCATTCGTGTGATCCATTCTAATTCATTCGTCCGATCCATTCAAATTCATTCGCACGAATGTATCCATTCTAATTCATTCGTACGATCCATTCTAATTCATTCGTAAGATCCATTCTAATTCATTCGTACGATCCATTCTAATTCATTCATATGATCCATTCTAATTCATTCGCACGAATGTATCCATTCTAGTTCATTCGTACGATCCATTCTAATTCATTCGTACGATCCATTCTAATTCATTCGCACGATCCATTCTAATTCATTCGTACGATCAATTCTAATTCATTCGCACGAATGTATCCATTCTAATTCATTCGTACGATCCTGAATTAGAATGGATCGTACGAATGAATTAGAATGGATACCTTTGTGCATATGAATTAGAATGGATCGTACGAATGAATTAGAATGGATCATATTAATGAATTAGAATGGATCGTACGAACGAATTAGAATGGATACATTCGTGCGAATGAATTAGAATGGATCGTGCTCGAATGTATCCATTCTAATTCATTCGTACGATCCATTCTAATTCATTAATATGATCCATTCTAATTCATTCGTACGATCCATTCTAATTCATATGCACAAAGGTATCCATTCTAATCCATTCGTAGGATCCATTCTAATCCATTCGTACGATCCATTCTAATTCATTCGTACGATCCATTCTAATTCATTCGCTCGAATATATCCATTCTAATCCATTCGTACGATCCATTCTAATTCATTCGCATGAATGTAACCATTCTAATTCATTCATTTGATCCATTCTAATTCATTCGTACGATCCATTCTAATTCATTCGTCCGATCCATTCTAATTCATTCGCACGAATGTATCCATTCTAATTCATTCGTACGATCCATTCTAATTCATTCGTACGATCCATTCTAATTCATTCGTAAGATCTATTCTAATTCATTCGCACGATCCATTCTAATTCATTCGTACGATCAATTCTAATTCATTCGCACGAATGTATCCATTCTAATTCATTCATACGATCCATTCTAATTCATTCGTACGATCCATTCTAATTCATTCGTACGATCCATTCTAATTCATTCGTCTGATCCATTCTAATTCATTCGCACGAATGTATCCATTCTAATTCATACGTACGATCCATTCTAATTCATTCGTACGTCTAATTCATTCGTACGGTCTTTTCTAATTCATTCGCACAATCCATTCTATTTCATTCGTACGATCCATTATAATTCATTCGTACGATCCATTCTAATTCATTCGTCCGATCCATTCTAATTCATTCGCACGAATGTATCCATTCTAATTCATTCGTACGATCCATTCTAATTCATTCGTAAGATCCATTGTAATTCATTCATATGATCCATTCTAATTCATTCTTACGATCCCTTCTAATACATTCGTATGATCCATTCTAATTCATTCGTACGATCCATTCTAATTCATTCATACAATCCATTCTAATTCATTCGCACGAATGTATCCATTCTAATTATTTTGTACGATCCATTCTAATTCATTCATATGATCCATTCTTATTCATTCGCACGATCCAGTCTAATGGATTCGCACGATCCATTCTAATTCATTCGCACGAATGTATCCATTCTAATTCATTCGTACGATCCATCCTAAATCATTAATATAATCCATTCTAATTCATTCCCATGATCCATTCTAATTCATTCGTACGATCCATTCAAATTTATTCGCACGATCCATTCTAATTCATTCGTACAATCTATTCTATTTCATTCGTACGATCCATTCTTACTCATTCGTATGATCCATTCTAATTCATTCGGACGAATGTATCCATTCTAATTTATTCGTACGATCCATTCTAATTCATTCGTACGATCCATTCTAATTCATTCGTACGATCCATTCTAATTCATTCGTCCGATCCATTCTAATTCATTCGTACGGTCCATTCTAATTCATTCGCACAATCCATTCTATTTCATTCGTACGATCCATTCTTACTCATTCGTATGATCCATTATGGATACATTCGTGCGAATGAATTAGAATGGATCATACGAATGAGTAAGAATAAATCGTACGAATGAAATAGATTGGATTGTGCGAATGAATTAGAATGGATCGTACGAATGAATTAGAATGGATCGTGTGAAAGAATTAGAATGGATTGTATGAATGAATTAGAATAGATCGTATGAATGAATAAGAATGGATCGTACGAATGAATTAGAATGGATCGTACGAATGAACTAGAATGGATACATTCGTGCGAATGAATTAGAATGGATCGTACGAATGAATTAGAATGGATCGTACGAATGAATTAGAATGGATCTTACGAATGAATTAGAATGGATCGTACGAATGCACGATCCATGCTAATTCATTCGTTCAATCAATTCTAATTCATTAGCACGATCCATTCTAATTCATTCGTACGATCCATTCTAATTCATTCGCACGATCCATTCTAATTTATTCGTACGATCCATTCTAATTCTTTCACAAGATCCATTCTAATTCATTCGTACGATCCATTCTAATTCATTCGTATGATCTATTCTAATTCATTCGTACGATCCATTCTAATTTCATTCGTACGATCCATTCTAATTCATTAGCTCGAATGTATCCATTCTAATCCATTCGTACGATCCATTCTAATCCATTCGTACGATCCATTCTAATTCATTCGCATGAATGTAACCATTCTAATTCATTCATTTGATCCATTCTAATTCATTCGTACGATCCATTCTAATTCATTCGTCCGATCCATTCTAATTCATTCGCACGAATGTATCCATTCTAATCCATTCGTAAGATCCATTCTAATTCATTCGTACGATCCATTCTAATTCATTCGTACGATCCATTCTAATTCATTAATATGATCCATTCTAATTCATTCGTACGATCCATTCTAATTCATTCATTTGATCCATTCTAATTCATTCGTACGATCCATTCTAATTCATTCGTACAATCCATTTATTTCATTCGTACGATCCATTCTTACTCATTAGTATGATCCATTCTAATTCATTCGTATGATCTATTCTAATTAATTCGTACGATCCATTCTAATTCATTCGTACGATCCATTCTAATTCATTCGCACGAATGTATCCATTCTAGTTCATTCGTACGATCCATTCTAATTCATTCGTACGATCCATTCTAATTCATTCGCACGATCCATTCTAATTCATTCGTACTTTCCATTCTAATTCATTCATACGATCCATTCTAATTCATTCGTACGATCCATTCTAATTCATTCATACAATCTATTCTAATTCATTCGTACGAATGGATACATTCGTGTGAATGAATTAGAATGGATCGTACGAATGAGTAAGAATGGATCGTACGAATGAAATAGAATGGATTGCACGAATGAATTAGAATGGATCGTACGAATGAATTAGAATGGATCGTGTGAAAGAATTAGAATGGATTGTATGAATGAATTAGAATGGATCGTGCGAATGAATTAGAATGGATCGTACGAATGAATTAGAATGGATCGTACGAATGAACTAGAATTGATCGTACGAATGAATTAGAATGGATCATACGAATTAATTAGAATGGATCGTACGAATGAATTAGAATGGATCGTACGAATGAATTAGAATGGATACATTCGTGTGAATGAATTAGAATGGATCGTATGAATGAATTAGAATGGATCGTACGAATGAATTAGAATGGATACATTTGTGCGAATGAATTAGAATGGATCGTACGAATGAATTAGAATGGATCGTATGAATGAAATAGAATGGATCGTACGAATGAATTAGAATGGATCGTGCGAATGAATTAGAATGGATCGTACGAATGAATTAGAATGGATCATACGAATGAACTAGAATGGATACATTCGTGCGAATAAATTAGAATGGATCGTACGAATGAATTAGAATGGATCGTATGAATGAATTAGAATGGATCTTACGAATGAATTAGAATGGATCGTACGAATGAATTAGAATGGATCGTACGAATGAATTAGAATGGATACATTCGTGCGAATGAATTAGAATGGATCGGCCGAATGAATTAGAATGGATTGTACGAATGAATTAGAATGGATCGTACGAATGAATTAGAATGGATCGTGTGAAAGAATTAAAATGGATTGTATGAATGAATTAGAATGGATCGTATGAATGAATTAGAATGGATCGTGCGAATGAATTCGAATGGATCGTACGAATTCATTCTAATTCATTCATACAATCCATTCTAATTCTTTCACACGATCGATTCTAATTCATTCGTACGTTCCATTCTAATTCATTAGCACGATCCATGCTAATTCATTCGTTCGATCAATTCTAATTCATTAGCATGATCCATTCTAATTCATTCGTACAATCCATTCTAATTCATTCGCACGATCCATTCTAATTCATTCATAGGATCCATTCTAATTCATTCATACGATCTATTCTAATTCTTTCGCACGAATGTATCCATTCTAATTCATTTGCATGAATGTATCCATTCTAATTCATTCGTATGATCCATTCTAATTCATTCGTACGATCCATTCGAATTCATTCGCACGATCCATTCTAATTCATTCATATGATCCATTCTAATTCATTCATACAATCCATTCTAATTCTTTCACACGATCCATTCTAATTCATTCGTACGATCCATTCTAATTCATTCGTACAATCCATTCTATTTCATTCGTACGATCCATTCTTACTCATTCGTATGATCCATTCTAATTCATTCGTATGATCCATTCTAATTCATTCGTATGATCCATTCTAATTCATTCGTACGATCCATTCTAATTCATTCGTATGATCCATTCTAATTCATTCGCACGAATGTATCCATTCTAGTTCATTCGTACGATCCATTCTAATTCATTCGTACGATCCATTCTAATTCAGGATCGTACGAATGAATTAGAATGGATACATTCGTGCGAATGAATTAGAATTGATCGTACGAATGAATTAGAATGGATTGTGCGAGTGAATTAGAATAGATCGTACGAATGAATTAGGATGGATCGTACGAATGAACTAGAATGGATACATTCGTGCGAATGAATTAGAATGGATCGTACGAATGAATTAGAATGGATCGTACGAATGAATTTGAATGGATTTTATGAATGAATTAGAATGGATCATACGAATGCACGATCCATGCTAATTTATTCGTTCAATCAATTCTAATTCATTAGCACGATCCATTCTAATTCATTCGTACGATCCATTCTAATTCATTCGCACGATCCATTCTAATTCATTCGTACGATCCATTCTAATTCTTTCACAAGATCCATTCTAATTCATTCGTACGATCCATTCTAATTCATTCGTACGATCTATTCTAATTCATTCGTACGATCCATTCTAATTTCATTCGTACGATCCATTCTAATTCATTCGCTCGAATATATCCATTCTAATCCATTCATACGATCCATTCTAATCCATTCGTACGATCCATTCTAATTCATTCGCATGAATGTAACCATTCTAATTCATTCATTTGATCCATTCTAATTCATTCGTACGATCCATTCTAATTCATTCGTCCGATCCATTCTAATTCATTCGCACGAATGTATCCATTCTAATCCATTCGTAAGATCCATTCTAATTCATTCGTACGATCCATTCTAATTCATTCGTACGATCCATTCTAATTCATTAATATGATCCATTCTAATTCATTCGTACGATCCATTCTAATTCATTCATTTGATCCATTCTAATTCATTCGTACGATCCATTCTAATTCATTCGTACAATCCATTCTATTTCATTCGTACGATCCATTCTTACTCATTCGTATGATCCATTCTAATTCATTCGTATGATCTATTCTAATTAATTCGTACGATTCATTCTAATTCATTCGTACGATCCATTCTAATTCATTCGCATGAATGTATCCATTCTAGTTCATTCGTACGATCCATTCTAATTCATTCGTACGATCCATTCTAATTCATTCGCACGATCCATTCTAATTCATTCGTATGATCCATTCTAATTCATTCATACGATCCATTCTAATTCATTCGTACGATCCATTCTAATTCATTCGTACAATCTATTCTAATTCATTCGTACGAATGGATACATTCGTGTGAATGAATTAGAATGGATCGTACGAATGAGTAAGAATGGATCGTACGAATAAAATAGAATGGATTGCACGAATGAATTAGAATGGATCGTACGAATGAATTAGAATGGATCGTGTGAAAGAATTAGAATGGATTGTATGAATGAATTAGAATGGATCGTGCGAATGAATTAGAATGGATCGTACGAATGAATTAGAATGGATCGTACGAATGAACTAGAATTGATCGTACGAATGAATTAGAATGGATCATACGAATTAATTAGAATGGATCGTACGAATGAATTAGAAAGGATCGTACGAATGAATTAGAATGGATACATTCGTGTGAATGAATTAGAAAGGATCGTCCGAATGAATTAGAATGGATCGTACGAATGAATTAGAATGGATACATTTGTGCGAATGAATTAGAATGGATCGTACGAATGAATTAGAATGGATCGTATGAATGAAATAGAATGGATCGTACGAATGAATTAGAATGGATCGTGCGAATGAATTAGAATGGATCGTACGAATGAATTAGAATGGATCATACGAATGAACTAGAATGGATACATTCGTGCGAATGAATTAGAATGGATCGTACGAATGAATTAGAATGGATCATACGAATGAATTAGAATGGATCTTACGAATGAATTAGAATGGATCGTACGAATGAATTTGAATGGATCGTACGAATGAATTAGAATGGATACAATTGTGCGAATGAATTAGAATGGATCGGCCGAATGAATTAGAATGGATTGTACGAATGAATTAGAATGGATCGTACGAATGAATTAGAATGGATCGTGTGAAAGAATTAGAATGGATTGTATGAATGAATTAGAATGGATCTTATGAATGAATTAGAATGGATCGTGCGAATGAATTCGAATGGATCGTACGAATTCATTCTAATTCATTCATACAATCTATTCTAATTCTTTCACACGATCGATTCTAATTCATTCATACGTTCCATTCTAATTCATTAGCACGATCCTTGCTAATTCATTCGTTCGATCAATTCTAATTCATTAGCACGATCCATTCTAATTCATTCGTACGATCCATTCTAATTCATTCGCACGATCCATTCTAATTCATTCATAGGATCCATTCTAATTCATTCATACGATCTATTCTAATTCTTTCGCACGAATGTATCCATTCTAATTCAATTGCACAAATGTATCCATTCTAATTCATTCGTATGATCCATTCTAATTCATTCGTACGATCCATTTGAATTCATTCGCACGATCCATTCTAATTCATTCATATGATCCATTCTAATTCATTCATACAATCCATTCTAATTCTTTCACACGATCCATTCTAATTCATTCGTACAATCCATTCTATTTCATTCGTACGATCCATTCTTACTCATTCGTATGATCCATTCTAATTCATTCGTACGATCCATTCTAATTCATTCGTACGATCCATTCTAATTCATTCGTATGATCCATTCTAATTCATTCGCACGAATGTATCCATTCTAGTTCATTCGTACGATCCATTCTAATTCATTCGTACGATCCATTCTAATTCAGGATCGTACGAATGAATTAGAATGGATACATTCGTGCGAATGAATTAGAATTGATCGTACGAATTAATTAGAATGGATCGTGCGAATGAATTCGAATGGATCGTACGAATGAATTAGAATGGTGATAACTACTTCTTTGTTATGTCGTTGGAGTGAAGTAATTTATCAAAAATTTTCAATACCTGCAGACATAAATGAGAGATTTTTAAAAGTATAAGGCAAGTAAGGATCGAACCACACGTAATTAGATGCCTAAAGAAGATATCACAAGTGAAGCTAGATTGCATTGAAGGGAGTTTGGATTTATTTATATTTGAAAATAATTTATTCTAGAAAGTAAAAGCTAATAACTAATGATTCAAATTAATATAGAATAGAAGAAAAATCCACCTAGGAGGAGGTTGATAAACCATGGTTTGATTCCGACTTCTCTTGCAATATCACTCTCTTTTATCTGCACTTGAGACCGGAATTTTTACCATCTCAAGCGGAAGATTTAGAGTGAAAGCTCATTTTATCTAATTTTATTATGTAATATTCTCGCAATCTCAAGAACTGAATTCTTCTTATAGTGAAGAAGAGAGACTAGTACTTAATTGCGAGAATTTATCTAATGAAAATTAGATAAGAATAAAATAATATTTCATCTACTTAACCATTGATTAACTGTCGGAGTTTGAAGTATGACCCGAATCCCAATTGAATGGAAATACGGGAGAGCTTCTTCTCTCTTTAGAATAAAAATCAAATGTGATAAGAGACTTAGTCATTAAGCGAGATCGAGAGTAATTTGCAAGTAAATAAAATCAGTTATTCACCATGGCATCGAACCCCGCTCCCTAGAGGGAGAGAGTTTAGCCGAGCATGATGTGAACGCATACAGAATATTGAAAAATATTAAGCATGGCAGAAAAAGATGAATGCATAAAAAACTATAAATAAAAGATGCTTTTATTGAATCGAAGAAAAAAAATATTACACCCACTACTTTGAAAGCCCTTCTTCCAGAAAATAGACAATATTACAAACATACGCACACACACATCGCACTCTCTACAGAATCATGGTGAAAAGAAACTCTAAAAAAAAACTACATGCCCCTCCCTAGCGGGAGGGGGTGGGTCGGTTCCCCCCTTCCCGTCATGGTTATCATTACGAGAAGTGAAATAAAATAAAAACTTATGGAAGAAGAACATATACGAAAAAAAATGACAAATGAAAAAAAATTACGACCACTACTTCATAACATCATTTTAGAAATAAAAGGCTACAATGCACTCAATCTCTTCGCACCCACTCTACAAACAAAAACTGATGAAAGCTATGTGGAAAATAGATGCCCCTCCCTGGCGGGAGGGGTCGGTTCGGTCCCCTCTCCTCCTCCTCCTTCCCCTCTTTATAGTGTCTTCAAGCTTGTACCCCAAGGCATACAATTTGGTAAGTGGTCTTCAATTGGTATGAAGTGAAGGGAGAATAAAGGGGAAGGATTCTTGAAGGCAAGGAGAGGGGGTACGGTCATGAGGGCTGGTGAGGAAGAATATCACAGCAAATGGGGCCGGTTGGGATCATGTGAGGGGGTATCCGGGTAGAGGCTAATGCAAGGGATGGCTGTGATTAGGTCTTGGGGTAGCCAGGAATGGCTGTGATGGTGTTTGGACCGAAAGAAAGGAAAGAGAAAAATCGGGAAAGAGATCATGCATGGCGTTTGGTGTTAGGCTGGGAGAAAAGAGAGATTTAAGGAAGAGAGATTGGTGCATGCATGGCTCGGGCGGTTAAGGAAAGAGAGGGAATTAAAGAGAGAGAATCAAGGAGGGAGAGAGAAGGAAAGTTGGGCACGATCGGGGGTCTCGGCTGGGTTTTAGAGAGAGAGAGAGAGAGTCCAGCAGTTAAGAGGAAAGAGGAGGAGACGGCCTGATCGGGTCGGGTTAAGGAACGAAAGGGACGGCTGTGATTAGTTTCCAAACGGGGTTAGAGAGAGAAAATAGAGAGATGATCGGGATCGCGTGCAGATTTTAGAGAGAGAGGGCTTGGACGGTTTTAATTAAATTCAGCTAGAGAGATATAAGGAAGGAGAGAGAAATATGGAAGAGAGGGATCGGTGCTGAGGGGGTTGGGTTGCTAAGTTGGGCAGCTAGAGAGAGAGAAGTTCAGGTTAGAGAGAGAAAGGAGAGAAAGAAACGGAATAGAGAGAGAGTGGATCCCGGGCGGCTGTGATTGGGCTGCATGCATGGGTTCGGTGTGCATGGGCTGATGCACGGGACACACGGACGGCCACGATGCTATGGGGGATAGAGAGAGTGAATCGCTGGGTTTCGGTTGCATGGAAGGGACAGCCGTGATCGAGTCGCTGGGATTGGGTTTTGAGATATTGCATGGCTTGGGTTTGATGCAGCTACAAGGGAGAGTACTAAACGGCTGTATGGTTCAAGGTAGAACGGACGGCTGTGATGAATGGGGTTTGTAGCTTCAGACGATTGCGATTGATTTTGAGAAAAGGGAGCTGTAGATCTAGAGAGAGAATCGGGTAGGAATCCCAGACGGCTGTGATTGACCACGTGCGATCGGGTTCGGGTCGGACGGACGGTTGCATGGCTTTTGATGTGACACATGCATGCATGCATGCGTATGGACTAAGTGGGTTAGGTGCAATTAAGAGAGGAATAGAGGGAGTTGGGTGTGCTGGACGGCTGAAGTAATACATGCATGCATGCATGGGTTGAGAATGTGTGATGACTTGTGGTTTGGTGAAAGATGAAGCTAGAGAGAAAATTTGGAAAACTTGTATTCAAGCTGGGTCATGAGATGAGGTGGGTCGATGCTTAAAAAGCTAGGCGATCGGGTATGTACTAAGGTGTAGGCGAGGAGGTCCAAGATCATCCTTTGCGAGTTCAATTCCCAACCATCTGATCCGGTCACCGTATCCATTGTCTATCAATTAGCACGCATATAGACTTCCTTCGGTAAACCACTGTAGATAATAAGTCTTCTCTTATTCTTTGCTTGTTCATCCATTGTCCGTTGTCTGTTTCACTGGTTTTCAATGTGTGCCCTATGCCTGATGCCCAAGTTAGTATTCCGGTACATCACATTGGGAGGGAGTTTTATTCCCTGCGAAGCGAACATAATATGACGCTGATCAGTTCCTTACACTAACATTAATAGAAAAATGAATAATAGACTATCGAGCTGTATAATTGTCATGCATGAGATGTATAAGAGCGGACCAATATATCGTTGCGTTCGTATGAAATTCTATTATGCAGTGGTGCAAATATAATCATGCAGTTTACATGTAGTATGAAAGTTTTACGTAACAAACTGATGATATATGCTTGAGAATAATCGGATAATTTGCATAAATTGGTCGCTCAACACACCCCCGAACTTGAATCTTTCTCGTCCTCGAGAAAACAAACAAAATAAACTAAGAAAATAATAGAAGACTAAAAATAACTTAACTCACTTTCGTAGGAATCACGATTGCACTTAGCACGTGCAACAAGCCGTTAAACCCCTGGGTTACCCCAGTGGACGAGTTTTGTCTTGTGAGGGTTTGCAGTGAATATACCCACAAAATTCAATTTTTTTTTTTTTTTGAAAATGTAAATAAGAAATAAGAAAAGTCGGTTTCATAGAATTATTAAAAAGTACTCAAAAATATGATTTCTATGGCACAAGACTCATAAGGTATCTAGTCCAAGCTTCAACTTTCAAAGTAAGCACTTTAGGTTCTAACTATTAGTTTCCCGTTAGAAATGGTCAAGGTCAACTATGCTCGAGTGCACGGTGATGTCTGGGCTAAACACAACTGGGGGTTTGGTTCTCTACCCGCATATCATTCTAACAGTCTCCTAGAATGGTCAAAGTCGACCTTAGAACCTGAGTCAAAACCCGCTAATCTAGACAGGCTAGTGAGAGTTGTGGATATTCACCTTAATACCCTATGGGCTTTATATGTGATATTCCAGTTTCCCCACGTTGTTTATAACGGCGGCTTTCACACTATTTTATTTTTCTTTCTTTCTTTTTTTTTTTCGGTCTTTTTTTTTTTTTTTTTTTTTTGAATCTAATTATATATCCCTTCCTAACTTGTACCATGTTAGCTGCACTCTATGCCCATGACACGCTGCCAACGCTCTCATGAGTTAGGTAGCCATCCTCATGTTACCTTTATATTCGATTCACTCGAGTACATAGGATCATTCTCATAACCCTATACACCAAGCTTTACCAATACTAGGGTATACAAGTTAGGACTTTTACATAATTAGGTTCTAGACCATGTTAATAGGTAGCCCTTTCTGCTATACCTTAAAATTCACTGGTCGATTTTCTCAAACCAAGTGAACCAGATCCGCATGATTCATCAGGACTCCAAGTAACTATTAGGTGATATGAAAGCTTTGAATCTAGACCCTAGATGTGTAAGCCAGATGTGAAGTGAAAAGTCGAGTCTAGTTTGTTTTGACAATCTCTAAAAGATTACTAAGGGTCAGAACCATATTAGACATACTTTTCCTAGCTAATCCTTGGGCGTTCTACCTTGATTACCAAGTGCCTTATAGTCCTATTCGAGTACAATAAAATTAGACTATAAAACCTGAAATAAAAGGAAATTTTTTTTTATTAAAATAGATAAAACAAGACGATAAAAAGGCTAGGAAAAACACTAATATATGAAAAAGAAAATAAAAACATGCAAATGCAAATTCCTATAGATTTCTATACGAACGCTGTAGTTTTGGTAGGGGACTACAGACTGGACACACATACGCCGAGACGTATGTGCCGAGCTTTCCCACTACAGCGTAAGTTGATGCAACAATATAATTAATTTTGATACTTTTTTTATTTTTATAAATAAACCTAAACTTATAAATTTTGCAGATATTAGATGCAGGCAGGAAAGTACACCACACCCCCAAACTTGAAATAAACATTGTCCTCAATGATGCATAAGTATAAGGAATGTGGGATATTCATGAATAATAAGTGCAGACAATTGAATGAATTTTTTTTTTTTTTTTTTTTTGTATAGATATATATATATATATATATATATATATATATATATATATATGAACAAAACCTCTAACAGGTATAGAGGTTAATCAGGAAAGGGCTTGAGTTTGCATAGATATGCAAAATTATAAAGCTATATATTCAATGCATGCCCTGTGCCAACCTAGAAATAGGTTACTATCAATGCAAAGTTGAGTGTACACCCCACGCTTAAGACACACATACAACTTTAAGAGTCATATGTGCCGAGTCGGCGACAACTTTGCAAGGTTGAATGCAATTTTTTTTTCCTAGGGGGTTAGAATTTGCACATTAATGATTTGCAATATGAAATTTCAGAGTAGCAACCAATGAAAATAAATTCAGAGAAATTAAAGGACTTAGCTGGTTGTTAAGCTGCATTGCTCAACGCTGCTACTACTTTGCCGCCATGATTTTAGCCTAGCTCAAATGTTAATCCTCTTTAGACTCTTTACGTTGGCAACGGCGCCATTTGATAACTTTTTGCTATTTCGTTGTTTTAAAGCTATTTATCAAAACCAATACCTACATACATAAATGAGAGATTTTTAAAAGTATAAGGCAAGTAAGGATCGAACCACACGTAATTAGATGCCTAAAGAAGATATCACAAGTGAAGCTAGATTGCATTGAAGGGAGTTTGGATTTATTTATATTTGAAAATAATTTATTCTAGAAAGTAAAAGCTAATAACTAATGATTCAAATTAATATAGAATAGAAGAAAAATCCACCTAGGAGGAGGTTGATAAACCATGGTTTGATTCCGACTTCTCTTGCAATATCACTCTCTTTTATCTGCACTTGAGACCGGAATTTTTACCATCTCAAGCGGAAGATTTAGAGTGAAAGCTCATTTTATCTAATTTTATTATGTAATATTCTCGCAATCTCAAGAACTGAATTCTTCTTATAGTGAAGAAGAGAGACTAGTACTTAATTGCGAGAATTTATCTAATGAAAATTAGATAAGAATAAAATAATATTTCATCTACTTAACCATTGATTAACTGTCGGAGTTTGAAGTATGACCCGAATCCCAATTGAATGGAAATACGGGAGAGCTTCTTCTCTCTTTAGAATAAAAATCAAATGTGATAAGAGACTTAGTCATTAAGCGAGATCGAGAGTAATTTGCAAGTAAATAAAATCAGTTATTCACCATGGCATCGAACCCCGCTCCCTAGAGGGAGAGAGTTTAGCCGAGCATGATGTGAACGCATACAGAATATTGAAAAATATTAAGCATGGCAGAAAAAGATGAATGCATAAAAAACTATAAATAAAAGATGCTTTTATTGAATCGAAGAAAAAAAATATTACACCCACTACTTTGAAAGCCCTTCTTCCAGAAAATAGACAATATTACAAACATACGCACACACACATCGCACTCTCTACAGAATCATGGTGAAAAGAAACTCTAAAAAAAAACTACATGCCCCTCCCTAGCGGGAGGGGGTGGGTCGGTTCCCCCCTTCCCGTCATGGTTATCATTACGAGAAGTGAAATAAAATAAAAACTTATGGAAGAAGAACATATACGAAAAAAAATGACAAATGAAAAAAAATTACGACCACTACTTCATAACATCATTTTAGAAATAAAAGGCTACAATGCACTCAATCTCTTCGCACCCACTCTACAAACAAAAACTGATGAAAGCTATGTGGAAAATAGATGCCCCTCCCTGGCGGGAGGGGTCGGTTCGGTCCCCTCTCCTCCTCCTCCTTCCCCTCTTTATAGTGTCTTCAAGCTTGTACCCCAAGGCATACAATTTGGTAAGTGGTCTTCAATTGGTATGAAGTGAAGGGAGAATAAAGGGGAAGGATTCTTGAAGGCAAGGAGAGGGGGTACGGTCATGAGGGCTGGTGAGGAAGAATATCACAGCAAATGGGGCCGGTTGGGATCATGTGAGGGGGTATCCGGGTAGAGGCTAATGCAAGGGATGGCTGTGATTAGGTCTTGGGGTAGCCAGGAATGGCTGTGATGGTGTTTGGACCGAAAGAAAGGAAAGAGAAAAATCGGGAAAGAGATCATGCATGGCGTTTGGTGTTAGGCTGGGAGAAAAGAGAGATTTAAGGAAGAGAGATTGGTGCATGCATGGCTCGGGCGGTTAAGGAAAGAGAGGGAATTAAAGAGAGAGAATCAAGGAGGGAGAGAGAAGGAAAGTTGGGCACGATCGGGGGTCTCGGCTGGGTTTTAGAGAGAGAGAGAGAGAGTCCAGCAGTTAAGAGGAAAGAGGAGGAGACGGCCTGATCGGGTCGGGTTAAGGAACGAAAGGGACGGCTGTGATTAGTTTCCAAACGGGGTTAGAGAGAGAAAATAGAGAGATGATCGGGATCGCGTGCAGATTTTAGAGAGAGAGGGCTTGGACGGTTTTAATTAAATTCAGCTAGAGAGATATAAGGAAGGAGAGAGAAATATGGAAGAGAGGGATCGGTGCTGAGGGGGTTGGGTTGCTAAGTTGGGCAGCTAGAGAGAGAGAAGTTCAGGTTAGAGAGAGAAAGGAGAGAAAGAAACGGAATAGAGAGAGAGTGGATCCCGGGCGGCTGTGATTGGGCTGCATGCATGGGTTCGGTGTGCATGGGCTGATGCACGGGACACACGGACGGCCACGATGCTATGGGGGATAGAGAGAGTGAATCGCTGGGTTTCGGTTGCATGGAAGGGACAGCCGTGATCGAGTCGCTGGGATTGGGTTTTGAGATATTGCATGGCTTGGGTTTGATGCAGCTACAAGGGAGAGTACTAAACGGCTGTATGGTTCAAGGTAGAACGGACGGCTGTGATGAATGGGGTTTGTAGCTTCAGACGATTGCGATTGATTTTGAGAAAAGGGAGCTGTAGATCTAGAGAGAGAATCGGGTAGGAATCCCAGACGGCTGTGATTGACCACGTGCGATCGGGTTCGGGTCGGACGGACGGTTGCATGGCTTTTGATGTGACACATGCATGCATGCATGCGTATGGACTAAGTGGGTTAGGTGCAATTAAGAGAGGAATAGAGGGAGTTGGGTGTGCTGGACGGCTGAAGTAATACATGCATGCATGCATGCATGGGTTGAGAATGTGTGATGACTTGTGGTTTGGTGAAAGATGAAGCTAGAGAGAAAATTTGGAAAACTTGTATTCAAGCTGGGTCATGAGATGAGGTGGGTCGATGCTTAAAAAGCTAGGCGATCGGGTATGTACTAAGGTGTAGGCGAGGAGGTCCAAGATCATCCTTTGCGAGTTCAATTCCCAACCATCTGATCCGGTCACCGTATCCATTGTCTATCAATTAGCACGCATATAGACTTCCTTCGGTAAACCACTGTAGATAATAAGTCTTCTCTTATTCTTTGCTTGTTCATCCATTGTCCGTTGTCTGTTTCACTGGTTTTCAATGTGTGCCCTATGCCTGATGCCCAAGTTAGTATTCCGGTACATCACATTGGGAGGGAGTTTTATTCCCTGCGAAGCGAACATAATATGACGCTGATCAGTTCCTTACACTAACATTAATAGAAAAATGAATAATAGACTATCGAGCTGTATAATTGTCATGCATGAGATGTATAAGAGCGGACCAATATATCGTTGCGTTCGTATGAAATTCTATTATGCAGTGGTGCAAATATAATCATGCAGTTTACATGTAGTATGAAAGTTTTACGTAACAAACTGATGATATATGCTTGAGAATAATCGGATAATTTGCATAAATTGGTCGCTCAACAAATGGATCGTACGAATGAACTAGAATGGATACATTCGTGCGAATGAATTAGAATGGATCGTACGAATGAATTAGAATGGATCGTACGAATGAATTAGAATGGATCTTACGAATGAATTAGAATGGATCGTACGAATGAGTAAGAATGGATCGTGCGAATGAATTAGAATGGATCGTACGAATGGATTAGAATGGATCGTACGAATGGATTAGAATGGATACATTCGAGCGAATGAATTAAAATGGATCGTACGAATGAATTAGAATGGATCATACGAATGAGTAAGAATGGATCGTATGAATGAAATAGAATGGATTGTACGAATGAATTAGAATGGATCGTAGGAATGAATTAGAATGGATCGTGTGAAAGAATTAGAATGGATTGTATGAATGAATTAGAATGGATCATATGAATGGATTAGAATGGATACATTCGTGCGAATGAATTAGAATGGATCGTACGAATGAATTAGAATGGATCGTACGAATGAATTAGAATGGATCGTATGAATGAATTAGAAGGGTTACATTCATGCGAATGAATTAGAATGGATCGTACGAATGGATTAGAATGGATCGTACGAATGGATTAGAATGGATACATTCGAGCGAATGAATTAGAATGGATCATACGAATGAATTAGAATGGATCGTACGAATGGATTAGAATGGATCCTACGAATGGATTAGAATGGATAGCTTTGTGCATATGAATTAGAATGAATCGTACGAATGAATTAGAATGGATCATATGAATGAATTAGAATGGATCGTGTGAAAGAATTAGAATGGATTGTATGAATGAATTAGAATAGATCGTATGAATAAATTAGAATGGATCGTTCGAATGAATTAGAATGGATCGTACGAATGAATTAGAATGGATCGTACGAATGAATTAGAATGGATACATTCGTGCGAATGAATTAGAATGGATACATTCGTGCGAAAGAATTAGAATAGATTGTATGAATGAATTAGAATGGATCCTATGAATGAATTAGAATGGATCGTGTGAATGAATTAGAATGGATCGTATGAATGAATTAGAGTGGATCGTGCAAATGAATTAGAATTGATCGAACGAATGAATTAGCAAGGATCATGCTAATAAATTAGAATGGAACGTACGAATGAATTAGAATGGATCGTGTGAAAGAACTAGAATGGATTGTATGAATGAATTAGAATGAATTCGTACGATCCATTCGAATTCATTCGCACGATCCATTCTAATTCATTCATATGATCCATTCTAATTCATTCGTACGATCCATTCTAATTCATATGCACAAAGGTATCCATTCTAATCCATTCGTAGGATCCATTCTAATCCATTCGTACGATCCATTCTAATTCATTCATACGATCCATTCTAATTCATTCGCTCGAATGTATCCATTCTAATCCATTCGTACGATCCATTCTAATTCATTCGTAAGATCCATTCTAATTCATTCGTACGATCCATTCGTATGATCCATTCTAATTCATTCGCACGAATGTATCAATTCTAGTTCATTCGTACGATCCATTCTAATTCATTCGTACGATCCATTCTAATTCATTCGCACGATCCATTCTAATTCATTCGTACGATCAATTCTAATTCATTCGCACGAATGTATCCATTCTAATTCATTCGTACGATCCTGAATTAGAATGGATCGTACGAATGAATTAGAATGGATCGTACGAATGAGTAAGAATGGATCGTACGAATGAAATAGAATGGATTGCACGAATGAATTAGAATGGATCGTACGAATGAATTAG
The DNA here is from genome assembly GCA_947650365.1 of Chamaelirium japonicum. NCBI lineage: Eukaryota > Viridiplantae > Streptophyta > Magnoliopsida > Liliales > Melanthiaceae > Chamaelirium > Chamaelirium japonicum. The sequence continues at coordinate 272,869 of CANTAL010000123.1, forward strand.
AATGGATCGTGTGAAAGAATTAGAATGGATTGTATCAATGAATTAGAATGGATCGTACGAATGAATAAGAATGGATCGTACGAATGAATTAGAACGGATCGTACGAATGAATTAGAATAGATCGTACGAATGAATTAGAATGGATCGTACGAAGGAATTAGAATGGATCGTACGAATGAATTAGAATGGATATATTCGTGCAAATGAATTAGAATGGATCGTATGAATGTATTAGAATGGATCGTATGAGTGAATTAGAATGGATCATACGAATGAATTAGAATGGATCGTATGAATGAATTAGAATGGATCGTGCGAAAGAATTAGAATGCATTGTATGAATGAATTAGAATGGATCGTATGAATGAATTAGAATGGATCGTGCGAATGAATTCGAATGGATCGCATGATCCATTCGAATAGAATGGATCGTATGAATGAATTAGAATGGATCGGGCGAATGAATTAGAATGGATTGTAGGAATGAATTAGAATGGATGGTATGAATGAATTAGAATGGATCGTATGAATGAATTAGAATGGATCGTGCGAATGAATTAGAATGGATCGTACGAATGAATTAGAATGGATCGTACGAATGAATTAGAATGGATCATACGAATGAGTAAGAATGGTTCGTACGAATGAAATAGAATAGATTGTATGAATGAATTAGAATGGATACATTCATGCGAATGAATTAGAATGGATCGGACGATTGAATTAGAATGGATCGTACAATTCATTCTAATTCTTTCGTACGATCCATTCTAATACATTCGTACGATTCATGCTAATTCATTCGCACGATCCATTCTAATTCATTCGTACGATCCATTCTTATTCATTCATACGATCCATTCTAATTCATTCGCACAATCCATTCTAATTCATTCGTACAAACCATTCTAATTCATTCGTATGAATGGATCGTACGAATGAATTAGAATGGATCGTGTGAAAGAATTAGAATAGATTGTATGAATGAATTAGAATGGATCGTACGAATGAATTAGAATGGATCGTACGAAGGAATTAGAATGGATCGTACGAGTGAATTAGAATGGATCGTACGAATGAATTAGAATAGATCGTACGAATGAATTAGAATGGATCGTACGAAGGAATTAGAATGGATCGTACGAATGAATTAGAATGGATATATTCGTGCAAATGAATTAGAATGGATCGTATGAATGTATTAGAATGGATCGTATGAGTGAATTAGAATGGATCGTACGAATGAATTAGAATGGATCGTATGAATGAATTAGAATGGATACATTCGTGTGAATGAATTAGAATGGATCGTATGAATGAATTAGAATAGATTTTGTGAATGAATTAGAACTGATCGTACGAATGAATTAGAGTGGATACATTCGTGCGAATGAATTAGAATGGATTGTATAAATGAATTAGAATGGATCGTACGAATGAACTAGAATGGATACATTCATGCGAATGAATTAGGATGGATCGTACGAATGAATTAGAATGGATCGTACGAATGAATTAGAATGGATCTTACGAATGAATTAGAATGGATCGTACGAATGAATTAGAATGGATCGTACGAATGAATTAGAATGGATACATTCGTGCGAATTAATTAGAATGGATCGTACGACTGAATTAGAATGGATCGTACGAATGAATTAGAATGGATCGTACGAATAAATTAGAATGGATACATTCTTTCGAATGAATTAGAATGGATCATACGAATGAGTAAGAATGGATCGTATGAATGAAATAGAATAGATTGTACGAATGAATTAGAATGGATCCTACAAATAAATTAATTCGTATGATCCATTCTAATTCATTCGTACGATCCATTCTAATTCATTCATACAATCCATTCTAATTCATTCGCACGAATGTATCAATTCTAATTAATTCGTATGATCCATTCTAATTCATTCGTATGATCTATTCTTATTCATTCGCACGATCCAGTCTAATTGATTCGCACGAACCATTCTAATTCATTCGCACGAATGTATCCATTCTAATTCATTCGTACGATCCCTTCTAATTCATTAATATGATCCATTCTAATTCATTCGTACGATCCATTCTAATTCATATGCACAAAGATATCCATTCTAATCCATTCGTAGTATCCATTCTAATCCATTCGTACGATCCACTCTAATTCATTCGTACGATCCATTCTAATTCATTCGCTCGAATGTATCCATTCTAATCCATTCGTACGACCCATTCTAATCCATTCGTACGATCCATTCTAATTCATTCGCATGAATGTAACCACTCTAATTCATTCATTTGATCCATTCTAATTCATTCGTACGATCCATTCTAATTCATTCGTCCGATCCATTCTAATTCATTCGCACGAATGTATCCATTCTAATTCATTCGTACGATCCATTCTAATTCATTCGTAATATCCATTCTAATTCATTCGTAAGATCCATTCTAATTCATTCGTACGATCCATTCTAATTCATTCCTACGATCCATTCTAATTCATTCGCACGAATATATCCATTCTAGTTCATTCGTACGATCCATTCTAATTCATTCGTACGATCCATTCTAATTCATTCGCACGATCCATTCTAATTCATTCGTACGATCAATTCTAATTCATTCGCACGAATGTATCCATTCTAATTCATTCGTACGATCCTGAATTAGAATGGATCGTATGAATGAATTAGAATGGATACCTTTGTGCATATGAATTAGAATGGATCGTACGAATGAATTAGAATGGATCATATTAATGAATTAGAATGGATCATACGAATGAATTAGAATGGATACATTCGTGCGAATGAATTAGAATGGATCGTGCACGAATGTATCCATTCTAATTCATTCGTACGATCCATTCTAATTCATTAATATGATCCATTCTTATTCATTCGTACGATCCATTCTAATTCATATGCACAAAGGTATCCATTCTAATCCATTCGTAGGATCCATTCCAATCCATTCGTACGATCCATTCTAATTCATTCGTACGATCCATTCTAATTCATTCGCTCGAATGTATCCATTCTAATCCATTTGTACGAGCCATTCTAATCCATTCGTATGATCCATTCTAATTCATTCGCATGAATGTAACCATTCTAATTCAATCATTTGATCCATTCTAATTCATTCGTACGATCCATTCTATTTCATTCGTCCGATCCATTCTAATTCATTCGCACGAATGTATCCATTCTAATTCATTCGTACGATCCATTCTAATTCATTCGTACGATCCATTCTAATTCATTCGTAAGATCCATTCTAATTCATTCGTACGATCCATTCTAATTCATTCGTACGATCCATTCTAATTCATTCGCACGAATGTATCCATTCTAGTTCATTCGTACGATCTATTCTAATTCATTCGTACGATCCATTCTAATTCATTCGCATGATCCATTCTAATTCATTCGTACGATCAATTCTAATTCATTCGCACGAATGTATCCACTCTAATTCATTCATACGATCCATTCTAATTCATTCGTACGATCCATTCTAATTCATTCGTACGATCCATTCTAATTCATTCGTCCGATCCATTCTAATTCATTCGCACGAATGTATCCAATCTAATTCATTCGTACGATCCATTCTAATTCATTCGTACGAACCATTCTAATTCATTCGCACAATCCATTCTAATTCACTCGTACGAATGTATCCATTCTAATTTATTCGTACGATCCATTCTAATTCCTTCGTACGATCGATTCTAATTCATTCGTACGATCCATTCTAATTCATTCGTACAATCTATTCTACGAATTAATTAGAATGGATTGCACGAATGAATTAGAATGGATTGCACGAATGAATTAGAATGGATTGTACGAATGAATTAGAATGGATCGTATGAAAGAATTAGAATGGATCGTATGAATGAATTAGAATGGATCGCACGAATGAATTAGAATGGATCGTACGAAGGAATTAGAATGGATCGTAAGAATGAAATAGAATGGATTGCACGAATGAATTAGAATGGATCGTACGAATGAATTAGAATGGATCGTGTGAAAGAATTAGAATGGATCGTACGAATGAATTAGAATGGATCGTACGAATGAATTAGAATGGATCGTACGAATGAATTAGAATGGATCGTACGAATGAATTAGAATGGATCGTACGAAGGAATTAGAGTGGATCGTACGAATGAATTAGAATGGATCGTACGAATGAATTAGAATGGATCGTACGAATGAATTAGAATGGATACATTCGTGTGAATGAATTAGAATGGATCGTATGAATGAATTAGAATAGATTTTGTGAATGAATTAGAATGGATACATTCGTGCGAATGAATTAGAATGGATTGTATGAATGAATTAGAATGGATCGTACGAATGAATTAGAATGGATCGTATGAGTGAATTAGAATGGATACGAAGGAATTAGTATGGATCGTACGAAGGAATTAGAATGGATCATACGAATGAAATAGAATGGATCGTACGAAGGAATTAGAATGGATCGTACGAAGGAATTAGAATGGATCGTACGAATGAATTAGAATGGATATATTCGTGCAAATGAATTAGAATGGATCGTATGAATGAATTAGAATGGATCGTATAAGTGAATTAGAACGGATAGTACGAATGAAGTAGAATGGATCATATGAATGAATTAGAATGGATACATTCGTGCGAATGAATTAGAATGGATCGTATGAATGAATTAGAATAGATTGTGCGAATGAATTAGAATGGATCGTACGAATGAATTAGAATGGATATATTCGTGCGAATAAATTAGAATGGATTGTATGAATGAATTAGAATGGATCGTACGAATGAATTAGAATGGATCGTACGAATGAATAAGAATAGATTGCGCGAATGAATTAGAATGGATCGTATGAATGAATTAGAATGGATCGTACGAAGGAATTAGAATGGATCATACGAATGAATTAGAATGGATCGTACGAATGAATTAGAATGGATCGTATGAAGGAATTAGAATGGATCGTACGAATGAATTAGAATGGATCGTACGATTGGATTAGAATGGATCATACGAATGAGTAAGAATGGATCGTATGAATGAATTAGATTGGATCGTACGATCCATTCTAATTCATTAGCATGGATCGTGCTAATGAATTAGAATGGAATATACGAATGAATTAGAATGGATCGTAGAATGGATCGTACGAATGAATTAGAATGGATCGTACGAATGAATTAGAATAGATCATAGGAATGAATTAGAATGGATCGTGCAAATGAATTAGAATGGATCATACGAATGAGTAAGAATGGATCGTATGAATGAAATAGAATAGATTGTACGAATGAATTAGAATGGATCCTACAAATAAATTAATTCGTATGATCCATTCTAATTCATTCGTACGATCCATTCTAATTCATTCATACAATCCATTCTAATTCATTCGCACGAATGTATCCATTCTAATTAATTCGTATGATCCATTCTAATTCATTCGTATGATCTATTCTTATTCATTCGCACGATCCAGTCTAATTGATTCGCACGAACCATTCTAATTCATTCGCACGAATGTATCCATTCTAATTCATTCGTACGATCCCTTCTAATTCATTAATATGATCCATTCTAATTCATTCGTACGATCCATTCTAATTCATATGCACAAAGATATCCATTCTAATCCATTCGTAGTATCCATTCTAATCCATTCGTACGATCCACTCTAATTCATTCGTACGATCCATTCTAATTCATTCGCTCGAATGTATCCATTCTAATCCATTCGTACGACCCATTCTAATCCATTCGTACGATCCATTCTAATTCTTTCGCATGAATGTAACCACTCTAATTCATTCATTTGATCCATTCTAATTCATTCGTACGATCCATTCTAATTCATTCGTCCGATCCATTCTAATTCATTCGCACGAATGTATCCATTCTAATTCATTCGTACGATCCATTCTAATTCATTCGTAATATCCATTCTAATTCATTCGTAAGATCCATTCTAATTCATTCGTACGATCCATTCTAATTCATTCCTACGATCCATTCTAATTCATTCGCACGAATATATCCATTCTAGTTCATTCGTACGATCCATTCTAATTCATTCGTGCGATCCATTCTAATTCATTCGCACGATCCATTCTAATTCATTCGTACGATCAATTCTAATTCATTCGCACGAATGTATCCATTCTAATTCATTCGTACGATCCTGAATTAGAATGGATCGTATGAATGAATTAGAATGGATACCTTTGTGCATATGAATTAGAATGGATCGTACGAATGAATTAGAATGGATCATATTAATGAATTAGAATGGATCATACGAATGAATTAGAATGGATACATTCGTGCGAATGAATTAGAATGGATCGTGCACGAATGTATCCATTCTAATTCATTCGTACGATCCATTCTAATTCATTAATATGATCCATTCTTATTCATTCGTACGATCCATTCTAATTCATATGCACAAAGGTATCCATTCTAATCCATTCGTAGGATCCATTCCAATCCATTCGTACGATCCATTCTAATTCATTCGTACGATCCATTCTAATTCATTCGCTCGAATGTATCCATTCTAATCCATTTGTACGAGCCATTCTAATCCATTCGTATGATCCATTCTAATTCATTCGCATGAATGTAACCATTCTAATTCAATCATTTGATCCATTCTAATTCATTCGTACGATCCATTCTATTTCATTCGTCCGATCCATTCTAATTCATTCGCACGAATGTATCCATTCTAATTCATTCGTACGATCCATTCTAATTCATTCGTACTATCCATTCTAATTCATTCGTAAGATGCATTCTAATTCATTCGTACGATCCATTCTAATTCATTCGTACGATCCATTCTAATTCATTCGCACGAATGTATCCATTCTAGTTCATTCGTACGATCTATTCTAATTCATTCGTACGATCCATTCTAATTCATTCGCACGATCCATTCTAATTCATTCGTACGATCAATTCTAATTCATTCGCACGAATGTATCCACTCTAATTCATTCATACGATCCATTCTAATTCATACGTACGATCCATTCTAATTCATTCGTACGATCCATTCTAATTCATTCGTCCGATCCATTCTAATTCATTCGCACGAATGTATCCAATCTAATTCATTCGTACGATCCATTCTAATTCATTCGTACGAACCATTCTACTTCATTCGCACAATCCATTCTAATTCACTCGTACGAATGTATCCATTCTAATTTATTCGTACGATCCATTCTAATTCCTTCGTACGATCGATTCTAATTCATTCGTACGATCCATTCTAATTCATTCGTACAATCTATTCTACGAATTAATTAGAATGGATTGCACGAATGAATTAGAATGGATTGCACGAATGAATTAGAATGGATTGTACGAATGAATTAGAATGGATCGTATGAAAGAATTAGAATGGATCGTATGAATGAATTAGAATGGATCGCACGAATGAATTAGAATGGATCGTACGAAGGAATTAGAATGGATCGTAAGAATGAAATAGAATGGATTGCACGAATGAATTAGAATGGATCGTACGAATGAATTAGAATGGATCGTGTGAAAGAATTAGAATGGATCGTACGAATGAATTAGAATGGATCGTACGAATGAATTAGAATGGATCGTACGAATGAATTAGAATGGATCGTACGAATGAATTAGAATGGATCGTACGAAGGAATTAGAGTGGATCGTACGAATGAATTAGAATGGATCGTACGAATGAATTAGAATGGATCGTACGAATGAATTAGAATGGATACATTCGTGTGAATGAATTAGAATGGATCGTATGAATGAATTAGAATAGATTTTGTGAATGAATTAGAACAGATCGTACGAATGAATTAGAATGGATACATTCGTGCGAATGAATTAGAATGGATTGTATGAATGAATTAGAATGGATCGTACGAATGAATTAGAATGGATCGTATGAGTGAATTAGAATGGATACGAAGGAATTAGTATGGATCGTACGAAGGAATTAGAATGGATCATACGAATGAAATAGAATGGATCGTACGAAGGAATTAGAATGGATCGTACGAAGGAATTAGAATGGATCGTACGAATGAATTAGAATGGATATATTCGTGCAAATGAATTAGAATGGATCGTATGAATGAATTAGAATGGATCGTATAAGTGAATTAGAACGGATAGTACGAATGAAGTAGAATGGATCGTATGAATGAATTAGAATGGATACATTCGTGCGAATGAATTAGAATGGATCGTATGAATGAATTAGAATAGATTGTGCGAATGAATTAGAATGGATCGTACGAATGAATTAGAATGGATATATTCGTGCGAATAAATTAGAATGGATTGTATGAATGAATTAGAATGGATCGTACGAATGAATTAGAATGGATCGTACGAATGAATAAGAATAGATTGCGCGAATGAATTAGAATGGATCGTACGAATGAATTAGAATGGATCGTACGAAGGAATTAGAATGGATCATACGAATGAATTAGAATGGATCGTACGAATGAATTAGAATGGATCGTATGAAGGAATTAGAATGGATCGTACGAATGAATTAGAATGGATCGTACGATTGAATTAGAATGGATCATACAAATGAGTAAGAATGGATCGTATGAATGAATTAGATTGGATCGTACGATCCATTCTAATTCATTAGCATGGATCGTGCTAATGAATTAGAATGGAATATACGAATGAATTAGAATGGATCGTAGAATGGATCGTACGAATGAATTAGAATGGATCGTACGAATGAATTAGAATAGATCATAGGAATGAATTAGAATGGATCGTGCAAATGAATTAGAATGGATACATTCGTGCGAATGAATTAGAATGGATCGTGCGAATGAATTAGAATGGATCGTACGAATGAATTAGAATGGATATATTTGAACGAATAAATAGAATGGATCATACGAATGAATTAGAATGGATCGTACGAATGAATTAGAATGGATAGTGCGAATGAATTAGAATCGATCGTACGAATGAATTAGAATGGATCGTACGAATGAATTAGATCATACGAATGAATTAGAATGCATCGTACGAATGAATTAAAATGGATACATTCAAGCGAATGAATTAGAATAGATCGTAGGAATGAATTAGAATGGATCGTACGAATGAATTGGAATGGATACATTTGTGAGAATGAATTAGAATGGATCGTACGAATGAATTAGAATGCATCGTACGAAAGAATTAGAATGGATATATTCGTGCGAATGAATTAGAATGGATCGTACGAATGAATTAGACTGGATCGTACGAATGAATTTGAATGGATACATTTGTGCGCATGAATCTAAATGGATTGTATGAATGAATTACAATGGATCGTACGAATGAATTAGAATGGATCGTACGAATGAATTAGAATAGCTCATACGAATGAATTAGAATGAATCGTATGAATGAATTAGAATGGTTACATTCGTGCGAATGAATTAGAATAGATCGTACGAATGAATTAGAATGGATCTTACGAATGAATTAGAATGGATCGTACGAATGAATTAGAATGGATCGTACGAATGAATTAGAATGGATACATTCGTGCGAATGAATTAGAATGGATCGGACGAATGAATTAGAATGGATCGTACGAATGAATTAGAATGGATCAAATGAATGAATTAGAATGGTTACATTCATGCGAATGAATTAGAATGGATCGTACGAATGGATTAGAATGGATCGTACGAATGGATTAGAATGGATACATTTGTGCGAATGAATTCGAATGGATTGTATGAATGAATTAGAATGGATCGTACAAATGAATTAGAATGGATCATACGAATGAATTAGAATGGATCGTACGAATGAATTAGAATGGATCGTACGAACGAATTAGAATGGATCATATAAACGAATTAGAATGGATCGTACGAATGAATTAGAATGCATACATTCGAGCGAATGAATTAGAATGGATCGTACGAATGAATTAGAATAGATCATAGGAATGAATTAGAATGGATCGTGCAAATGAATTAGAATGGATACATTTGTTCGAATGAATTAGAATGGATCGTGCGAATGAATTAGAATGGATCGTACGAATGAATTAGAATGGATATATTTGAATGAATAAATTAGAATGGATCATACGAATGAATTAGAATGGATCGTACGAATGAATTAGAATGGATAGTGCGAATGAATTAGAATCGATCGTACGAATGAATTAGAATGGATCGTACGAATGAATTAGATCGTACGAATGAATTAGAATGGATCGTACGAATGAATTAAAATGGATACATTCGAGCGAATAAATTAGAATAGATCATAGGAATTCTAATCCATTCGTACGATCCATTCTAATCCATTCGTACGATCCATTCTAATTCATTCGCATGAATGTAACCATTCTAATTCATTCATTTGATCCATTCTAATTCATTCGTACGATCCATTCTAATTCATTCGTCTGATCCATTCTAATTCATTCGCACGAATGTATCCATTCTAATTCATTCGTACGATCCATTCTAATTCATTCGTACGATCCATTCTAATTCATTCGTACGATCCATTCTAATTCATTCGTAAGATCCATTCTAATTCATTCGTACGATCCATTCTAATTCATTCGCACGAATGTATCCATTCTAGTTCATTCGCTCGATCAATTCTAATTCATTAGCACGATCCATTCTAATTCATTCGTACGATCCATTCTAATTCATTCGCACGATCCTTTCTAATTCATTCGTACGATCCATTCTAATTCTTTCACACGATCCATTCTAATTCATTCGTACGATCCATTCTAATTCATTCGTACGATCTATTCTAATTCATTCGTACGATCCATTCTAATTCATTCGTACGATCCATTCTAATTCCTTCGTACGATCCATTCTAATTCATTCATACAATCCATTCTAATTCTTTCACACGATCCATTCTAATTCATTCGTACGATCCATTCTAATTCATTCGTGCAATCCATTCTATTTCATTCGTACGATCCATTCTTACTCATTCGTACGATCCATTCTAATTCATTCACACGAATGTATCCATTCGTACGAATGAATTAGAATAGATTGTACGAATGAATTAGAATGGATCGTACGAATGAATTAGAATGGACCGTACGAAGGAATTAGAATGGATCGTACGAATGAATTAGAATATATCGTACGAATGAATTAGAATGGTTCGTACGAAGGAATTAGAATGGATCGTACGAATAAATTAGAATGGATATATTCGTGCAAATGAATTAGAATGGATCGTATGAATGTATTACAATGGATCGTATTAGTGAATTAGAATGGATCGTACGAATGAATTAGAATGGATTGTATGAATGAATTAGATTGGATCGTACGAATGAAATAGAATGGATTGTATGAATGAATTAGAATGGATCGTACGAATGAATTAGAATGGATCGTGCGAATGAATTAGAATGTATCGTGCGAATGAATTAGAATGGATCGTACGAATAAATTAGAATGGATACATTCGTCCAAATGAATTAGAATGGATCATACGAATGAGTAAGAATGGATCATACGAATGAAATAGAATAGATTGTACGAATGAATTAGAATGGATCCTACGAATGAATTAGAATGGATCGTATGAAAGAATTAGAATGGATTGTATGAATGAATTAGAATGGATCGTATGAATGAATTAGAATGGATCGAGCGAATGAATTCGAATGGATCGTACGAATTCATTCTAATTCATTCATACAATCCATTCTAATTCTTTCACACGATCTATTCTAATTCATTCGTAGGATCCATTCTAATTCATTCGTACAATCTATTCTATTTCATTCGTACGATCCATTCTATTTTATTCGTACGATCCATTCTAATTCCTTCGTACGATCCATTCTAATTCATTCGTACGATCCATTCTAATTCATTCGTACGATCCATTCTAATTCATTCGTACGATCCATTCTAATTCATTCATACGATCTATACTGATTCATTCATACAATCCATTCTAATTCTTTCACACGATCCATTCTAATTCATTCGTACGATCCATTCTAATTCATTCGCACAATCCATTCTATTTCATTCGTACGATCCATTCTTACTTATTCGTATGATCCATTCTAATTCATTCGCACGAATGTATCCATAATGGATCATACGAATGAGTAAGAATGGATCGTACGAATGAAATAGAATGGATTGTGCGAATGAATTAGAATGGACCGTACGAATGAATTAGAATGGATACATTCGTGCGAATGAATTAGAATGGATCGGACGAATGAATTAGAATGGATCGTACGAATGAATTAGAATGGATCGTACGAATGAATTAGAATGGATCGTACGAATAAATTAGAATGGATACATTCGTCCGAATGAATTAGAATGGATCATACGAATGAGTAAGAATGGATCGTACGAATGAAATAGAATAGATTGTACGAATGAATTAGAATGGATCCTACGAATGAATTAGAATAGATCGTGTGAAAGAATTAGAATGGATTGTATGAATGAATTAGAATGAATTCGTACGATCCATTCGAATTCATTCGCTAGATCCATTCTAATTCATTCATGTGATCCATTCTAATTCATTCATACAATCCATTCTAATTCTTTCACACGATCCATTCTAATTCATTCGTAGGATCCATTCTAATTCATTCGTACAATCTATTCTATTTCATTCGTACGATCCATTCTTACTCATTCGTATGATCCATTCTAATTCATTCGGACGAATGTATCCATTCTAATTTATTCGTACGATCCATTCTAATTCATTCGTACGATCCATTCTAATTCATTCGTACGATCCATTCTAATTCATTCGTCCGATCAATTCTAATTCATTCGCACGAATGTATCCATTCAAATTCATTCGTACGATCCATTCTAATTCATTCGTACGATCCATTCTAATTCATTCATAAGATCCATTCTAATTCATTCGTATGATCCATTCTAATTCATTCGTACGATCCATTCTAATTCATTCGCACGAATGTATCCATTCTAGTTCATTCGTACGATCCATTCTAATTCATTCGTACGATCCATTCTAATTCATTCGCACGATCCATTCTAATTCATTCGTACGATCCATTCTAATTCATTCATACGATCCATTCTAATTCATTCGTACGATCCATTTTAATTCATTCGCACAAATGTATCCATTCTAATTCATTCGTACGATCCATTCTAATTCATTCACACGATCCATTCTAATTCATTCGTACGATCCATTCTAATTCATTCGCACGATCTGTTCTTATTCATTCGCACAATCCATTCTAATTCATTCGCACGAATGTATCCATTCTAATTCATTCGTACAATCCATTCTAATTCATTCGTACGATCCATTCTAATTCATTCGTATGATCCATTCTAATTAATTCGTATGATCCATTCTAATTCATTCGTACGATCCATTCTAATTCATTCATACAATCCATTCTAATTCATTCGCAGGAATGTATCCATTCTAATTAATTCGTACGATCCATTCTAATTCATTCGTATGATCTATTCTTATTCATTCGCACGATCCAGTCTAATTGATTCGCACGATCCATTCTAATTCATTCGCACGAATGTATCCATTATAATTCATTCGTACGATCCATTCTAATTCATTAATATGATCCATTCTAATTCATTCGTACAATCCATTCTAATTCATTCGTATTATCTATTCTTATTCATTCGCACGATCCAGTCTAATTCATTCGTACGATCCATTCTAATTCATTCGCACGAATGTATCCATTCTAATTCATTCGTACGATCCATTCTAATTTATTAATATGATCCATTCTAATCCATTCGTACGATCCATTCTAATTCATTCGTACGATCCATTCTAATTCATTCGCTCGAATGTATCCATTCTAATCCATTTGTACGATCCATTCTAATCCATTCGTACGATCCATTCTAATTCATTCGCAAGAATGTAACCATTCTAATTCATTCATATGATCCATTCTAATTCATTCGTACGATCCATTCTAATTCATTCGTCCGATCCATTCTAATTCATTCGCACGAATGTATCCATTCTAATTCATTCGTATGATCCATTCTAATTCATTCGTACGATCCATTCTAATTCATTCGTAAGATCCATTCTAATTCATTCGTACGATCCATTCAAATTCATTCGTACGAATGAAATAGAATGGATTCATACGAATGAATTAGAATGGATACATTCGTGCGAATGAATTAGAATGGATCGTACCAATGAGTAAGAATGGATCGTACGAATGAAATAGAATGGATTGTGCGAATGAATTAGAATGGATCGTACGAATGAATTAGAATGGATCATGAGAAAGAATTAGAAAGGATTGTATGAATGAATTAGAATAGATCGTATGAATGAATTAGAATGGATCGTATGAGTGAATTAGAATGGATACGAAGGAATTAGAACGGATCGTACGAATGAGTAAGAATGGATCGTACAAATGAAATAGAATGGATTGTACGAATGAATTAGAATGGATCCTACGAATGAATTAAAATTGATCGTGTGAAAGAATTAAAATTGATTGTATGAATGAATTAGAATGAATTCGTACGATCCATTCGAATTCATTCGCAAGATCCATTCTAATTCATTCAACGATCCATTCTAATTCATTTATACAATCCATTCTAATTCACTCATACGATCTATTCTATTTCATTCGTACGATCCATTCTTACTCATTCGTATGATCCATTCTAATTCATTCGGACGAATGTATCCATTCTAATTTATTCGTACGATCCATTCTAATTCATTCGTACGATCCATTCTAATTCATTCGTACGATCCATTCTAATTCATTCGTCTGATCCATTCAAATTCATTCGCACGAATGTATCCATTCTAATTCATTCGTACGATCCATTCTAATTCATTCGTACGATCCATTCTAATTCATTCGTAAGATCCATCCTAATTCATTCGTACGATCCATTCTAATTCATTCGTACGATCCATTCAAAATCATTCATAAGATCCATTCTAATTCATTCGTACGATCCATTCTAATTAATTCGTACGTTCCATTCTAATTCATTCGCACGAATGTATCCATTCTTGTTCATTCGTACGATCCATTCTAATTCATTCGTATGATCCATTCTAATTCATTCGTACGATCCATTCTAATTCATTCGCACGAATGTATCCATTCTACTTCATTCGTACGATCCATTCTAATTCATTCGTACGATCCAATCTAATTCATTCGCATGATCCATTCTAATTCATTCGTACGATCCATTCTAATTCATTCATACGATCCATTCTAATTCATTCGTACGATCCATTCTAATTCATTCATACGATCCATTCTAATACATTCGTACGATCCATTCTAATCCATTCTAGTTCATTCGTACGATCCATTCTAATTCCTTCGTACGATCCATTCTAATTCATTCGTACGATCTATTCTAATTCATTCGTCCGATCCATTCTAATTCATTCGCACGAATGTATCCATTCTAATAAATTCATACGATCCATTCTAATTCATTTGCACGAATATATCCATTCTAATTCATTCGTACGATCCATTCTAATTCCTTCGTACGATCCATTCTAATTCATTCGTACGATCTATTCTAATTCATTCGTCCGATCCATTCTAATTCATTCGCACGAATATATCCATTCTAATTCATTCGTACGATCCATTCTAATTCATTCGTACGATCCATTCTAATTAATTCGTATGATCCATTCTAATTCATTCGTACGATCCATTCTAATTCATTCATATAATCCATTCTAATTCATTCGCACGAATGTATCCATTCTAATTAATTCGTACGATCCATTCTAATTTATTCGTATGATCTATTCTTATTCATTCGCACGATCCAGTCTAATTGATTCGCACGATCCATTCTAATTCATTCGCACGAATGTATCCATTCAAATTCATTCGTACGATCCATTCTAATTCATTAATATGATCCATTCTAATTCTTTCGTACGATCCATTCTAATTCATATGCACAAAGGTATCCATTCTAATTCATTCGTACGATCCATTCTAATTTAGGATCGTACGAATGAATTAGAATGGATACATTCGTGCGAATGAATTAGAATTAATCGTACGAATGAATTAGAATGGATCGTGCGAATGAATTAGAATGGATCGTACGAATGAATTAGAATGGATCGTACGAATGAACTAGAATGGATACATTCGTGCGAATGAATTAGAATGGATCGTACGAATGAATTAGAATGGATCGTACGAATGAATTAGAATGGATACATTCGTGCGAATGAATTAGAATGGATCGGACGAATGAATTAGAATGGATCGTACGAATGAATTAGAATGGATCAAATGAATGAATTAGAATGGATCGTACGAATGAATTAGAATGGATCGTACGAATGAATTAGAATAGATACATTCGTGCTAATGAATTAGAATGGATCGGACGAATGAATTAGAATAGATCGTACGAATGAATTAGAATGGACCGTACGTAGGAATTAGAATGGATCGTACGAATGAATTAGAATGGATATATTCGTGCAAATGAATTAGAATGGATCGTATGAATGTATTAGAATGGATCGTATGAGTGAATTAGAATGGATCGTACGAATGAATTAGAATGGATCGTATGAATGAATTAGAATGGATACATTCGTGTGAATGAATTAGAATGGATCGTATGAATGAATTAGAATAGATTTTGTGAATGAATTAGAACTGATCGTATGAATGAATTAGAATGGATACATTCGTGCGAATGAATTAGAATGGATTGTATGAATCTATTAGAATGGATCGTACGAATGAATTAGAATGGATCGTATGAGTGAATTAGTATGGATACGAAGGAATTAGAATGGATCGTACGAAGGAATTAGAATGGATCATACGAATGAAATAGAATGGATCGTACGAAGGAATTAGAATGGATCGTACGAAGGAATTAGAATGGATCGTACGAATGAATTAGAATGGATATATTCGTGCAAATGAATTAGAATGGATCGTATGAATGAATTATAATGGATCGTATGAGTGAATTAGAACGGATAGTACGAACGAAGTAGAATGGATCGTATGAATGAATTAGAATGGATACATTCGTGCGAATGAATTAGAATGGATCGTACGAATGAATTAGAATGGATCGTACGAATAAATTAGAATGGATCTTACGAATGAATTAGAATGGATCGTACGAATGAATTAGAATGGATCCTACAAATGAATTAGAATGGATATATTCGTGCGAATGAATTAGAATGGATCGGACGAATGAATTAGAATGGATCGTACGAATGAGTTAGAATGGATCAAATGAATTAATTAGAATGGTTATATTCATGCGAATGAATTAGAATGGATCGTACGAATGGATTAGAATGGATCGTACGAATGGATTAGAATGGATACATTCGAGCGAATGAATTAGATTGGATCGTACGAATGAATTAGAATGGTTCGTACGAATGGATTAGAATGGATCCTACGAATGGATTAGAATGGATACCTTTGTGCATATGAATTAGAATGGATCGTACGAATGAATTAGAATGGATCGTGCTAATGAATTAGAATTGATCGAACGAATGAATTAGCATGGATCGTGCTAATGAATTAGAATGGAACGTACGAATGAATTAGAATGGATCGTGTGAAAGAATTAGAATGGATTGTATGAATGAATTAGAATAAATTCGTACGATCCATTCGAATTCATTCGCACGATCCATTCTAATTCATTCATACGATCCATTCTAATTCATTCATACAATCAATTCTAATTCATTCATATGATCTATTCTAATTCTTTCGCACGAATGTATCCATTCTAATTAATTCGCATCAATATATCCATTCTAATTCATTCGTACGATCCATTCTAATTCAATCGCACGATCCATTCTAATTCATTCGTACGATCAATTCTAATTCATTCGCACAAATGTATCCATTCTAATTCATTCGTACGATCCATTCTAATTCATTCATAGGATCCATTCTAATTAATTCATACAATCCATTCTAATTCATTCGTACGAATATATCCATTCTAATTCATTCGTACGATCAGTTCTAATTCATTCACAAAATCTATTCTAATTCATTCATACGATTCATTCTAATTCATTCACACGAATGTATCCATTCTAATTCATTCATACGATCCATTGTAATTCACTCATACGATCCATTCTAATACATTCATACGATCCATTCTAATTCATTTGCACGAATATATCCATTCTAATTCATTCGTACGATCCATTCTAATTCCTTCGTACGATCCATTCTAATTCATTCGTACGATCTATTCTATTTCATTCGTACGATCCATTCTTACTCATTCGTACGATCCATTCTAATTCATTCGTCTGATCCATTCTAATTCATTCGCACGAATGTATCCATTCTAATTAATTCATACGATCCATTCTAATTCATTCGCACGATCCATTCTAATTCATTCGTACGATCCATTCTAATTCTTTCACACGATCCATTCTAATTCATTCGTACGATCCATTCTAATTCATTCGCACGATCCATTCTAATTCATTCATACGATCCATTCTAATTCATTCATACGATCCATTCTAATTCATTCGTACGATCCATTCTAATTCATTCACACAAAAATATCCATTCTAATTCATTCGTACGATCCATTCTAATTCATTCGCACGATCCATTGTAATTCATTCGTATGATCCATTCTAATTCATTCGTACGATCCATTCTAATTCATTCGTATGATCCATTCTAATTAATTCGTATGATCCATTCTAATTCATTCGTATATTCCATTCAAATTCATTCGCACGATACATTCATTCGTACGATCCATTCTAATTCAGGATCGTACGAATGAATTAGAATGGATACATTCATGCGAATGAATTAGAATTGATCGTACGAATAAATTAGAATGGATCGTGCGAATGAATTAGAATGGATCGTACGAATGAATTAGAATGGATCGTACGAATGAACTAGAATGGATACATTCGTGCGAATGAATTAGAATGGATCGTACGAATGAATTAGAATGGATCGTACGAATGAATTAGAATGGATCTTACGAATGAATTAGAATGGATCGTACGAGTGAATTCGAATGGATCGTACGAATGAATTAGAATGGATACATTCGTGCGAATGAATTAGAATGGATCGGACGAATGAATTAGAATGGATCGTACGAATGAATTAGAATGGATCAAATGAATGAATTAGAATGGATCGTACGAATGAATTATAATGCATCGTACGAAAGAATTAGAATGGATATATTTGTGCGAATGAATTAGAATGGATCGTACGAATGAATTAGACTGGATCGTACGAATGAATTTGAATAGATACATTTGTGCGAATGAATCTAAATGGATTGTATGAATGAATTACAACGGATCGTACGAATGAATTAGAATGGATCGTACGAATGAATTAGAATGGATCTTACGAATGAATTAGAATGGATGGTACGAGTGAATTAGAATGGATCGTACGAATGAATTGGAATGGATACATTCGTGCGAATGAATTAGAATGGATCGGACGAATGAATTAGAATGGATCATATGAATGAATTAGAATGGATCAAATGAATGAATTAGAATGGATCGTACGAATGAATTAGAATGCATCGTACGAAAGAATTAGAATGGTTATATTTGTGTGAATGAATTAGAATGGATCGTACGAATGAATTAGACTGGATCGTACGAATGAATTTGAATGGATACATTTGTGCGAATTAATCTAAATGGATTGTATGAATGAATTACAATGGATCGTACGAATGAATTAGAATGGATCGTACGAATGAATTAGAATAGCTCATACGAATGAATTAGAATGAATCGTATGAATGAATTAGAATGGTTACATTCGTGCGAATGAATTAGAATAGATCGTATGAATGAATTAGAATGGATCATATGAACATATTAGAATGGATCATGGGAATGAATTAGAATGGATCGTACGAATGAATTAGAATGGATCCACCGAATGAGTTAGAATGGATCATACGATTGAATTAGAATGGATTGTACGAATGAATTAGAATGGATTGTGCGAATGAATTAGAATGGATCATATGAATGAATAAGAATGGATCGTACGAATGAATTAGAATGGATCGTGCGAATGAATTAGCATGAATCGTACGAATGTATTAGAATGGATCGTACGAATGAATTAGAATGAATCGTATGATCCATTCTAATTCATTCGTACGATCCATTCTAATTCATTCGCACGAATGTATCCATTCTAGTTCATTCGTACGATCCATTCTAGTTCATTCGTACGATCCATTCTAATTCATTCGTACGATCCATTCTAATTCATTCGTATGATCCATTCTAATTAATTCGTATGATCCATTCTAATTCATTCGTACGATCCATTCTAATTCATTCATACAATCCATTCTAATTCATTCGCACGAATGTATCCATTCTAATTAATTCGTACGATCCATTCTAATTCATTCGTAAGATCCATTCTTATTCATTCGCACGATCCAGTCTAATGGATTCGCACGATCCATTCTAATTCATTCGCACGAATGTATCCATTCTAATTCATACGATCGTGTGAATAAATTAGAATGGTTACATTCATGCGAATGAATTAGAATGGATCGTACGAATGGATTAGAATGGATCGTACGAATGGATTAGAATGGATACATTCGTGCGAATGAATTAGAATGGATTGTATGAATGAATTAGAATGGATCGTACGATCCATTCGAATTCATTCGTACGATCCATTCTAATTCATTTGCACGATCCATTCTAATTCATTCCTATGATCTATTCTTATTCATTCGTACGATCTATTCTAATTCATTCTAATTCATTCGTACGATCCATTCTACGATCCATTCTAATTCATTCGTATATTCCATTTTAATTCATTAGCACGATCCATGCTAATGAATTAGAATGGATCGTACGATCCAATCTAATTCATTGATACGATCCATTCTTACTCATTCGTATGATCCATTCTAATTCAATCGTACGATCCATTCTAATTCATTCGTACGATCCATTCTAATTCCTTCATACGATCCATTCTAATTCATTCGTACGATCCATTCTAATTCATTCGTACGATCCATTCTAATTCCTTCGTATGATCCATTCTAATTCATTCGTACGATCCATTCTAATTCATTCGCGCAATCTATTCTAATTCATTCGTACGATCCATTCTAATTCATTCGTACGATCCATTCTAATTCATTCATACAATCCATTCTAATTTATTCACACGAATGTATCCATTCTAATTCATTCGTACGATCCATTCTAATTTATTCGCACAATCTATTCTAATTCATTCATACGATCCATTCTAATTCATTCGCACGAATGTATCCATTCTAATTCATTCATACGATCCATTCTACTTCATTCGTACTATCCGTTCTAATTCACTCATACGATCCATTCTAATTCATTCATACGATCCATTCTAATTCATTTGCACGAATATATCCATTCTAATTCATTCGTACGATCCATTCTAATTCCTTCGTACGATCCATTCTAATTCCTTCGTGCGATCCATTCTATTTCATTCGTATGATCCATTCTAATTCCTTCGTACGATCCATTCTAATTCCTTCGTATCCATTCTAATTCATTCATACGATCCATTCTAATTCATTCGCATGAATGCATCCATTCTAAATCATTCGTACGATCAGTTCTAATTCATTCACAAAATCTATTCTAATTCATTCATATGAACCATTCTAATTCATTCACACGAATGTATCCATTCTAATTCATTCATACGATCCATTCTAATTCATTCGTACGATCCATTCTAATTCACTCATACGATCCATTCTAGTACATTCATACGATCCATTCTAATTCATTTGCACGAATATATCCATTCTAATTCATTCGTACGATCCATTCTAATTCCTTCATACGATCCATTCTAATTCATTAGTACGATCTATTCTATTTCATTCGTACGATCCATTCTTACTCATTCGTACGATCCATTCTAATTCATTCGTCCAATCCATTCTAATTCATTCGCACGAATGTATCCATTCTAATTCATTCGTTCGATCAATTCTAATTCATTAGCACGATCCATTCTAATTCATTCGTACGATCCATTCTAATTCATTCGCACGATCCATTCTAATTCATTCATAGGATCCATTCTAATTCATTCATACGATCTATTCTAATTCTTTTGCACGAATGTATCCATTCTAATTCATTCGCACGAATGTATCCATTCTAATTCATTCGTACTATCCATTCTAATTCATTCGTACGATCCATTCTAATTCATTCGTACGATCCATTCTAATTCATTCGTACGATCCATTCTAATTCATTCATACGATCCATTCTAATTCATTCGTACGATCTATTCTAATTCATTCGCACGAATGTATCCAATCTAGTTCATTCGTACGATCTATTCTAATTCATTCGCATGGATCGTGCATTCGTATGATCCATTCTAATTCATTCGTAAGATCCATTCTAATTCATTCGTATGATCCATTCTAATTCATTCGTACGATCCATTCTAATTCATTCGCACGAATATATCCATTCTAGTTCATTCGTACGATCCATTCTAATTCATTCGTACGATCCATTCTAATTCATTCATACGATCTATTCTAATTCATTCATACAATCCATTCTAATTCTTTCACACGATCCATTCTAATTCATTCGTACGATCCATTCTAATTCATTCGCACAATCCATTCTATTTCATTCGTACGATCCATTCTTACTCATTCGTATGATCCATTCTAATTCATTCGCACGAAGGTATCCATAATGGATCATACGAATGAGTAAGAATGGATCGTACGAATGAAATAGAATGGATTGTGCGAATGAATTAGAATGGACCGTACGAATGAATTAGAATGGATACATTCGTGAGAATGAATTAGAATGGATCGGACGAATGAATTAGAATGGATCCTACGAATGAATTAGAATGGATCGTACGAATGAATTAGAATGGATCGTACGAATAAATTAGATTGGATGCATTCGTCGGAATGAATTAGAATGGATCATACGAATGAGTAAGAATGGATCGTACGAATGAAATAGAATAGATTGTACGAATGAATTAGAATGGATCCTACGAATGAATTAGAATAGATCGTGTGAAAGAATTAGAATGGATTGTATGAATGAATTAGAATGAATTCGTATGAACCATTCGAATTCATTCGCACGATCCATTCTAATTCATTCATACGATCCATTCTAATTCATTCATACAATCCATTCTAATTCTTTCACACGATCCATTCTAATTCATTCATAGGATCCATTCTAATTCATTCGTACAATCTATTCTATTTCATTCGTACGATCCATTCTTACTCATTCGTATGGTCCATTCTAATTCATTCGGACGAATGTATCCATTCTAATTTATTCGTACGATCCATTCTAATTCATTCGTACGATCCATTCTAATTTATTCGTACGATCCATTCTAATTCATTCATCTGATCCATTCTAATTCATTCGCACGAATGTATCCATTATAATTCATTCGTACGATCCATTCTAATTCATTCGTACGATCCATTCTAACTCATTCGTAAGATCCATTCTAATTCATTCGTACGATCCATTCTAATTCATTCGTACGATCCATTCTAATTCATTCGCACGAATGTATCCATTCTAGTTCATTCGTACGATCCATTCTAATTCATTCGTACGATCAATTCTAATTCATTCGCACGATCCATTCTAATTCATTCCTACGATCCATTCTAATTCATTCATACGATCCATTCTAATTCATTCGTATGATCCATTCTAATTCATTCGCACAAATGTATCCATTCTAATTCATTCGTACGATCCATTCTAATTCATTCACAAGATCCATTCTAATTCATTCATATGATCCATTCTAATTCATTTGCACGATCTGTTCTTATTCATTCTCACAATCCATTCTAATTTATTCGCACGAATGTATCCATTCTAATTCATTCGTACGATCCATTCTAATTTATTCGCACAATCTATTCTAATTCATTCATACGATCCATTCTAATTCATTCGCACGAATGTATCCATTCTAATTCATTCATACGATCCATTCTACTTCATCCGTACTATCCGTTCTAATTCACTCATACGATCCATTCTAATTCATTCATACGATCCATTCTAATTCATTCGTAAGATCCATTCTAATTCATTCGTACGATCCATTCTAATTCATTCGTACGATCCATTCTAATTCATTCGCACGAATATATCCATTCTAGTTCATTCGTACGATCCATTCTAATTCATTCGTACGATCCATTCTAATTCATTCATACGATCTATTCTAATTCATTCATACAATCCATTCTAATTCTTTCACACGATCCATTCTAATTCATTCGTACGATCCATTCTAATTCATTCGCACAATCCATTCTATTTCATTCGTACAATCCATTCTTACTCATTCGTATGATCCATTCTAATTTATTCGCACGAATGTATCCATAATGGATCATACGAATGAGTAAGAATGGATCGTACGAATGAAATAGAATGGATTGTGCGAATGAATTAGAATGGACCGTACGAATGAATTAGAATGGATACATTCGTGAGAATGAATTAGAATGGATCGGACGAATGAATCAGAATGGATCCTACGAATGAATTAGAATGGATCGTACGAATGAATTAGAATGGATCGTATGAATAAATTAGAATGGATACATTCGTCCGAATGAATTAGAATGGATCATACGAATGAGTAAGAATGGATCGTACGAATGAAATAGAATAGATTGTACGAATGAATTAGAATGGATCCTATGAATGAATTAGAATAGATCGTGTGAAAGAATTAGAATGGATTGTATGAATGAATTAGAATGAATTCGTATGATCCATTCGAATTCATTCGCACGATCCATTCTAATTCATTCATACGATCCATTCTAATTCATTCATACAATCCATTCTAATTCTTTCACACGATCCATTCTAATTCATTCGTAGGATCCATTCTAATTCATTCGTACCATCTATTCTCTTTCATTCGTACGATCCATTCTTACTCATTCGTATGGTCCATTCTAATTCATTCGGACGAATGTATCCATTCTAATTTCTTCGTACGATCCATTCTAATTCATTCGTACGATCCATTCTTATTTATTCGTACGATCCATTCTAATTCATTCATCTGATTCATTCTAATTCATTCGCACGAATGTATCCATTATAATTCATTCGTACGATCCATTCTAATTCATTCGTACGATCCATTCTAACTCATTCGTAAGATCCATTCTAATTCATTCGTACGATCCATTCTAATTCATTCGTACGATCCATTCTAATTCATTCGCACGAATGTATCCATTCTAGTTCATTCGTACGATCCATTCTAATTCATTCGTACGATCAATTCTAATTCATTCGCACGATCCATTCTAATTCATTCGTACGATCCATTCTAATTCATTCATACGATCCATTCTAATTCATTCGTACGATCCATTCTAATTCATTCGCACAAATGTATCCATTCTAATTCATTCGTACGATCCATTCTAATTCATTCGCACGATCCATTCTAATTCGTTCGTATGATCCATTCTAATTCATTCGCACGATCTGTTCTTATTCATTCGCACAATCCATTCTAATTTATTCGCACGAATGTATCCATTCTAATTCATTCGTACGATCCATTCTAATTCATTCGTACGATCCATTCTAATTCATTCGTATGATCCATTCTAATTAATTCGTATGATCCATTCTAATTCATTCGTATGATCCATTCTAATTCATTCATACAATCCATTCTAATTCATTCGCACGAACGTATCCATTCTAATTAATTCGTACGATCCATTCTAATTCATTCGTATGATCCATTCTAATTCATTCGCACAATCCATTCTATTTCATTCGTACGATCCATTCTTAGTCATTGGTACGATCCATTCTAATTCATTCACACGAATGTATCCCTTCTAATTCATTCGTACGAATCCATTCTAATTCATTCGTACAATCTATTCTATTTCATTCGTACGATCCATTCTTACTCATTCGTATGATCCATTTTAATTCATTCGGACGAATCTATCTATTCTAATTTATTCGTACGATCCATTCTAATTCATTCGTCCGATCCATTCTAATTCATTCGTACGATCCATTCTAATTCATTCGTACGATCCATTCTAATTCATTCGTAAGATCCATTCTAATTCATTCGTACGATCCATTCTAATCATTCGTACGATCCATTCTAATTCATTCGCACGAATGTATCCATTCTAGTTCATTCGTACGATCTATTCTAATTCATTCGCATGGATCGTGCATTCGTACGATCCATTCTAATTCATTCGTACGATCCATTCTAATTCATTCGCACGAATGTATCCATTCTAGTTCATTCGTACGATCCATTCTAATTCATTCTTTACGATCCATTCTAATTAATTCATACAATCTATTCTAATTCATTCATACAATCCATTCTAATTCTTTCACACGATCCATTCTAATTCATTCGTACGATCCATTCTAATTCATTCGCACAATCCATTCTAATACATTCGCACGATCCATTCTAATTCACTCATATGATCCATTCTAATACATTCATACGATCCATTCTAATTCATTTGCACGAATATATCCAATTTAATTCATTCGTACGATCCATTCTAATTCATTCGCACGAATGTAACCATTCTAATTCATTCGTACGATCCATTCTAATTCATTCGCACAAATGTATCCATTCTAATTCATTCGTACGATCCATTCTAATTCATTCGCACGATCCATTCTGATTCATTCGTACGATCCATTCTAATTCTTTCACACGATCCATTCTAATTCATTCGTACGATCCATTTTAATTCATTCGCACGATCCATTCTAATTCATTCATAGGACCCATTCTAATTTATTCATACGATCTATTCTAATTCTTTCGCACGAATGTATCCATTCTAATTCATTCGCACGAATATATCCATTCTAATTCATTCGTACGATCCATTCTAATTCATTCATACGATCCATTCTAATTCATTCATACAATGCATTCTAATTCATTCATACGATCCATTCTAATTCATTTGCACGAATATATCTATTCTAATTCATTCGTACGATCCATTCTAATTCCTTCGTACGATCCATTCTAATTCATTCGTACGATATATTCTAATTCATTCGTACGATCCATTCTAATTCATTCGTACAAATGTATTAGAATGGATTGTAATAATGAATTAGAATAGATCGTATGAATGAATTAGAATGGATCGTACGAATGAATTAGAATGGATCGTACGAATGAACTAGAATGGATACATTCGTGCGAATGAATTAGAATGGATCGTACGAATGAATTAGAATCGATCTTACGAATGAAATAGAATAGATTGTACGAATGAATTAGAATGGATTCGTACGAATGAATTAGAATGGATCATACGAATGAATTAGAATGGATCGTACGAATTAATTAGAATGGATACATTCGTGCGAATGAATTAGAATGGATTGTATGAATGAATTAGAATGGATCGTACGAATGAATTAGAATGGATCATACAAATTAATTAGAATGGATCATATGAATGAATTAGAATGGATCGTACGAATGAAATAGAATGGATCGTACGAATGAACTAGAATGGATCGTACGAATGAACTAGAATGGATACATTCGTGCGAATGAATTAGAATGGATCGTACGAATGAATTAGAATGGATCGTACGAATGAACTAGAATGGATACATTCGTGCGAATGAATTAGAATGGATCGTACGAATGAATTAGAATGGATCGTACGAATGAATTAGAATGGATCTTACGAATGAATTAGAATGGATCGTACGAATGAATTAGAATGGATCGTACGAATGAATTAGAATGGATCGTACGAATGAATTAGAATGGATCATACGAATGGATTAGAATGGATCCTACGAATGGATTAGAATGGATACCTTTGTGCATATGAATTAGAATGGATCGTACGAATGAATTAGAATGGATCATATTAATGAATTAGAATGGATCGTACGAATGAATTAGAATGGATACATTCGTGCGAATGAATTAGAATGGATCGTGCGAATCCATTAGACTGGATCGTGCGAATGAATAAGAATGGATCATACGAATGAATTAGAATGGATCGTACGAATTAATTAGAATGGATACATTCGTGCGAATGAATTAGAATGGATTGTATGAATGAATTAGAATGGATCGTACGAATGAATTAGAATGGATCATACGAATTAATTAGAATGGATCGTACGAATGAATTAGAATGGATCGTACGAATGAATTAGAATGGATCGTACGAATGAATTAGAATGGATACATTCGTGCGAATGAATTAGAATGGATACATTCGTGCGAAAGAATTAGAATAGATCGTATGAATGAATTAGAATGGATCCTATGAATGAATTAGAATGGATCGTGCGAATGAATTAGAATGGATCGTACGAATGAATTTGAATGGATTGTGTGAAAGAATTAGAATGGATCGTACGAATGAATTAGAATGGATCGTGCGAATGAATTAGAATGGATCGTACGAATGAATTAGAATGGATACATTTGTTCGAATGAATTAGAATGGATCGTACGAATGAATTAGAATGGTTACATTCGTGCGAATGAATTAGAATGGATCGTACGAATGAATCAGAATGGATCATACGAATGAGAAAGAATGGATCGTACGAATGAATTAGAATGGATCGTACGAATGAATTAGAATGAATTAGAATGGATCGTGCGAATGAATTAGAATGGATCGTACGAATGAATTAGAATGGATACATTTGTGCGAATGAATTAGAATGGATCGTACGAATGAATTAGAATGGATCGTATGAATGAATTAGAATGGATCATACGAATGAATTAGAATGGATCGTGCGAATGAATTAGAATGGATCGTACGAATGAATTAGAATGGATCGTACGAATGAATTAGAATGGATACATTCGTGCGAATGAATTAGAATGGATCGTACGAATGAATTAGAATGGATCGTGTGAATGAATTAGAATGGATCGTACGAATGAATTAGAATGGATCGTACGAATGAACTAGAGTGGATACATTCGTGCGAATGAAATAGAATGGATCGTACGAATGAATAAGAATGGATCTTACGAATGAATTAGAATGGATCGTACGAATAAATTAGAATGGATCCTATGAATGGTTTAAAATGGATACATTCGTGCGAATGAATTAGAATGGATCGGACGAATGAATTAGAATGGATCGTACGAATGAATTAGAATGGATCAAATGAATGAATTAGAATGGTTACATTCATGCGAATGAATTAGAATGGATCGTACGAATGGATTAGAATGGATCGTACGAATGGATTAGAATGGATACATTCGTGCGAATGAATTAGAATGGATCATACGAATGAGTAAGAATGGATCGTACGAATGAAATAGAATGGATTGTATGAATGAATTAGAATGGATCGTGCGAATGAATTTGAATGGATCGTACGAATGAATTAGAGTGGATCGTGCTAATGAATTAGAATTGATCGTACGAATAAAATAGAATGGATTTTACGAATGATTTAGAATGGATCGTACGAATGAATTAGAATGGATCATACAAAAGATTTAGAATGGATACATTCGTGCGAATGAATTAGAATGGATCATACGAATGAGTAAGAATGGATCGTACGAATGAAATAGAATGGATTGTACGAATGAATTAGAATGGATTCGTACGAATGAATTAGAATGGATACATTCGTGCGAATGAATTAAATGGATCGTACCAATGAGTAAGAATGGATCGTACGAATGAAATAGAATGGTTTGTGCGAATGAATTAGAATGGATCGTACGAATGAATTAGAATGGATCATGTGAAAGAATTAGAATGGATTGTATGAATGAATTAGAATAGATCGTATGAATGAATTAGAATGGATCGTACGAATGAATTAGAATGGATCGTATGAATGAATTAGAATGGATCGTACGAATGAATTAGAATGGATACATTCGTGCGAATGAATTAGAATGGATACATTCGTGCGAAAGAATTAGAATAGATTGTATGAATGAATTAGAATGGATCCTATGAATGAATTAGAATGGATCGTGCGAATGAATTAGAATGGATCGTACGAATGAATTAGAATGGATCGTGCAAATGAATTAGAATTGATCGAACGAATGAATTAGCATGGATCGTGCTAATGAATTAGAATGGAACGTACGAATGAATTAGAAGGATCGTGTGAAAGAATTAGAATGGATTGTATGAATGAATTAGAATGAATTCGTACGATCCATTCGAATTCATTCGCACGATCCATTCTAATTCATTCATACGATCCATTCTAATTCATTCATACAATCCATTTTAATTATTTCACACGATCCATTCTAATTCATTCGTAGGATCCATTCTAATTCATTCGTACAATCTATTCTATATCATTCGTACGATCCATTCTTACTCATTTGTATGATCCATTCTAATTCATTCGGACGAATGTATCCATTCTAATTTATTCGTACGATCCATTCTAATTCATTCGTACGATCCATTCTAATTCATTCGTCCGATCCAATCTAATTCATTCGCACGAATGTATCCATTCTAATTCATTCGTACGATCCATTCTAATTCATTCTTACGATCCATTCTAATTCATTCGTAAGATCCACTCTAATTCATTCGTACGATCCATTCTAATTCATTCGCACGAATGTATCCATTCTAGTTCATTCGTACGATCCATTCTAATTCATTCGTACGATCCATTCTAATTCATTCGCACGATCCATTCTAATTCATTCGTACGATCCATTCTAATTCATTCATACGATCCATTCTAATTCATTCGTACGATCCATTCTAATTCATTTGCACAAATGTATCCATTCAAATTCATTCGTACGATCAAATCTAATTCATTCGCACGATCCATTCTAATTCATTCGTACGATCCATTCTAATTTATTCGCACGATCTATTCTTATTCATTCGCACAATCCTTTCTAATTCATTCGCACGAATGTATCCATTCTAATTCATTCGTACGATCCATTCTAATTCATTCGTACGATCCATTCTAATTCATTCGTATGATCCATTCTAATTAATTCGTATGATCCATTCTAATTCATTCGTACGATCCATTCTAATTCATTCATACAATCCATTCTAATTCATTCGCACGAATGTATCCATTCTAATTAATTCGTACGATCCATTCTAACTCATTCGTATGATCTATTCTTATTCATTCGCACGATCCAGTCTAATTGATTCGCACGATCCATTCTAATTCATTCGCACGAATGTATCCATTCTAATTCATTCGTACGATCCATTCTAATTCATTAATATGATCCATTCTAATTCATTTGTACGATCAATTCTAATTCATATGCACAAAGGTATCCATTCTATTCCATTCGTAGGATCCATTCTAATCCATTCGTACGATCCATTCTAATTCATTCGTACGATCCATTCTAATTCATTCGCTCGAATGTATCCATTCTAATCCATTCGTACGATCCATTCTAATCCATTCGTACGATCCATTCTAATTCATTCGCATGAATGTAACCATTCTAATTCATTTATTTGATCCATTCTAATTCATTCGTACGATCCATTCTAATTCATTCGTCCGGTCCATTCTAATTCATTCGCATGAATGTATCCATTCTAATTCATTCGTACGATCCATTCTAATACATTCGTACGATCCATTCTAATTCATTCGTAAGATCCATTCTAATTCATTCGTACGATCCATTCTAATTCATTCGTACGATCCATTCTAATTCATTCGCACGAATGTATCCATTCTAGTTCATACGTACGATCCATTCTAATTTATTCGTACGATCCATTCTAATTCATTCGCACGATCCATTCTAATTCATTCGTACGATCAATTCTAATTCATTCGCACGAATGTATCCATTCTAATTCATTCGTACGATCCTGAATTAGAATGGATCGTACGAATGAATTAGAATGGATACCTTTGTGCATATGAATTAGAATGGATCGTACGAATGAATTAGAATGGATCATATTTATGAATTAGAATGGATCGTACGAATGAATTAGAATGGATACATTCGTGCGAATGAATTAGAATGGATCGTGCACGAATGTATCCATTCTAATTCATTCGTACGATCCATTCTAATTCATTAATATGATCAATTCTAATTCATTCGTACGATCTATTCTAATTCATATGCACAAAGGTATCCATTCTAATCCATTCGTAGGATCCATTCTAATCCATTCGTACGATCCATTCTAATTCATTCGTACGATCCATTCTAATTCATTCGCTCGAATGTATCCATTCTAATCCATTCGTACGATCCATTCTAATCCATTTGTATGATCCATTCTAATTCATTCGCATGAATGTAACCATTCTAATTCATTCATTTGATCCATTCTAATTCATTCATACGATCCATTCTAATTCATTCGTCCGATCCATTCTAATTCATTCGCACGAATGTATCCATTCTAATTCATTCGTACGATCCATTCTAATTCATTCGTACGATCCATTCTAATTCATTCGTAAGATCCATTCTAATTCATTCGTACGATCCATTCTAATTCATTCGTACGATCCATTCTAATTCATTCGTACGATCCATTCTAATTCATTCGTACGATCCATTCTAATTCATTCGTATGATCCATTCTAATTCATTCGCACGAATGTATCCATTCTAATTCATTCATACGATCCATTCTAATTCATTCGCACGATCCATTCTAATTCATTCCTATGATTAATTCTAATTCATTCGCACGAATGTATCCATTCTAATTCATTCATACGATCCATTCTAATTCATTCGTACGATCCATTCTAATTCATTCGTACGATCCATTCTAATTCATTCGTCCGATCCATTTTAATTCATTCGCACGAATGTATCCATTCTAATTCATTCGTACGATCCATTCTAATTCATTCGTACGATCTATTCTAATTCATTCGCACGAATGTATCCATTCTAGTTCATTCGTACGATCCATTCTAATTCATTCGTACGATCCATTCTAATTCATTCGCACGATCCATTCTAATTCATTCGCACGATCCATTCTAATTCATTCGTTCGATCAATTCTAATTCATTAGCACGATCCATTCTAATTCATTCGTACGATCCATTCTAATTCATTCGCACGATCCATTCTAATTCATTCATAGGATCCATTCTAATTCATTCATACGATCTATTCTAATTCTTTCGCACGAATGTATCCATTCTAATTCATTCGCACGAATGTATTCATTCGCACGAATGTATCCATTCTAATTCATTCGTACGATGCATTCTAATTCATTCGTACGATCCATTCTAATTCTTTCGTACGATCCATTCTAATTCATTCATACGATTTATTCTAATTCATTCATACAATCCATTCTAATTCTTTCACACGATCCATTCTAATTCATTCGTACGATCCATTCTAATTCATTCGCACAATCCATTCTATTTCATTCGTACGATCCATTCTTACTCATTGGTACGATCCATTCTAATTCATTAGCACGAATGTATCCAGTCTAATTCATTCGCACAAATCCATTCTAATTCATTCGTACAATCTATTCTATTTCATTCGTACGATCCATTCTTACTCATTCGTATGATCCATTCTAATTCATTCGGAGGAATGTATCCATTCTAATTCATTCGTACGATCTATTCTAATTCATTCGTCCGATCCATTCTAATTCATTCGAACGAATGTATCCATTCTAATTCATTAGTACGGTCCATTCTAATTCATTCGCACAATCCATTCTATTTCATTCGTACAATCCATTTTTACTCATTCGTATGATCCATTATGGATACATTCGTGCGAATGAATTAGAATGGATCATACGAATGAGTAAGAATGGATCGTACGAATGAAATAGAATGGATTGTGCGAATGAATTAGAATGGATCGTACGAATGAATTAGAATGGATCGTGTGAAAGAATTAGAATGGATTGTATGAATGAATTAGAATGGATCGTACGAATGAATTAGAATGGATCGTATGAGTGAATTAGAATGGATACGAAGGAATTAGAATGGATCGTACGAAGGAATTAGAATGGATCATACGAATGAAATCGAATGGATCGTACGAAGGAATTAGAATGGATCGTACGAAGGAATTAGAATGGATCGTACGAATGAATTAGAATGGATATATTCGTGCAAATGAATTAGAATGGATCGTATGAATGAATTAGAATGGATCGTATGAGTGAATTAGAACGGATAGTACGAATGAAGTAGAATGGATCGTATGAATGAATTAGAATGGATACATTCGTGCGAATGAATTAGAATGGATCGTATGAATGAATTAGAATAGATTGTGCGAATGAATTAGAATGGATCGTACGAATGAATTAGAATGGATACATTCGTGCGAATAAATTAGAATGGATTGTACGAATGAATTAGAATGGATCATACGAATGAATTAGAATGGATCGTACGAATGAATTAGAATAGATGGCGCGAATGAATTAGAATGGATCGTACGAATGAATTAGAATGGATCGTACGAATGAATTAGAATGGATCGTACAAATGAATTAGAATGGATCGTACGAATGAATTAGAATGGATCATACGAATGAGTAAGAATGGATCGTATGAATGAATTAGATTGTATCGTACGATCCATTCTAATTTATTAGCATGGATCGTGCTAATGAATTAGAATGGAATATACGAATGAATTAGAATGGATCGTAGAATGGATCGTACGAATGAATTAGAATGAATTAGAATGGATCGTACGAATGAATTAGAATAGATCATAGGAATGAATTAGAACGGATCGTGCAAATGAATTAGAATGGATACATTCGTGCGAATGAATTAGAATGGATCGTGCGAATGAATTAGAATGGATCGTACGAATGAATTAGAATGGATATATTTGAACGAATAAATTAGAATGGATCATACGAATGAATTAGAATGGATCGTACGAATGAATTAGAATGGATAGTGCGAATGAATTAGAATCGATCGTACGAATGAATTATAATGGATCGTACGAATGAATTAGATCGTATGAATGAATTAGAATGGATCGTACGAATGAATTAAAATGGATACATTCGAGCGAATGAATTAGAATAGATCGTAGGAATGAATTAGAATGGATCGTATGAATGAATTAAAATGGATACATTTGTGAGAATGAATTAGAATGGATCGTACGAATAAATTAGAATGCATCATACGAAAGAATTAGAATGGATATATTCGTGCGAATGAATTAGAATGGATCGTACGAATGAATTAGACTGGATCGTACGAATGAATTTGAATGGATACATTTGTGCGAATGAATCTAAATGGATTGTATGAATGAATTACAATGGATCGTACGAATGAATTAGAATGGATCGTACGAATGAATTAGAATAGCTCATACGAATGAATTAGAATGAATCGTATGAATGAATTAGAATGGTTACATTCGTGCGAATGAATTAGAATAGATCGTACGAATGAATTAGAATGGATCGTATGAATGAATTAGAATGGATCGTGGGAATGAATTAGAATGGATCTTACGAATGAATTAGAATGGATCATACGAATGAATTAGAATTGATCAAATGAATGAATTAGAATGGTTACATTCATGCGAATGAATTAGAATGGATCGTACGAATGGATTAGAATGGATCGTACGAATGGATTAGAATGGATACATTCGTGCGAATGAATTAGAATGGATTGTATGAATGAATTAGAATGGATCGTACGATCCATTCGAATTCATTCGCACGATCCATTCTAATTCATTCATACGATCCATTCTAATTCATTCATACAATCCATTCTAATTCTTTCACACGATCCATTCTAATTCATTCGTAGGATCCATTCTAATTCATTCATACAATCTATTCTATTTCATTCGTACGATCCATTCTTACTCATTCGTATGATCCATTCTAATTCATTCGGACGAATGTATCCATTCTAATTTATTCATACGATCCATTCTAATTCATTCGCACGATCTGTGGGTGCAAATTTTGGCAGAAGTTTACCAGCTACCGCGGGACCCACCGGCCCTGCCTGGTGGGCCCACAAAGACTACCACGGGACCCACCGGCCCTGCCTGGTGGGCCCACGAAGACTACCACGGAACCCACCGGCCCTGCCTTGTGGGCCCACGAAGACTACCACGGAACCCACCGGCCCTGCCTGGTGGGCCCACGAAGACTACCACGGGACCCACCGGCCCTGCCTGGTGGGCCCACGAAGACTACCACGGGACCCACCGGCCCTGCCTGGTGGGCCCACGAAGACTACCACGGAACCCACCGGCCCTGCCTGGTGGGCCCACGAAAACTACCACGGGACCCACCGGCCCTGCCTGGTGGTAGGGGTGTGCAGGATCCAAACTAAACCGACTAAACCGACCGAACCAAACCAAACCGACCGAATTTGATCGGTTTCGACACACTCAACGGATCGGATTGGATCAGGATTTCTCAAAACTGATATGATTGGATCGGTTATCGGATTTATCAATTAAAAACCGACTAAAACCGAACCGAACCGGACTCCGGTTTATAATTTACTAATTTAGTGGTAACTGTTGTGAACTTTTGTTTAATTGTTAAAACTATACTTTGTAGTTTTTAATATTTGATGGATATGAATATTGTGGACATAATGGCATTGTTGTTGATAACTTGGTATTTTGGTACGTAATGTAGTATCATTTTATAATTTTTGAAATAATCATTTTAAAGTTGAAACTATGTCCAAATAAAAAAAAAAAATAGTAAGCATATGGGCCAAAGCCCAAACCGACCATCCAATCCAATCCAAACCGACTTTAATTGGATTGGATTGGATTGGATTCCAGTCTCAATCGGTTTGGATCGGATTGCAAATTCTCAAAACCGACCTAGGTTGGATCGGTTTGGGTTTTGCCTAAATAGGTCGGTTTCGAACCGATGCACACCCCTACCTGGTGGGCCCACGAAGACTACCACGGGACCCACCGGCCCTGCCTGGTGGGTCCACGAAGACTACCACGGGACCCACCAGCCCTGCCTGGTGGGCCCACGAGGACCACCGCGAGACCCACCGGCCCTGCCTGGTGGGCCCACGAGGACCACCGCGAGACCCACCGGCCCTGCCTGGTGGGCCCACGAGGACCACCGCGGGACCCACCGGCTCTG
The DNA here is from genome assembly GCA_947650365.1 of Chamaelirium japonicum. Classification (NCBI taxonomy): domain Eukaryota; kingdom Viridiplantae; phylum Streptophyta; class Magnoliopsida; order Liliales; family Melanthiaceae; genus Chamaelirium; species Chamaelirium japonicum. Next base: position 310,272 of record CANTAL010000123.1, read on the forward strand.
CCCGGAAGGCCCACGAGCCTGTGGAATCCCCCAGAAGACGGTAGCGGGGCCCGCTAGCTTTACCTGGAGAATCCCCAGATACGACAGCAGAAAACCGCCATTTGCCCCGGAATTCCTCCCCGGGAATCCTATAAATAGCAGAGCCTTCGAATGTAAAAGGATCGAACTTTGAGTTCTAAAAAACCAGAGCTCTGGGATTTCCAACTTCCCATCTTCCACCTCTCTTTGATCTTCTTTTCTTTCGAAGAGATTAGAGTGTTTTCAGTGATACTCAACCTGTCGAGATCACTTCAACATAAGTGTTAGTGAATTCGGGTTGCTCCCTATAGCACGGAGACGTAGGCTTCGGCTGAACTCCGAGATCACATCTCGTGTCAAACATCTCTCTGATTGCATCTCTCTGTTTACATATCAAAAGCTACAATTGCAATCAACAGATCGACCAACGATCTTCGACGTCAACTTCAACTCCAATTGACTGGTGAGGCGAGGTCTTCGGGTCGGCACGAAGATTTTCCCCCACAGTTTGGCGCCGTCTGTGGGATCCGATCAAAAAGTCCAACTCTCCGCTACTACTTGATCGGTTGAACCTACAACTGATCTTGATAGTCAAACTTCCTCGCTCTCTCGGTTGATCAGACAACTGAACGGCACTCTCGTTGCACCTTTCGCTCTCTGAATGGCAAGGACGAAACATCAAGGTCAACCAGAAGGAAGTAACACTCAACAACAAGCTCGTCCTGAGACTCGTTCAATGAGTCAAAGGCTCAACTTCAGACAGTCCCTTGCTGTTCCTGAGATGGGGGTTCACTCAGGGAGTGGGAGATCTGTCTATCGACCTATCGCCCACCCCGCGCGATAATCAATTGGGCAAACAACACCCGCTCCTGCTGAAGACCCTCCGTCGACCTACCAAATCTCTGCGGTCGACTTCCAATTGCTCCAATTGGCGAAGCAGAACGCCACCCTCACTGCTGAGGGGGATGCTCTGAAGAAAGCAGCATCCGAGGCTGGGATCGCTCTTCCTATCCCCTCTACAAGTGAGAGGGTTGATCTCCCTCGATATTCAATTCACTCCGAGCAACGGAGGTCAATGGGCACTGCTGCCCTCGAGAGAATCCGACACGACCCAACCCCCTCTGCTGCCCCTTGGAAGCAGAGTGTTTGGGATCGCCTCGAAGATGAGTCATCCCAATCTTCTTCTGGCCGCAACTGCGACAAGAGGATACCTTCGAAGCTCAACATACCAAGGAGGCATCAGATGAAAGGCGCTCCTTCAAAGAGTCGAGTTTCCCCTTCCATCCCACTTCAGCGTGGGCTTGGATCGGACCTCCGACATCGACTTCAACCGGCAAATACTTCAATGCCTGAGCAAGACCTTGCGATCTTGCCTCTTGACCCACCTCTAGGTCGAGGACATGGTCGCAGGGATGGCTATTCTTCTGCTGGGCCTCTACACCGAAGTCTCTTTGAGACAACATTTCCAAGGGGATGGAGAACTCCTGTCCTCCCCAAATTCAACTGCGTCCGAGGAGATCCTACTCTCCACATTCTCGCATTCAAGCAAGCTTTAACGCCTCACGAAGAAGAAAACAATGTGCTCTGCCGCACCTTCGCAGGAAGTCTCGATGAGCCGTCGCTCGACTGGTATCACAATCTCCAAGCTGGGTCCATTACCCAGTTCGATGTTTTAGCTAAACTCTTCGTGCAGCATTATCAGCTCAATCTAAAGCCCGAGAAGAAGCTCGACTCTCTATATCGGCTAAGGATGGGTGCTGACGAGACTCTCCGAAGTTTCACTAGGAGGTTTCGCAACGAGCATGCTACCCTCTCTGGAAGACATCTGGATGATGAAGCCGTTATGTTGGCTTTCCAGAACGCTCTCCGCTTCGATCTACACATCTACAACGACTTCATCCGCAATCCCCCTCCTTCTCTGGGTGCTATATTCGATCGAATCCAGAGAGAGATCGAGGTCGAAGACGATCAAGTCGCTCGTAAAGGGCAAGAAACCAAACGAAGGCCTGCGGAGAGAGAAGCTCCCAAGTATGCCGCCAAGGATCACAACGCTGAGGCAGCAACCCCTCCAGCCAACAAACGATCAAAGAATGATGGACGTCGATCTCCAACGAAGACCACTTTCACCGAGTGGAATATGTCGGTCGAACAGATACTCGACCGCATTCAACATGAAGAGTTCGTTCGGAGACCCAATCCTCTTCAGCCGAACTCAAAATTTACAGCTGATAAAACAGTGTATTGCGACTTCCACCGAAGTCACGGACACTCCACCGATCGGTGTTTTCGGCTGAAGTTCCATCTTGAAGACCTATTGCGAGAAGGCCATCTTCAAGAGTTCGTCAAAAGCGGACACGATCAACGCCGAGCCTCTGCAAAGGGGAAAGAAGTGTGTTGGGTACATCAAATCTCCTCCAACCGGCAACCAATCTCTGTGAAAGCCAATGTCTTTGGCATTCATGGATCATTGCACAATCAATCAATAACCGGGAAAGAAGTGGATCGACAAGTTCGACGCATCTTCCATGTTCGTGCTGCAGCAAACAAGGAAGACACTTGGATCGAGAAGCCCATCGAGGGTTTGGCTTGGCCCTCTATCGTCTTCAATGATGCAGATCTTCAAGGAGTTCACACTCCCCATCGAGACCCCCTTTTCTTGAAACTCCTCATCGACGGAAGCACTGTCAACCGGATCCTCATCGACACCGGAAGCTCCATCGACATTATGTTCTCAGACTGCTTCAAACGTCTGGGACATAAGTATCAAAGCCTCGACGTCGTCCCGACCATGATCACCGGCTTCAACGGCGAACAAAGCATCACGGTGGGCGAGTCCAGATTTACCATCGACCTCAGCCGAGAGACTCGAGTCTAGGTGAGGTTTGCAATCGTCGAAGGAATGTCTAGCTACAACGCCATTCTTGGGCGACCATTCCTCTACCAGATCAATGCCATCTCCTCTTCTTATCACCAACTTCTCAAGTTTGCAACAGGAGAAGGCATCGTCTGCATTCGAGGTGACCAACAAGCTGGAAGGTCTTGTGAGGCTGCTGCGGCTAAAACAGATCGAAAGATCAACATTGCTCCTCCAAAGCGGCCACGAGATGAAGCTGGTCCCTCTTCCAAATAGCAATCAAAGGAGATTCCGCTGACTGAACCTCCACCAATCGAATGGGAAACATCACCTTCAATTGAAGAAATCATCCCTATCAACATTGGCAGTGGAGATCTCCCTCGACAAACATTTATTGGTACCGGTCTTAGCGAAGCAGAAGCGCAAGACATGGTATCCTTCCTCCAGTCCAATATCGACGTCTTCGCCTGGTGTTTCGAAGACATGCCTGGTATCAATCCAGATGACGCTTGTCACCGACTTGCAATCAAAGAAGAGGTGAAACCTGTCAAGCAAAAGCCACGCACCATCCGGCCAGAGCTGCAAGTTGCTGTTCAAGAAGAAATCACCAAGCTACTCGCAGCAGGCTTCATACGTGAAGTAGAGTATCCTACTTGGATCTCTAATATTGTTGCTGTTCCAAAGAAGAATGGGAAAGTCCGAGTCTGCATCGACTTCACCAACCTCAACAAGGCTTGCCCCAAAGACCCATTTCCCATGCCAAGGATCGATAGACTCGTCGATGCCACTACTGGCCACGAGCTATTGTCTTTCATGGATGGGTATTCTGGATATAATCAAATTCCACTTCATCCAGACGATCAAGAGAAGACTTGTTTTGTGACTAGCCGAGGTCTCTACTACTACAATGTAATGCCATTCGGCCTCAAAAATGCTAGTTCTACCTATCAAAGGTTAGTCACAAAAATGTTCGAAGATCAGATCGGCCGCAACGTCGAAGTCTATGTCGATGATCTCCTCACCAAGAGTTCCATTCGGAGCAAGCATCTTTCTGATCTGGCAGAAACCTTTCAAGTTCTTCGAAAATATCGTATGAAGCTCAATCCAGCCAAGTGCGCTTTCGGAGTTCAATCTGGCAAATTCCTGGGTCATCTTGTGACCAGGAGGGGTATTGAAGCCAATCCCGATCAAATTCGAGCTATCCTCGACATGCCATCACCTACCAATCGAAAGGAAGTGCAGCGCCTCACTGGAAGACTTGCTGCCCTTAATCGTTTCATCTCAAAGTCTTCTGACAAATGTAAACCTCTCTTCGACAAACTATGAAAGGCGGATACTTCAGGGTGGAGTCCAATTTGTGAAGAAGCATTTCAAAGCATCAAGAAATATCTGGTGCAAGCTCCTATCTTGACGGCTCCACTTCCACAAGAAGACTTATGGCTCTATCTCGCCGTAACTAATCAAGCAATCAGTGCAGTCTTAGTCAGTAGAAGAGAAGGCTTCGAGCATCCAGTCTATTATATCAGTCACACTCTTCTTCCGGCTGAAACTCGCTATTCAAAAACTGAGAAGGTCATCCTAGCCTTACTCACTGCATCGCATCGCCTTCAACCATACTTCGTCTCTCACCAGATCACTGTCATTTCAGAACACTCGCTCAAAGATATCATTGACAAAGCTGGTCGAGCTGGTCGAATGACCAAATGGGTGATCGAAATGAGTTCCCTGGGGATTCAGTTCGAATCTCACACTTCTATCAATGGTCAAGCTATTGCTGATTTTCTAGCTGATTTTCCAGTTGAAGACCCCATCACTTGGGAAGAAGATGTCGACATGCGCTTGGAAGATGAGGACAATACTCCGATCAACCTTGCAACAAAAATTGATCCAAATCTCGAAGCTAATGCTGCAACTCCTCCATGGAAGCTATACACTGATGGAGCTTCAAGTGCGATCGGTTCGGGAACTGGGATAGTATTGATATCCCCCGAACTTGATCATCTCCAGAAGGCCACTCTCCTCGGATTCACTGCCACCAACAACGAAGCCGAATACGAAGCACTCATTTCTGGACTCGAGATGGCGGAATCCCTGGGGGTAGACCGAATCATCGTATACAGCGACTCCCAGTTGATCATAAGGCAAATCAATGGAGAGTATACAGCTCGTGAAGAAAGAATGCAACTCTACTTGGCCTTAGTACGACGTCTTCAACAACGTTTTACTACAACTGAGTTCGTTCAAATTCCAAGAGCAGAGAATCGTGAAGCAGATGCTCTAGCTATTGCTGCCTCCGTCCTTGGAGACTCACTCGGAGGAAGACAAATACAAATTGATTATCAAGAAGTGCCCAAGACCATCCCCGATCAACAGATCCTTACTGCTACAAAAGGATCTGGGGATGGAGATCAATTGACACCGAACCTCACTACTACAAGTGAGCTTGAAGACTGGAGACGATCAATTTTTGACTTCTTCAAGCATGGTAAAGTGCCAGAAAATCCAAATCAAGCCCGAAGACTTCAAAGGAAGCTCCCATGCTACATTCTGCAAGGTGAAGATTTATATTTCAAATCTCACAACGGGATGTTACTCAAATGCCTTGGTCCTGAGCAAGCACAGGCAATCCTGATTGATATCCACTCTGGAACTTGTGGAAATCATTCGGGAGGAAGATCTCTTGAAGCCAAGACGAAGCTACAAGGGTACTACTGGCCAACAATGGCAAGGGATGCTCAACAAGTTGCTCAAAGATGCGAGCCATGCCAAAGACACGCTCGAGCTATCCATCTCCCTGCAGATGAGCTTCATCAACTATCAAGTCTCTGGCCATTCCATCAATGGGGATTAGATTTCTTGGGTCCTTTCCCTCCAACTCCAAGCAAGAAGAAGTATCTACTGCTGGCCACGGATTATTTCACCAAATGGGTTGAAGCTGTGCCCCTCTTCCGAGAGACTGACGACGAAGTGATCAAATTCATTCGGCACAACATCTTCTCAAGGTTTGGTACGCCTCAAGTTCTTGTTGCTGACAATGGAGCTCAGTTTGACTCCGACAAGTTTCGAGAGTTCTGTCTCAACAACGGTATCGAGCTATTCTATTCAACTCCAAGATATCCTCAATGCAATGGTCAAGCTGAAGCCTCAAATAGAGCCATACTTGGTATACTCAAGAAGAAACTCAACGACAAGAAAGGATTGTGGGAACAAGTCCTACCTGAAGTTCTTTGGGGGTATCGCACAACTCCGAGAAGATCAACAGGGTTCTCACCCTTTCGTCTAACATATGGATCGGAAGCAGTACTCCCAACAGAAAATATATCAAGTACTTTGAAAACCAAAGCAGTTGAAGAAGGAATCAATGAAGAACTTCGGATCAATGAACTAGACTTCTCCGAAGAATTACGAGATCAAGCATCACTTCGTGTGGCCAAGTAGCAACAGAAGATCAAAAGAGCCTACGATAAGAAAATCTACAAGAGACAGTTCCCAGTGGGCAGCCTAGTTCTCAGAGCAGTTTTCTACAACACCAAAGAACACAGCAGTGGGAAGCTTGCTCCCAACTGGGAAGGTCCATATATCGTTGAATCAGTAGGAGGCAAAGGTTCTTACAGACTGATCACACCAGAAGGAGATAGATTACCTCGAGCTTGGAATTCTAGACACCTCAAGATGTTCTACCCATGATGTAAATTCTGTGATGAATAAAGTTCTCTTTTAAATGTTCAAATGTGCAAGTGTTCAGCTTTTCAATTCAAGTTCTAAAGCAGCTTCAAATTCAAGTTACCAGGTCTTTTAACAAGTTTGGGTGTTAGAGTTATGACTCAACCCCTTACTAGCAAATGTTAAAAACTGACCATATTCAAGTTAAAGTCTTTTAACAAGTTTGGGTGTTAGAGTTGCAACTCAACCCCTTACTAGCAAATGTTAAACTGAACTTCAAGTTTCAATGTTCAATTTCAATCAATTTCGATATCGTCTAACAAGTTTGGGTGCTTGAGTTGCGACTCAACCCCTCACATTCAATTGTTACACGAATTCAAGTTTCAATTTTCAAGTTGCAATAAGTTTGGGTGCTTGAGTTGCGACTCAACCCCTTACATACAAGTGTTGCACGGATTCAAATTCAAATTTCAAAGTTACAACAAGTTTGGGTAACCGAGTTGCGACTCGATCCCTTACATTCAAAAGATTGTATCTATGCTAATGCTGTCCAGAACATAAGATTCAAAGGCATTCAACTCAAGGGACATCCAACTTTCAAACACCCAAAAAGATTTCTATTAATATCAAAATTTGCCAAGTCAATTACAGAAGTGAGCTATTATATATCAAAAGTTTACAAGTACAACAACGAAGAAGAAGAAAAGTCTCAAGGCTTGGCCACACTCTGCGCGCGCGACTTCTCCCCCTCAGATCCAGGACGAGCTTTGCTCGCCACTGATGCCTTAGAGGATCGGACACTGGCAACATGGACCCTGAGCGCTTCTGCTGCCTTCTCGGCTGTTTCCCTGTAGCTCTTGCATTCACTCCGCGTATGCTCCAGCTCCTTCTTATGAGTCTCTGCTGAAGCCGCAAGTTGAGCCTCCAGCTCCTTTATTCGAGCCACACGATCGAAGCCCAAGTTCTCGATCTTGAAGAATCGATTCTTCAACTCTTCAAGCTCGTGTCCCCGAGCTTCATAACCCTTTTTCCATCTTTGGCTCTCCAATTTTTCCTGACGGAGGGCCTCAATCTTGGCCTTCAGTGACTCCTTCTTTGAGGTAAGAACCTCCCTCAGCTTATCCCTCTCCTCGCTTACAGCCTCCAGTTCAGCAGATAAGCGGGATACTTCAGCTGAAGCTTCCTTCGCTCCCGCCTTCATGGAGAGCTTGGTCGCGACATTCAAAACTGCTGAGTTCTACAGAAAAATAAAAGAGTTAGAATTATTCTGAAGATACATTTCAAATGATCGATCGAGCAGATGCACTTACCACCAGTTCGAGCCTGTCAAAAGCTTCATCCAGAGTTGCCCCTGGAAGATTGCAGAGTTTCCGAATCACAGCTGTGGGGTGGTTGATATCAACATCACCCAAACTCTTCATCTTTGGAGTCGAGCCAACAGGCGCACCTGCAATCAACACGAGAGGTCAAAAGTGTTAGATTATTTCCAATCTTCAGAGGCAAGAAAATCAAGGCCAGTTAGCACAATTACCTGAGACTTCAACCCTTGGCTCCTTACCCTTTCGGCGATCGGAACCACCCTGAGGGGTCGATTTCTCCTGAGTAGGGACCGGCGCTGGCTGAGGTTGAGTAGCTCCATCGCCCACGCGACTTTCCCTCTCCAAATGGATAGGAGAGGGAACATCCCGGGGAGGTGAGACTCTTTCTTCTTCCTGTGGCCCGCCTGGCTGGATGAGCCCCGCCACCATGGCAGCCACCTCCTCAGCCAGAGACCGAGAGGGGGGTGGGGGTTGCTCAACCTCTATACCCCCGCTCGTTGTCGCTCCTTCGAGGCGGGGTACTTCAGGTGGAATTTGATCGAGGGGTGTGGGGTTGCTTCCAACCCCACCACTCCTCGACAACTTTATTTTTAAGCGCAGCGGCTTCTTCAACTCATCAAACTTGTAGGTGGGAACCGCCTTTGGGCCATCACCTTCTGTGTCGAGAATTTCTTCCATTTGACGAGCTTTAACCTCGTCAATAGGAATAGGAATTGAATCTTCCCCTGTTGCACCACCAGTGGGGGTGGGAGGAATTTCTTCCTCACCACCCCCGTTCTCACCATCTCCACCAGAGGGGGTGGAAGACAGATCATCCTCACCGCCCCCTTCCTCGTCCTCGTCATTACCACTGTTGTCGTGGCTGACATTTTCAGTCTCTTCATCTTCCTCGATGCTCCCCTTTTTCTCTTTTTCTTCTTCATCTTCAATTTTCTTCCCTTGGTCTTCATCTTCCTTTTGCTTGATGAGGGTCTTTCTTTTTTTCTTCACTGGGCCTCTTTGGATCACCAGTTTCTCCTCCACAGTGGGCAATCGGCGCCTTGCAGTATAGATTTTCTTCTCGGCCCGAATCTTCCGGATGATCTTACCCGAATGAGGGTCTTCCTCATAGTCAGAATATAGGACTTCATTGTCCTCGTATCTATCCTTTGATCGGTGGAGGAGATTGGCCTTGCCATATCTCACTGGGCAGTTGGAGAACTGTTTCCATGACCTGGTCCCGCAGGTCAATTCGAGGAATAAGTTGTCAATAGCTCCAGCCCTCTCGGAGGTCCAGGCAAAGATGCCTTTCTCGCAGTACATCTTCACTGCGTCGTGCACTTCGCCCCGGGGGTATCAGGAACTGAGATGGGTGTCCATGCGCCGGTAACAGAGATGGGCCAATCTGTGTACAATTTATCTGAAGGGACTGTATCAGTTAGCGGGCGCAGCGGAGACACACCGGTCAAATTATAGAATGGGCTGTCCCTTCTGTAAGCCCATCGATAGTGGAAGAAAAAGTATCCAAGCTCGATCCGAGCGTCTTCACCTTCTGGGATGCTGGAGTAGCACGCCTTCAAGTCCTCTTGAAAATCCGACTCCACGCGGCAGAATGCGTAGATAATTCGCCAGGCGTTCCCAGTGACCTGCCCCGGGCAAAGGCCAGAAGTGTTCAATAACCTTGCCGCGAAGGGTGGCAACGGTAGACGCAGACCGCAGTTGAGTTGGCCGATGGTTACGATGGTTCCCATGACCTTCTCATTACTAGCAAAGCTGGTAAAGATGGTCTTCTTGTCGATGCCGAATGCAGTCTGAATGCTGGGGAGCGAAGGTTGCACCCTCCTTTCGGTGAAGAAAGAGAGCAATGTCTGCCACTTCTTCCTCTTTGAATCTGTGAACTCGCCACCAGTATTGTATACATACTCAGTTTCCTCTGACAGAGACATGAGCGGGCCCAGAACGAACTGAACTTTAGGGATATGCTCTGGCCTCGATGGCGCTGAAGCAAACCCTACTCCTTGGTGTCTTTTGCCCAGCTGCCCAAGTTCGGCAAGCACAGCCTTGCCCTTGCCTCGACCCTTCAGAGGGGATGGAACCTCAACAATCTCCTTCCCTTTCCTCTTCGAAGGGACCCCGCCTGACTTCTTCGAGCTTCCAGAAGATGCCATCTGATCGATCGAGCAAAAGCAGAAATCGGGAGCAAAAAGTCTAGACTTCGAAAAATTTTGGAAGCGTGAGGCAAAAATGACAGCCAGTGAAACTTATATACCCAGGGTAAAACAGGTACGCAAATCGAGAAGACACGTGTCTTCACCATATCAAATCGCGTGTTTTTGTAGGAACACGTGGCATCCATCCACAGCTTGCGCAAAATCAGGCGAACCGTCAGACCAGACGAAACGTCGGACCACCGGTCCACGTGAACCAAACGGTCCAAGCAAGCCACCGGTCTGAGTAAACCGGACCGCCGGTCAAAAGCCTCATTCAAACCAACCAAAGATTCAAGCCCCATCGATGTTCAAAACTCTGCCAGAAGATCAGAACAGAACAGCTGTAAAACCCTCTCTGAGGGCAGGTTCAAAACTTTCATTCGATCGGTCAAATTTCTACTGGATCTGGCAAAAAACCAAGGTTTTTTGCCGATCACTCGAACCTTGACCAGATAATTTTTTACCGATCGGACAAACTTGTCCGATCGGCAAAAATCATTCGATCGGTCAAATTTCTACTGGATCTGGCAAAAAACCAAGGTTTTTTGCCGATCACTCGAACCTTGACCGGATAATTTTTTATCGATCGGACAAACTTGTCCGATCGGCAAAAATCATTCGATCGGTCAAATTTCTACTAGATCTGGCAAAAAACCAAGGTTTTTTGCCGATCACTCGAACCTTGACCGGATCATTTTTTACCGATCGGACAAACTTGTCCGATCGGCAAAAATCATTCGATCGGTCAAATTTCTACTGGATCTGGCAAAAAACCAAGGTTTTTTGCCGATCACTCGAACCTTGACCGGATAATTTTTTACCGATCGGACAAACTTGTCCGATCGGCAAAAATCATTCGATCGGTCAAATTTCTACTGGATCTGGCAAAAAACCAAGGTTTTTTGCCGATCACTCGAACCTTGACAGGATAATTTTTTACCGATCGGACAAACTTGTCCGATCGGCAAAAATCATTCGATCGGTCAAATTTCTACTGGATCTGGCAAAAAACCAAGGTTTTTTGCCGATCACTCGAACCTTGACCGGATAATTTTTTACCGATCGGACAAACTTGTCCGATCGGCAAAAATCATTCGATCGGTCAAATTTCTACTGGATCTGGCAAAAAACCAAGGTTTTTTGTCGATCACTCGAACCTTGACCGGATAATTTTTTACCGATCGGACAAACTTGTCCGATCGGCAAAAATCATTCGATCGGTCAAAATTCTACTGGATCTGGCAAAAAATCAAGGTTTTTTGCCGATCACTCGAACCTTGACCGGATAATTTTTTACCGATCGGACAAACTTGTCCGATCGGCAAAAATCATTCGATCGGTCAAATTTCTGCTGGATCTGGCAAAAAACCAAGGTTTTTTGCCGATCACTCGAACCTTGATCGGATAATTTTTACTGATCGGACAAACTTGTCCGATCGGCAAAAATCATTCGATCGGTCAAAATTCCTACTGGATCGGTAAAAAAAAACCATGTTTTTTGACCGATCACCCTATTCTTGACCGGTTGAATTTTGACCGATCGGTCAAAATTTGACCGATCGGTCAAATATGACCGATCGGTCAAAAATTAACCGATCGGTCAAATTTCAACCGATCGATCAAATTTCCTACTGGATCGGTCAAAAAACCATGTTTTTTGACCGATCACCCGATTCTTGACCGGTTGAATTTTGACCGATCGGTCAAAATTTGACCGATCGGTCAAAATTGACCGATCAATCAAAATTAACCGGTCAGTCCCTTTTTTATGCTAACACTCGACAAGCTTCTTCGTGCCTTTTGCGACAGGGGGTTGCTATTTTTTGCACCAAATCCAAGCCAGCCAGAACGAACTCTAGCTAACTTGGAGGGGGTAACTGTGGGTGCAAATTTTGGCAGAAGTTTACCAGCTACCGCGGGACCCACCGGCCCTGCCTGGTGGGCCCACGAAGACTACCACGGGACCCACCGGCCCTGCCTGGTGGGCCCACGAAGACTACCACGGGACCCACCGGCCCTGCCTGGTGGGCCCACGAAGACTACCACGGAACCCACCGGCCCTGCCTGGTGGGCCCACGAAGACTACAACGGGACCCACCGGCCCTGCCTGGTGGGCCCACGAAGACTACCACGGGACCCACCGGCCCTGCCTGGTGGGCCCACGAAGACTACCACGGGACCCACCGGCCCTGCCTGGTGGGCCCACGAAGACTACCACGGAACCCACCGGCCCTGCCTGGTGGGCCCACGAAGACTACCACGGGACCCACCGGCCCTGCCTGGTGGGCCCACGAAGACTACCACGGGACCCACCGGCCCTGCCTGGTGGGCCCACGAAGACTACCACGGGACCCACCAACCCTGCCTGGTGGGCCCACGAGGACCACCGCGAGACCCACCGGCCCTGCCTGGTGGGCCCACGAGGACCACCGCGGGACCCACCGGCCCTGCCCGGAAGGCCCACGAGCCTGTGGAATCCCCCAGAAGACGGTAGCGGGGCCCGCTAGCTTTACCTGGAGAATCCCCATATACGACAGCAGAAAACCGCCATTTGCCTCGGAATTCCTCCCCGGGAATCCTATAAATAGCAGAGCCTTCGAATGTAAAAGGATCGAACTCTGAGTTCTAAAAAACCAGAGCTCTGGGATTTCCAACTTCCCATCTTCCACCTCTCTTTGATCTTCTTTTCTTTCGAAGAGATTAGAGTGTTTTCAGTGATACTCGGCCTGTCGAGATCACTTCAACATAAGTGTTAGTGAATTTGGGTTGCTCCCTATAGCACGGAGACGTAGACTTCGGCTGAACTCCGAGATCACATCTCGTGTCAAACATCTCTCTGATTGCATCTCTCTGTTTACATATCAAAAGCTACAATTGCAATCAACAGATCGACCAACGATCTTCGACGTCAACTTCAACTCCAATTGAATGGTGAGGCGAGGTCTTCGGGTCGGCACGAAGATTTTCCCCCACACGATCCATCCATTCTAATTCATTCGTACGATCCATTCTAATTCATTCGCACGATCCATTCTAATTCATTCGTACGATCCATTCTAATTCATTCGTACGATCCATTCTAATTCACTCATACGATCCATTCTAATACATTCATACGATCCATTCTAATTCATTTGCACGAATATATCCATTCTAATTCATTCGTACGATCCATTCTAATTCCTTCGTACGATCCATTCTAATTCATTCGTACGATCCATTCTAATTCATTCGTACGATCCATTCTAATTCCTTCGTACGATCCATTCTAATTCATTCGTATGATCCATTCTAATTCATTCGTACAATCCATTCTAATTCATTCGTACGAATGGATACATTCGTGTGAATGAATTAGAATGGATCGTACGAATGAGTAAGAATGGATCGTACGAATGAAATAGAATGGATTGCACGAATGAATTAGAATAGATCGTACGAATGAATTAGAATGGATCGTGTGAAAGAATTAGAATGGATTATATGAATGAATTAGAATGGATCGTACGAAGGAATTAGAATGGATCGAACGAATGAATTAGAATGGATCGTACGAATGAATTAGAAAAGATCGTACGAATGAATTAGAATGGATCGTACGAATGAATTAGAATGGATCGTGTGAAAGAATTAGAATGGATCGTACGAATGAATTAGAATGGATCGTGCGAATGAATTAGAATGGATCATACGAATGAATTAGAATGGATCGTGCTAGTGAATTAGAATTGATCGAACGAATGAATTAGCATGGATCGTGCATTCGTACGATCCATTCTAATTCATTCGTAAGATCCATTCTAATTCATTCATACGATCCAGTCTAATTCATTCGTACGATCCATTCTAATTCATTCGCACGAATGTATCCATTCTAGTTCATTCGTACGATCCATTCTAATTCATTCGTACGATCCATTCTAATTCATTCATACGATCTATTCTAATTCATTCATACAATCCATTCTAATTCTTTCACACGATCCATTCTAATTCATTCGTACGATCCATTCTAATCCATTCGCATAATCCATTCTATTTCATTCGTACGATCCATTCTTACTCATTCGTATGATCCATTCTAATTCATTCGCACGAATGTATCCATAATGGATCATACGAATGAGTAAGAATGGATCGTACGAATGAAATAGAATGGATTGTGCGAATGAATTAGAATGGACCGTATGAATGAATTATAATGGATACATTCGTGCGAATGAATTAGAATGGATCGGACGAATGAATTAGAATGGATCGTATGAATGAATTAGAATGGATCGTACGAATGAATTAGAATGGATCGTACGAATAAATTAGAATGGATACATTCGTCCGAATGAATTAAAATGGATCATACGAATGAGTAAGAATGGATCGTACGAATGAAATAGAATAGATTGTACGAATGAATTAGAATGGATCCTACGAATGAATTAGAATAGATCGTGTGAAAGAATTAGAATGGATTGTATGAATGAATTAGAATGAATTCATACGATCCATTCGAATTCATTTGCACGATCCATTCTAATTCATTCATACGATCCATTCTAATTCATTCATACAATCCATTCTAATTCTTTCACACGATCCATTCTAATTCATTCGTAGGATCCATTCTAATTCATTCGTACAATCTATTCTATTTCATTCGTACGATCCATTCTTACTCATTCGTATGATCCATTCTAATTCATTCGGACGAATGTATCCATTCTAATTTATTCGTACGATCCATTCTAATTCATTCGTACGATCCATTCTAATTCATTCGTACAATCCATTCTAATTCATTCGTCCGATCCATTCTAATTCATTCGCACGAATGTATCCATTCTAATTCATTCGTACGATCCATTCTAATTCATTTGTACGATCCATTCTAATTAATTCGTAAGATCCATTCTAATTCATTCGTACGATCCATTCTAATTCATTCGTACGATCCATTCTATTTCATTCGCACGAATGTATCCATTCTAGTTCATTCGTACGATCCATTCTAATCCATTCGTACGATCCATTCTAATTCATTCGCACGATCCATTCTAATTCATTCGTACGATCCATTCTAATTCATTCATACGATCCATTCTAATTCATTCGTACGATCCATTCTAATTCATTCGCACAAATGTATCCATTCTAATTTATTCGTACGATTCATTCTACTTCATTCGCACGATCCATTCTAATTCATTCGTACGATCCATTCTAATACATTCGCACAATCTGTTCTTATTCATTCGCACAATCCATTCTAATTCATTCGCACGAATGTATCCATTCTAATTCATTCGTAGGATCCATTCTAATCAGTTCGTACGATCCATTCTAATTCATTCGTACGATCCATTCTAATTCATTCGTACGATCCTTTCTAATTCATTCGCACGAATGTATCCATTCTAATTCATTCGTATGATCCATTCTAATTCTTTCGTACGATCCATTCTAATTCATTCAAACGATCTATTCTAATTCATTCATACAATCCATTCTAATTCTTTCACACGATCCATTCTAATTCATTCGTACGATCCATTCTAATTCATTCGCACAATCCATTCTATTTCATTCGTACGATCCATTCTTACTCATTCGTATGATCCATTCTAATTCATTCGCACGAATGTATCCATAATGGATCATACGAATGAGTAAGAATGGATCGTACGAATGAAATAGAATGGATTGTGCGAATGAATTAGAATGGTCCGTACGAATGAATTAGACGTACGAATGAATTAGAATGGATACATTCGTGCGAATAAATTAGAATGGATCATACGAATGAGTAAGAATGGATCGTCATTCTAATTCATTCGTATGATCCATTCTAATTCATTTGTATCCATTCTACTTCATTCGCGCGATCCATTCTAATTCATTCGCGCAATCTATTCTAATTCATTCGTACGATCCATTCTAATTCATTCGTACGATCCATTCTAATTCATTCATACAATCCTTTCTAATTTATTCGCACGAATGTATCCATTCTAATTCATTCGTACGATCCATTCTAATTCATTCGCACAATCTATTCTAATTCATTCATACGATCCATTCTAATTCATTCGCACGAATGTATCCATTCTAATTCATTCATACGATCCATTCTACTTCATTCGTACTATCAGTTCTAGTTCACTCATACGATCCATTCTAATTCATTCATACGATCCATTCTAATTCATTTGCACGAATATATCCATTCTAATTCATTCGTACGATCCATTCTAATTCCTTCGTACGATCCATTGTAATTCCTTCGTACGATCCATTCTAATTCCTTCGTACGATCCATTCTATTTCATTCGTATGATCCATTCTAATTCCTTCGTACGATCCATTCTAATTCCTTCGTATCCATTCTAATTCACTCATACGATCCATTCTAATTCATTCGTACGATCCATTCTAATTCATTCATACAATCCATTCTAATTCATTCGCACGAATATATCCATTCTAATCCATTCGTACGATCCATTCTAATTCATTCGCATGAATGTAACCATTCTAATTCATTCATTTGATCCATTCTAATTCATTCGTACGATCCATTCTAATTCATTCGTCCGATCCATTCTAATTCATTCGCACGAATGTATCCATTCTAATTCATTTGTACGATCCATTCTAATCCATTCTAATTCTTTCACACGATCCATTCTAATTCATTCGTAGGATCCATTCTAATTCATTCGTACAATCTATTCTATTTCATTCGTACGATCCATTCTTACTCATTCGTATGATCCATTCTAATTCATTCGGACGAATGTATCCATTCTAATTTATTCGTACGATCCATTCTAATTCATTCGTACGATCCATTCTAATTCATTTGCACGAATATATCCATTCTAATTCATTCGTACGATCCATTCTAATTCCTTCGTACGATATGTTCGGGGGATGTTTTCGCTGTTTCGTGTGGGCTACCTGCAAGACGAAGAAAAAGCGTGAGAACGGCTGGCTCCCGTAGGAGCGCAGACCCTCCGACGCTCAAGTCAGTCTCAGGTGCACAACGGCGAGCTTTTGTGGACGAAAGTGGTAGGGAAAAGGTTTTCCAACCTTTACTATGGAGCCTGGGGGTGAGCATTTATAGCAATCGGCGGCCTACCGTGGCCCGACACGTGGAGATTCTTCCAGAGCCTTCTAGACCCCCACGATCCGGCTCGCATGGGTCTCTGACAGTCCTTGGTACTCACGCCCTGACATTCTTTGTCGTCGAGCCTGCCAGGCGGTTTGAGTGGGGGAGAGCATCTTTCTTGTTGCTGCCAGCTGGCTATTCTGGAATATTCAAGTCTGGGAGGTCTTCGTGCACTGTGGGCGACCTCCGGTTGGGAGCCAAGGCGAGCTCGCCTTCCATTGCTCCGCCCTCTCTTCCACATCTATCAGGAGTCGGACCTAGCGGGAGCAACCTCTTCGATAAACTGGCGAGCTCCTGAGCGAACTTGGGCGAGCTCCTGAGCGAGCTTGATCGAGCTCCTGAGCGAACTTGGGCGAGCTCCTGAGCGAGCTCTTTGCCTAGGCCCCTTCGGCCCAACGCGGAGCTCGCTCCCTGGGCGAGCTCCTGCGCGATCTTGGGTGAGCCCCTGCGTGAGCTAGGGGCGTTTGTGGTACCGGTATCTTTGTATGCATGACGGTCTAACTCTCGCTGCCATTTCCAGCGAACTCCTGCACGAGCTTGGGCGAGCTCCTGAGCGAGCTTTTAGTCCAAGGCCCCTACAGCCCAATGTGGATCTCGCTCCCTGTCAAGGTGATTTGGTGAGCGCGGAGAGGGGGGGCGAACTCCAAAGCAGATTTCAGTTACCCCCAACATTACCCCCTCCTGAGGGAGCGACCAAGGAGACTTTGGCGCTTGCTCAGGAGTCTTATTGCACACGACGGTCGAATTGGGAGTTCTAGTCATTTACGACCTCCACCCGGTAGGCTACGGGCACCAACCGCAGGTGGTCTGCGCCGAGAACTTTGACTGTCAGTATTTCGCAACTGCTGGGCGGGCCGGAGCATCATCCACGAGCGATCTCCTTCCGGTGCGAGCTTGTCACACGCGGTCAGGGTCTGCTTCGGGCGAGCTTGGGCACCTGCCGTGGGCGGTCTGCACCGAGAGCTTTGACTGCCAGTATTTCACAAACGCTGGGCGGGCCGGGAGCGTCAGCCACGGTGATCTCCTTCCGGTGTGAGCTTGTCACACGCGGTCAGGGTCTGCTTCGGGCGAGCTTGGGCACCTGCCGTGGGCGGTCTGCGCCGAGAGCTTTGACTGCCAGTATTCCACAAACGCTGGGCGGGCCGGGAGCGTCAGCCACGAGCGATCTCCTTCCGGCGCGAGCTCATCACGCGCGGTCAGGGTCTGCCTCGGGCGAGCTTGGGCACCTGCCGTGGGCGGTCTGCGCTGAGATCTTTGACTGCCAGTATTTCATAAACGCTGGGCGGGCCGGGAGCGTCAGCCACGAGCGATCTCCTTCCGGCGCGAGCTCATCACGCGCGGTCAGGGTCTGCCTCGGGCGAGCTGCGGGCACCTGCCGTGGGCGGTCTGCACCGAGAGCTTTGACTGCCAGTATTTCACAAACGCTGGGCGGGCCGGGAGCGTCAGCCACGAGCAATCTCCTTCCGGTATGAGCTTGTCACACGCGGTCAGGGTCTGCTTCGGGCGAGCTGCGGGCACCAGCCTTAGGCGATCTTGTGGCTCGGGTATCGCTCCAAATCTCCAACGGTCGCTTCATCTTAAATGCGGTGCGAGGCTCGATGTTGATACAATGAATCTCATCATGAGATCCCGATCGGCGCGAGACACGTGTCTCCTTCTCATTTGTTTCTTTTTCTACCAATAAAGGACAGCGTCGGCGCCGGCGTAGCCTTTTCCCACGCGTGGTCCACGTGGCACTGCCTGATTGGAAAAAGGCGAGCTGTCGCTTCAACCGTCGGCGTGTTGCCTCGTTGGGCGCGCTCGAGTATTAACTGCGGCCTGATTCACCTACCTCTCACTTGCCTATAAATAGGGGACGGGGGGCGATTTTCTACCGCTGCGTGAAAAACAGCTCTCCCTTCCTTCTTTGCTTTCAGCTCGCAGCTCGCTAGCGCCCTCTTGCTCATGGCTTCCTCTGCTGCTGCTGCTGCATCCTCCCGAGAGGGGCCTCTCAATGTTGCCCCTATCTCGGTGCGGGCTCCGGGCTCAGGGGAAGAGGCACCTCCGAAGGAGCTCGCCGTCGTTTGGTTCAATGACATCGGGGGTGCGCCCATCCCCGATAGTCTGCGAACCGCGGTGGGCATTCCCCAAGAGCTCGCTATTCTTCCTCTTCCGAGCTCCGGGAGGCCGCTCTCGGGGACCGTGGTCTCCGTGGGGCAGATATGGTCAGGGCTCCGGCTACCCCTGAACGATCTGGCCAGCGAGCTCCTGGAACTGGCGGGCTTATGCCCCGCCCAGCTTCCGGGAAACTCGTGGGGGATCCTCTATGGGCTTGCTCGCATCGAGGAAGCCCTAAACGCGAGGATCCCCCTAGCCTACCTCCTGAAGAAGTGGTTCCTCAAACCGGGACCCATCTTCAACGAGGTAGACTGTGGTCAGTTCTACCTTACGAGCCGCTCCGGCGAGGTACCGGTGCTTCCGTTCGCCGCCGTCGAGAACAAGGACCGGTACTGGAAAGCCTACCCATTCGTGATCGACGGCGAGTGGCGAGGTCCTCGAGCCGGCGTCCCCTCTCTTCCCGGCAGACCGCCTCTTCCTGTCTTTAAGGAGATCACAGAATACCGGGCAAAGGGGAAGAAATGCATCACCGCAGCCCGCGAAAGATCGCTCGACGAGGCGATTCTGGACTTCCTCGGGGGTCGAACCCTCGAGAAGGTCCTCCCGCCGGACTTTTCCTTCCTCTGGAAGGATCTCCGGACCGGAACCATCACCACCCGGCAGAAGGTGATGCGGAAGAAGGTCGCGGTCTCCCGGCGTGCTGCCACGACCTCCACGGCGGCTCCCGCGACCTCCGCTGCGGGGACCTCGGCGAAGAAGGGGAAGAAGCGGGCTTCCCCCATTCAGGTCATCGATAAGTACACCCTCGAGATGCTCCACAAGGAGGATGTCGCGCCACCACCGCCACCAGCCCGTGAAGCAGCCCCAGGTCAGGCGACCACCCTTTCTGTCATTTCTCCGAGGGCCCCAATCCCGGAGCCTCAGCGACGTCGCATTTCCTTCGTCGAGCCCGAGGATCCGCGCGTCGAGCTTCTTCTCAGCATGGCGGAAGTGGAGTCCCCAATGGCTGAAGTGCTGATGCACGGATTCCCAGGTGACCTGACTAAAACTTTGTTTGTTGCGGTGATGAATCCAGAGGAGGGCGCCTCGCAGAAGAAGGCGAGGAAGAAGAAGACCCCTTCAGCCCACCCATCGAGAGAGGACAACGCTGTTCGGGAGGCTCGCGAAGCCTTCCAACAGGTCCTCGAGGAGCGGAGGAAGGCCGCCCTCGCGGAGGCGGGCTTGGGATCAGCCGATGATCTCAGCACGACCTCCAGCTTCGACGACGAGGAGCGGGCTTCGGGAGATGAGCCCGCGACTGCAACTGCGGGGCCTCCCCCGCCCTTCGAGGGACCGGCTCCGCCGAGCTCAACCCTTCCGCCTGCTCCGAGCGAGACACCAGCGCCGGCCGCGCCTGCTCCCAGCACGCCCGCGCCCGCGCCTGCACCTGCCGATCTCAGTGCGCCCGCGCCCGCGCCCGCTGCTGCCAGCGCGCCCGCACCCGTGCCCGAGCCCACACCTACTGCCCCCAGCGCGCCTGTGCCCGAGCCCGCGCCTACTGCCCCCAGCGCGCCTGCGCCCGAGCCCGCACCTACTGCCCCCAGCGCGTCTGCGCCCTCTGCTGCCAGCGCGCCCGCGCCCGTGCCCGCTGATTCCAGTGCGCCCGTGCCCACACCCGCGCCTATGGCTCCCAGCGCGTCCGCACCCGAGCCCGCGCCGGCCGCTTCCAGTGCGCCCGCGCCCGTACCCGCGCCTATGGTTCCCAACGCGCCGGCACCCGAGCCCGCGTCGGCCGCTTCCAGTGCGCCCGCGCCCACACCCGCGCCCGCACCTGTTGCTGCCAGCGCGCTTGCGCCCTCTGCTGCCAGTGCGCCCTCTGCTCTCGAGGCTCCTATCCTCCCAGAGCAGGACGGGTTGGTCTACTGGTCTCCGGACCTGGGGGCCATCCTGGACGACCTTCCGAGCTCCAGCTCGGAAGCCTCGGAGCCAGACTTGCTCGGGCAAAGGGGAGCCGCCGTGCCTCCCCTTACCAATGAAGGGGGTGCCGGCGCTCAAGGGGGCGAGCCCGCCGCTACTGCCATCGATGCGCCTTCCCCGGCTGCCCCAACCGAGGTGAGCCAGGCGGGCTCCTCCTCAGGCAACCCCGAGCGCGCCCCCTACTTCACGCGGGAAATCCTGGGGCGCAATATTTTTCCCCGGACTCCCTACATCGCCCTCATCAACCGGCTCCTCGAGGTAAGATTACCTTCACATTTCTCCGCCTTAAATCCTTCCTAAGACTTTCTCTAACTATTTCACCTTGGCGTAGGTGGAGCGGGTCAGCCGGGCCCTCGCCGATGAGATCGCAGGCGTTGCGGGGGACACGGTTGCTCTCTACGATGACACTCTCCATAGCTCGGAGAGGAGAGTAGACGAGCACATCCACCAGCTTCACCAGGCGGACCGATCCGGCGAGCTCCGAGCTGAGGTGGACCGGCTACGCCAGCAGGCCGCCTTTGTTGATAAGAGGTTGCCCAACTGCGCCAGCGGGCTGCCACTCTCACCACGGGGCTAGCCTCGGTCGAGGACGCTCGCGCTCGCGCCCTTGCTGACCTACAAGAGGCGACCAAAGCCAAAGAGGCCGCCCAGAAAGAGATCCTTGAGCTCCGCAGCCAGGTGGCGGCCTCCCGGGACGAGATCGCGGCGCTGAAGGAGGCCCATCTCCGCGACCTCAACTCCCAGCGAGAGCGCCTCCAGTCGCAGCTGGGCGAGCTCCTCCAGAATGGCGCGCTGGACGCCATCGAGAAATACAAGACCGAAAGGTCGAAGAAGAGGAAGCGCGGCGACGACGAGGGCGCTGGCGCGGGCCCAGCCTAGGCTATATCTTTGTAACCCTGTTGTAATCTTTACGATAAATGCGATGAATAGAATATTTCTGAGCTCGCCTTTGTGTACTCTTCTGTGTTTCTTTTCTTTCTGCGAGTCCGCTCATGAGTCCGCTTTAGGAGTTTCGCAGCGATCTCGAGAGTGATACCCCGGGCGAGGCAACTAATTCGATTCAACCATTTTATTTTAAAATACATGCAAACGAAAAACTCGGCATGCTCGCTAAACCTCAATATAGTCCCTGAGCCCGGAAAAACGATAAGCGAACCAAAAAGACTAAAAACTTCCCTACACTTAGAGACTTAAACCATTTTTATTTTTGAAAGAAACTAATAAGTGCTAGCTGCCCCCTGCCCGGTTAATTTCCCTCGATGATCCTGTTCAGCGGACTTGCCCTTTGAGGGGTATGCTCATGCCAGGATGCTTCCGTTCATGGCAGGTGAACGCGAAGGATCCCGGTTAAGTTTAGAGTCCACTAGGCAGCAGACTTCCCCGGGAATCTCAAGGTCGCCCACTGGCTGCCTCTGAGGATCCCGGTCTTGCTTTAAGTCCGCACAACGGCGGACTACCCCGGGAATCTCAAGGTCGCCCACTGGCTGCCTCTGAGGGTCCCGGTCTTGTTTTAAGTCCGCACTACGACGGACTGCACATTATAGATCATGCGAGCTCTTGCTGCGCCTAGCTTCCTAGTTAAATTCTTTGTTGAAACCCCCATCGCTCATTCATAACTTTTTCAGGAGTTGATTTACAAAATCCCTTGGTCTTATGCATAAAACTTGCGAAGGTGCAAAGCGTTCCAAGGTCGCTCTAACAGGTCGCCTACAGCGGTCATCAACCGGTAAGCCCCCGAGCTTCCTGCTTCGTATACTATGTAGGGGCCTTCCCAGTTCGCCGCGAGCTTTCCTGCATTAGGCTCTTGCGTGTTTGCGAACACCTTTCTCATCACCAGATCGCCCGCCTTGAATGCCCGGTGGCGGACTCTTTTGTCATAGGCGCGCTTCATTTCCTGTCTATACCCGGCGAGGTGTAGATTGGCGCGCTCTCGTCTTTCTTCGAGCTGATCGAGGGAGTCGGCGAGCAGTTTGTCGTTGTCGACCTCCTCCGACGCAAGCGTTCTTTCAGTTGGCAGCTCGGCTTCGATGGGTAGCATGGCTTCGCAACCAAAAGTGAGACTAAAAGGGGACTTGTTAGTTGAGCGACGTGGAGTAGTGCGATAGGCCCACAAGACTCCATCGAGCTCCTGCTCCCACAATCCTTTTTTCCCTTCCAGCCTTTTCTTGAGGTTGTCTAGGATTACACGATTCGTAGCTTCGGCCTGCCCATTGCTTTGAGGGTACCTTGGGGACGAGAACCTTAGGTCGACTCCATATTCAACACAAAAGCTTCTGATCAAGCGATTGTCGAACTGGCGACCATTATCGGTGATAAGTACCCAGGCAGACCGAACCGGCAGAAAATATTCTTCCAAAGGAAGTCTTTCACTTGCTTTTCGCCTATCTTAGCTAGCGGGACCGCTTCCACCCATTTGGTGAAGTAGTCCGTTGCCACTAAGATGAATTTCTTTTGCCGGGCTGATACGGGGAAAGGTCCCACAATATCTAACCCCCATTGTTGAAACGGCCAGGGGCTCGCTAGAGGATGCAGTTCCTCTGCGGGCATATGATTTGTCGTGGTGTGCTTCTGGCATTGGATGCAGCTTTGTGCGATCTTCAAGGCATCTTGCTCCAGAGTGGGCCACCAGTATCCTTGCCTCTGTACTTTCGCAGCTAGAGACCGCCCACCAGCGTGGTTTCCCAGCTCGCCCGAGTGAATGCTATTCAAAACTTCTTCGGTCTCCGGGCTCTCGACGCAACGAAGATTTGGCCCACCAAAGGATCTTCGAAAAAGGCGATCCCAGCGAATGAGGTAGCGCCCAGCGCATTTCTCCACTCGCCGGGCTTCCTCTCTATCCTCTGGAAGCTCGCCCTTCTGGAGAAAACGAAGAATGGGGGCGGTCTACGGCGGCGGAGACTTGGTTAACCACGGGCTCTATCAGTCGGAGCCGAGACTGATTCTGGACCTCGATGAGAATCTGGCGAGCTTCTGATGTTCCCAGCAGGGAGGCAGCGTTTGCCAATGCATCAGCTCGCCTATTATCGGCTCGAGGGATTTGCTCGAAAGAGATCTTTTCGAACTCTGCGGCCTTGCCCTTTACCAGATCCACATAGCCCGCCATTCGCGCATCCCGGGAGGCGTACTCTCCATTGATTTGGCAAATAACTTGCTGGGAATCGCTGAAAACCTTCAAGCGCTTGGCGCCTACCTCTTGAGCGAGCTCCAGACCAGCCAGCAACGCCTCATATTCTGCTTCGTTGTTGGTAGCAGCGAAATCCAGCCGGACTGATTTCTCAAGAATTACCGACTGAGCGATCAGTGCAACCCCGATCCCGGCCCCCAAAGCGTTGGAGGATCCATCGACGAATAATTCCCAGCCCGCCATCTCTGAATGCTTAGCTGGAGGAAGCTCGCCTTGGTTGTCCAAGAACCTCGCCTTCCCAGGGTGTGCCTGTGGATGCAAATTTTGGCAGAGGTTTACCAACTACCACGGGACCCACCGGCCCTGCCTGGTGGTCCCACGAGGACCACCGCGGGACCCACCGGCCCTGCCTGGTGGGCCCACGAGGACCACCGCGGGACCCACCGGCCCTGCCTGGTGGGCCCACGGGGACCACCGCAGGACCCACTGGCCCTGCCTGGTGGGCCCACGAGGACAACCACAGGACCCACCGGCCCTGCCTGGTGGGCCCACGAGGACCAACGCAGGACCCACCGGCCCTGCCTGGTGGGCCCACGAGGACCACCGCGAGACCCACCGGCCCTGCCTGGTGGGACCAAAAGCCTGTGGAATCCCCCATAAAGACGATAGCGGGGCCCGCCAGCTTTACCTGGAAGATCCCCAGATGCTGCAGCAGAAACCGCCATTTACCACTAGAGAATCCTATAAATACCAGAGCCTTCGAATGTAAATGGATCCAGAATTTCTGATTTCCACTCTGAGATCTGTTTTCAGAACCAGAGCTCCGGAATTTCTATCTTCTCACCCTTCACCTCTACTTGATCATCTTCTTGTCTTTGAAGAGATCAAAAAGGCTTCAGTAGCACTCGGCCTGTCGAGGTTACTTCGAGAAAAGTGTTAGTGAATTCGGGTTGCACCCTATAGCACGGAGACGTAGGCTTCGGCTGAACTCCGAGATCACTTCTCGTGTCAACATTATCTCTGATTGCATCTCCCTGTTTACATATCAAAGGCTTCAACTTCAATCAACAGATCGACCAACGGTCTTCGACGTCAACCTCAATTTCAATTGACTGGTGAGGCGAGGTCTTCGGGTCGGCACGAAGATTTTCCCCCACAGTTTGGCGCCGTCTGTGGGATTCGAGCAAAAAGTCAAGCTCTCCGCTACTACTTGATCGGTT
Source organism: Chamaelirium japonicum (assembly GCA_947650365.1). Lineage (NCBI taxonomy): Eukaryota > Viridiplantae > Streptophyta > Magnoliopsida > Liliales > Melanthiaceae > Chamaelirium > Chamaelirium japonicum. The sequence goes on from CANTAL010000123.1 coordinate 335,877, forward strand.
GAGCCTACAACCGATCTTGATAGTCAAACTTCCTCGCCCCCTCGGTTGATCAGACAACTGATCGGACGTTGGCACTCTCGTTAGACCTTTCGCTCTCTGAATGGCGAGGACGAAACACCAAGGTCAACCAGAAGGAAGTAACACTCAACAACAACCTCGTCCTGAGACTCGTTCAATGAGTCAAAGGCTCAACTTCGGACAGCCCCTTGCTGTCCCCGAAATGGGGGTTCGTTCAGGGAGTGGAAGATCCATCGATCGACCGATCGTCCACCCCGCACGACAGTCAATTGGGCAAACAGTCCCCGCTCCTGCTGAAGATCCTCCATCGACCTATCAAATTTCGACGGTCGATTTCCAACTCCTCCAATTGGCGAAGCAAAACGCCACCCTCACCGCTGAGAGGGATGCTCTTAAGAAGGCAGCATCCGAGGCTGGAATCGCTCTTCCTATCCCCTCTACAAGTGAGAGGGTTGATCTTCCTCGACATTCAATCCACTCCGAGCAACGGAGGTCAATGGGCACTGCTGCCCTCGAGAGGATTCGACGTGACCCAACTCCCTCTGCTGCCCCCTGGAAGCAGAGTGTTTGGAACCGCCTCGATGACGAGTCTTCCCAATCGTCTTCTGGCCGCAACTGCGACAAGAGGGCACCTTCAAAGCTCAACATACCAAGGAAGCACCAAATGAAAGGTGCTCCTTCAAAGAGTCGAGTTTCCCCTTCCATTCCACTCCAACGCGGACTCGGATCGGACCTTCGCCACCGACTCCAACCCGCTGATATTCAGAGGCCTGAACAAGACCTCTCGATTCTACCTCTCGATCTATATCCAGGTCGAGGACACGGTCGTAGAGATGGGTATTCCTCCGCCGGACCTCTCTATCGAAGTCTCTTCGAGACAACATTTCCAAGGGGATGGAGAACTCCTATCCTCCCCAAATTCAACTACATCAGAGGAGATCCAACTCTCCATATACTTGCCTTCAAGCAAGCTCTAACGTCGCACGAAGAAGAAAACAACGTGTTCTGCCGCACCTTCGCAGGAAGTCTCGATGAGCCATCACTCGACTGGTATCACAATCTCCGGGCTGGGTCCATCACCCAGTTCGATGTTTTGGCTAAACTCTTCGTGCAGCATTATCAACTCAATCTGAAGCCATAGAAGAAGCTCGACTCTCTCTATCGACTAAGGATGGGTGCCGACGAGACTCTCCACAGCTTCACGAGGAGATTTCGCAACGAGCATGCTGCCCTCTCTGGAAGACATCTGGATGATGAAGCCATCATGTTGGCTTTCCAGAACGCTCTCCGCTTCGATCTACACATCTACAACGACTTCATCCGCAATCCCCCTCCTTCTCTGGGTGCTATGTTTGATCAAATCCAGAGAGAGATCGAGGTCGAAGATGATCAAGTTGCTCGGAAAGGGCGAGAAACAAAGCGAAGACCTGCGGAGAGAGAAACTCCCAAGTATGCTACCAAGGCTCACAACGCTGAGGCAGTAGCCCCTCCAGCCAACAAACGATCAAAGAATGACGGGCGTCGATCCCCAACGAAGACCACTTTCACCGAGTGGAATATGCCGGTCGAACAGATCCTCGACCGCATTCAACACGAAGAATTCCTTCGAAGGCCCAATCCACTTCAGCCGAATACAAAGTTCACGGCCGACAAAACTGTTTATTGCGATTTCCATCGAAACCATGGCCATTCCACCGATCGGTGCTATCGACTAAAGTTTCATCTCGAAGACTTGCTAAGAGAAGGCCATCTCCATGAGTTCACCAAAGAAGGACAAGATCAACGTCGATCCTCTGCAAAGGGGAAAGAGGCTTGCTGGATTCATCAGATCTCCTCCAACCCATCACCTCTCACCGTGAATGCCAATATTTTGGCATTCATGGATCATTGCACAATCAATCAGTGACCGGGAAGGAAGTCGATCGACAGATTCGGCGCATCTTCCATGTTCGATCTACTGCGAACAAAGAAGATACCTGGATCGAGAAGCCCATCAAAGGTCTTGCTTGGCCGTCCATCGTCTTCAACGACACCGATCTTCAAGGAGTTCATACTCTACATCGAGACCCCCTGGTTTTGAAACTCATCATTGACGGAAGCACCGTCAATCGGATTCTCATCGACACCGGGAGTTCCATCGACATTATGTTCTCAGACTGCTTCAAACGTCTGGGACATAAATATCAAAGCCTTGACGTCGTTCCAACTATGATCACTGGTTTCAATGGCGAACAAAGCATCACTGTGGGTGAATCAAGATTCACTCTTAACCTTAGCCGAGAGACTCGAGTCTCGGTAAGATTCGCAATTGTCGAAGGAGTGTCTAGCTACAACGCCATTCTCGGGCGACCATTCCTCCACCAGATCAATGCCATCTCCTCTTCTTATCATCAACTACTCAAGTTTGCAACCGGAGAAGGCATCGTCTGCATTCGAGGCGATCAACAAGTTGGAAGGTCTTGTGAGGCTGCTGCGGCTAAGACAGATCGAAAGATCAACATTGCTCCTCCAAAACGGCCACGAGATGAAGCTGGTCCCTCTTCCAAATAGCAATCAAAGGAGATCCCGCTGACCGAACCTCCACCAATCGAATGGGAAGCATCACCTTCAGTTGAAGAAATCATCCCAATCAACATCGGCAGTGGAGATCTCCCTCGACAAACTTTCATTGGTACCGGTCTTAGCGACGCAGAAGCGCAAGACATGGTATCCTTCCTCCAGTCCAATATCGACGTCTTCGCTTGGTGTTTCGAAGACATGCCTGGTATCAATCCAGATGATGCTTGTCACCGACTTGCGATCAAAGAAGAAATGAAGCCTGTCAAGCAAAAGCCACGCACCATCCGACCAGAGCTGCAAGTTGCCGTTCAAGAAGAAATCACCAAGCTGTTCACAGCAGGCTTCATCCGTGAAGTAGAATATCCTACCTGGATCTCTAACATAGTTGCTGTTCCAAAGAAGAACGGGAAGGTCAGAGTCTGCATCGACTTTACCAATCTCAACAAGGCTTGCCCCAAAAACCCATTCCCCATACCAAGGATCGATAGACTCGTCGATGCCACTGCTGGCCACGAACTATTGTCTTTCATGGATGGATATTCTGGATATAATCAAATTCCACTTCATCCGGATGATCAAGAGAAGACATGTTTTGTGACTAGCCGAGGTCTATACTGCTACAATGTAATGCCATTCGGCCTCAAAAATGCTGGTTCTACCTATCAAAGGTTAGTCACAAAAATATTCCAAGATCAGATCGGTCGCAACGTCGAAGTCTATGTCGATGATCTCCTCACCAAGAGCTCCACTAGAGGGAAGCATCTATCTGATCTAGCGGAAACCTTTCAAGTCCTTCAAAAGTATCGTATGAAGCTCAATCCTGCCAAGTGCGCTTTCGGAGTTCAATCGGGCAAATTCCTGGGTCATCTTGTGACCAGGAGGGGTATTGAAGCCAATCCTGATCAAATTCGAGCCATCCTCGACATGCCATCACCTACTAATCGAAAGGAAGTACAGCGTCTCACAAGAAGACTCGCTGCCCTCAATAGATTTATCTCAAAGTCCTCCGACAAGTGTAAGCCTCTTTTCGACAAACTACGAAGGGCAGATACATCGGGATGGAGTCCTATTTGTGAAGAAGCTTTTTAAAGCATCAAAAAATATCTGGTGCAAGCTCCTATCCTTACTGCTCCACTCCCAAAAGAAAACTTGTGGATCTACCTCGCCGTGACCGATCAAGCAATCAGCGCGGTCCTAATCAGTAGAAGAGAAGGTGTCGAGCATCCAGTCTATTATATCAGCCACACTCTTCTTCCAGCTGAAACTCACTACTCAAAAACTGAGAAGGTCATCCTGGCCTTGCTCACTGCATCATGTCGTCTCCAACCATACTTCGTCTCCCACCAGATCACTGTCATTTCAGAACACTCGCTCAAAGATATCATTGACAAAGCTGGTCGAGCTGGTCGAATGACCAAATGGGTGATCGAAATGAGTGCTCTAGGGATTCAGTTCGAATCTCGCACTTCTATCAAAGGTCAAGCTGTTGCTGATTTTCTAGCTGACTTTCCAGTTGAAGACGCCATCACTTGGGAAGAAGATGTCGACATGCGCTTAGAAGATGAGGACAAAACTCCGATCAACCTTGCAACAAAAATTGATCCAAGTCTCGAAGCGATTGCTGCAACCCCTCCATGGAAGCTTTATACTGATGGAGCTTCAAGTTCGATCGGTTCGGGAACTGGGACAGTCTTAGTGTCCCCCGAACTTGATCATCTACAGAAGGCCACTCGCCTAGGATTCAACGCCACCAACAACGAAGCCGAATACGAAGCACTCATTTCCGGACTCGAAATGGCGGAATCCCTGGGGGTAGATCGAATCATCGTCTACAGCGACTCCCAGTTGATCGTAAGGCAAATCAATGGAGAGTACACAGCTCGTGAAGAAAGAATGCAACTCTACTTGGCCTTAGTATGACGTCTTCAACAACGTTTTACTATTACTGAGTTCGTTTAAATCCCAAGAGCAGAGAACCGAGAAGCAGATGCCTTAGCCAATGCGGCCTCAGTTCTGGGAGATTCACTAGGAGGAAGGCAAATACAGATCGATTATCAAGAAGTGCCCAAGACCATCCCCGATCAACAGATCCTAGCTACTACAAAAGGATCTGGGGGTGGAAATCAGCTGACATTGAACCTCACTACTACAAGTGAGCTTGAAGACTGGAGACGACCAATTTTCAACTTCTTCCAGCATGGCGAAATGCCGAAAGATCCAAATCAAGCCCGAAGGCTTCAAAGGAAGCTCCCATGCTACATTCTACAAGGAGAAGATCTATACTTCAAATCTCACAACGGGATGTTGCTCAAATGCCTTGGTCCCGAGCAAGCACAGGCAATCCTGATTGATATCCACTCTGGAGCTTGTGGGAATCATTCGAGAGGACGATCTCTTGAAGCTAAGACGAAACTACAAGGTTACTACTGGCCTACAATGGCAAAAGATGCTCGACAAGTTGTTCAAAGATGTGAGCCATGCCAACGACACGCTCGAGCTATCCATCTCCCTGCAGATGAGCTTCATCAACTATCAAGTCCCTGGCCTTTCCATCAATGGGGGTTAGATTTCTTGGGTCCTTTCCCTCCAACTCCGAGCAAGAAGAAGTATCTACTGCTGGCCACTGATTACTTCACCAAATGGGTTGAAGCTGTGCCACTCTTTCGAGAGACCGATGATAAAGTGATCAAGTTCATTCGACATAACATCTTTTCAAGGTTTGGTACACCTCAAGTTCTTGTTGCCGACAACGGAGCTCAATTTGACTCTGATAAGTTCCGTGAGTTCTGTCTGAACAACGGAATCAAGCTCTTTTATTCAACTCCAAGATACCCTCAATGCAATGGTCAAGCTGAAGCCTCCAATAGAGCTATTCTTGATATACTCAAGAAGAAACTCAACGACAAGAAAGGATTGTGGGAACAGGTCCTACCTGAAGTCCTTTGGGGATATCGCACAACTCCGAGAAGATCAACTGGGTTCTCACCCTTTCGTCTAACATATGGATCGGAAGCAGTACTCCCAACAGAAAACATATCAAGTACTCTGAAGACCAGAGTAGTTGAAGAAGGAATCAACGAAGAGCTTCGGATCAATGATCTAGACTTCTCTGAAGAGCTACGAGACCAAGCTTCCCTTTGTGTGGCAAAGTATCAGCAGAGGATCAAACGAGCCTATGATGAGAAAGTCTACAAGCGACAATTCCCAATCGGCAGTCTGGTCCTTAGAGCAGTCTTCTACAACACAAAGGAACACAGCAGTGGGAAACTTGCTCCCAACTGGGAAGGTCCTTATATCGTTGAATCAGTGGGAGGCAAAGGTTCTTACAGACTGATCTCACCAGAAGGAGATAGATTGCCTCGAGCTTGGAATTCTAGACATCTCAAGTTGTTCTATCCATAATGTAAATACCATAATGAATAAAGTTCTTTTCCAAATGTTCTGATATGCAAGTGTTCAGCTTTTCAATTCAAGTTCTGAAGCAGTTTCAAACTGACCATATTCAAGTTACCAAGTCTTTTAACAAGTTTGGGTGCTTGAGTTGCGACTCAACCCCTTACTGGGAAATGTTAAACTGACCTTCAAATCTCAATATTCAATTTCAATCAATTTCGATATCGTCTAACAGGTTTGGGTGCTTGAGTTGCGACTCAACCCCTCACATTCAAGTGTTACACGAATTCAAATTCAAATTTCAAGTTACAACAAGTTTGGGTAATCGAGTTGCGACTCGACCCCTTACATTCAAAAGATTGTATCTATTCTAATGCTATCCAGTACATGATATTCAAAGGCATTCAACTCAAGTGACATCCAACTTTCAAACACCAAAAAGATTTCTATTATTATCAAAATTTGCCAAGTACAGGAGTGAGCTACTATATATCAAGAGTTTACAAGCACAACAACAAAAAAGAAGGACAATCTCAAGGCTTGGCCACACTTTGCGCGCGCGACTTCTCTCCCTCAGATCCAGTACGAGCTTTGCTCGCCACTGAAGCCTTAGAAGATCGGACGCTGGCAGCATGGACCCTAAGTGCTTCTGCTGCCTTCTCAGCTGTTTCCCTGTAGCTCTTGCACTCGTTCCGCGTATGCTCCAACTCCTTCTTGTGGGTCTCCTCCTTAGCTGCTGAAGCAGCAAGTTGAGCCTCCAGCTCCTTTATTCGAGCCACACGGTCGAAGCCCAAGTTCTCGATCCTGAAGAATCGCTTCTTCAATTCTTCAAGCTCGTGACCCCGAGCTTCATAACCACTTTTCCACCCCTGGCTCTCCAATTTTTCCTTACGAAGGGCCTCGATCTTGGCCTTCAATGCCTCCTTCTTTGAGGTTAGAAGCTCCCTCAGCTTATCTCTCTCCTCGCTTACAGCCCCCAATTCAGCAGTTAAACGGGATACTTCAGCTGAAGCTTCTCTTGCTCCCGCCTTCATGGAGAGCTTGGTTGCGACATTCAAAACTGCTGAGTTCTGCAAAAGAACAAAAGAGTTAGAATTATTTTGAAGATACAACTCAAATGATCGATCAAGCAGATGCACCTACCACCAGTTCAAGCCTGTCGAAGGCTTCATCCAGAGTAGCCCCCGGAAGGTTGCAGAGTTTCCGGATTACAGCAGTGGGGTGGTTGATGTCAACATCACCCAAACTCTTTATTTTCTGAGTCAAGCCAACAGGCGCACCTGCAATCAACACAAGAGATCAAAGTGTTAGAATATTTTCAAGCTTCAAAGGCAAGGACAATCAAGGCAAGTTAGCACAATTACCTGAGGCTTCAACCCTCGGCTCCTTACCCTTCCCGCGGTCGGAGCTCTTACCCTTGGGGGTTGATTTCTCCTTGGTGGGAGTTGGCTCCGGTTGGGGTTGAGGAGCCCCATCACCCATGCGGCTCTCCCTCTCCAAGTGAGTAGGAGAGGGAGCACCCCGAGGAGGTGAGACTCCCCCTTCCTCTTGCGGCTCGCTTGGCTGGACGAGCCCCGCCACCATAGCAGCCACCTCCTCAGCCAGAGAGCGAGAGGGGGGTGGGGGTTGCTCAACATCCATACCCCCACTCGTTGTCGCTCCCTCGAGACGGGGAACTTCAGGAGGAATTTGTTCAAGGGGTGTGGGGTTGCTTCCAACCCCACCACTCCTCGACAACTTTATTTTGAAGCGCATTGGACGCTTCTTCAACTCATCAAAGTGATAGGCGGGAACCACCTTATGGCCATCACCTTCTATATCCATGACTCCTTCCATCTGACGGGCCTTAGCCTCATCAATGGGAATAGGAATAGAGTCTTCGTCCTCTTCATCACCCCCTTGTTCTTGATCACCACCAGTGGGGGTGGGAGGAATTTCTTCCTCACCACCCCCATCTCCACCATCTCCATTAGTGGGGGTGGGAGGAAGATCATCCTCACCACCCCCATCTTCCTCATCCTCGTCATTGCCACCATCACCATTGTCATTACCGTTACTGTCATTTACGGTTTCTTCTTCCTCCTCCTCGTCTTTCTTTTTCTCCTCGTCCTCTCCTTCATCGTTTTCCTTCTTTCTGCCCTCATCTTCCTTTTGCTCGAGGGTTTTTCTCTTCTTCTTCGATGGGCCTCGTTGTATGACCAGTTTCTCCTCCACAGTAGGCAATCGACGCCTTGCACTGTAAACCTTCTTCTCGACACGAACCTTCCTGATAATCTTGCCAGACTGAGGATCTTCCTCGTAGTCTGAGTACAAGACCTCATTGTCTTCATATCGAGCCCGTAGTCGGTGGAGAAGGTTGGCGTTGCCATACCTAACTGGGCAGTTGGAGAACTGCTTCCAAAACCTGGTCCCACAGGTCAACTCTAAGAACAAGTTATCGATTGCTCCCACCCTCTCCGAGGTCCAAGCAAAGACGCCTCCCTCGCAGTACATCTTCACTTCATCGTGCACCTCGCTTCGGGGGGTCTCGGGTACGGAGAGGGGAGTCCATGCACCAGAAACAGATATGGGCCAATCAGTGTATAATTTGTCCGAAGGAACTGTGTCAGTAAGTGGACGCAGTGCGGATACGCCAGTCAAATTGAAGAACGGACTTTCCTTTCTCCAAGCCCATCGATAATGAAAGAAAAAATATCCAAGCTCGATCCGGGCAACTTCACCCTCTGGAATACTAGAGTAGCATGCCTTCAGATCCTCCTGGAAATCCAACTCTACGCGGCAGAATGCGTAGATAATCCTCCAGGCATTCCCAGTCACCTGCCCAGGGCAAAGGTCAGAGGTATTCAGTAACCTTGCAGCAAAGGATGGTAACGGAAGACGCAGACCGCAGTTGAGTTGGCCGATGGTCACAATGGTTCCCATGACCTGCTCCTTACTGGCAAAGTTGGTGAAGATGGTCTTCTTGTCGATGCCAAACGCAGATTGGATACTTGGGAGCGAAGGTTGAACCTTCCCTTCTGTGAAGTAAGCGAGCAGCGTCTGCCACTTCTTTCTCTTTGAATCTGTGAACTCACCACCAGTATTGAATACATACTCCGGTTCCTCTTTCAAAGGCATGAGCGGGCCCAAGACAAATGTTGCTTTGGGAATATGCTCTGGCCTCGATGGCGCTGAAGCAAACCCAACTCCTTGGTGTCTTTTGCCCAGTTGCCCAAGCTCGGCAAGCACCGCCTTGCCTTTGCCACGACCTTTCGGAGGAGATGGAACCTCAACGATTTCCTTCCCCTTCCTCTTCAAGGTAACTGCACCCGATTTCTTCGAACTGCCAGAGGAAGCCATTTGACCGATCAAGCGAAAGCAGAGAGCAGAAATAGGGAGCAAAAGAGTCTGAACTTCGAAAAATTTTGAAAGCGTGAGGCGAAAATGACAGCCAGAAAAACTTATATACCTAGGGTAAACAGGCACGCAAATCTAGATGACACGTGTCATCACCATATGAAATCGTGTGTTTTTGTAGGTACACGTGGCATCCATCCGTGGCAAGCGCAAAACCAGGCGAACAGTCGGGACCAGGCGAAACGTCAAAACCAGCCGGACCACCGGTTCAAGCGAACCACCGGTTCGAGCAAACCACCGATTCGACCACCGGTTCAAGCGAACTGCCGGGCCTAAAGATTCAACTCGTTGCACAAGTATTTTTTACCGATCAAGCAGGCTGGATGGTGAGTAATTTACCAGAGGATCAGGCAAAAAACAGGCTCTTTTCGCCTTATCACCTGATCCTTGACCGGTTGATTTTTAACCGATCGGTCAAACTTGACCAATCGGTCAAAATCAACTGATCGGTCGATTTTCTACTGGATCTGGCAAAAAACCTGTGTTTTTTGCCGATCACCCGATCCTTGACCGGTTGATTTTTAACCGATCGGTCAAACTTGACCGATCGGTCAAAATCAACTGATCGGTCGATTTTCTACTGGATCTTGCAAAAAACCTGTGATTTTTGCCGATCACCCGATCCTTGACCGGTTAATTTTTAACCGATCGGTCAAAATCAACTGATCGGTCGATTTTCTACTGGATCTGGCAAAAAACCTGTGTTTTTTGCCGATCACCCGATCCTTGACCGGTTGATTTTTAACCGATCGATCAAACTTGACCGATCGGTCAAAATCAACTGATCGGTCGATTTTCTACTGGATTTGGCAAAAAAACCTGTGTTTTTTGCCGATCACCCGATCCTTGACCGGTTGATTTTTAACTGATCGGTCAAACTTGACCGATCGGTCAAAATCAACTGATCGGTCGATTTTCTACTAGATCTGGCAAAAAACCTATGTTTTTTGCCGATCACCCGATCCTTGACCGGTTGATTTTTAACCGATCGGTCAAACTTGGCCGATCGGTCAAAATCAACTGATCAGTCGATTTCCTACTGGATCTGGCAAAAAACTAGTGTTTTTTTGTCGATCACCCGATCCTTGACCGGTTGATTTTTACCGATCGGTCAAACTTGGCCGATCGGTCAAAATCAACTGATCGGTCGATTTTCTACTGGATCTGGCCAAAAACCTGTGTTTTTTGCCGATCACCCGATCCTTGACCGGTTGATTTTTAACCAATCGATCAAACTTGACCGATCGGTCAAAATCAACTGCTCGGTCGATTTTCTACTGCATCTGGCAAAAAACCTGTGTTTTTTTGCCGATCACCCGATCCTTGACCGGTTGATTTTTAACCGATCGGTCAAACTTGACCGATCGGTCAAAATCAACTGATCGGTCGATTTTCTACTGGATCTGGCAAAAAACTTGTGTTTTTTGCCGATCACCCGATCCTTGACCGGTTGATTTTTAACCGATCGGTCAAACTTGACCGATCGGTCAAAATCAACTGATCGGTCGATTTTTTACTAGATCGGTCAAAAAACCATGTTTTTTGACCGATCACCCGATCCTTGACCGGTTGAATTTGATCGATCGGTCAAACTTGACCGATCAATCAAACTTGACCGATCGGTCGAAATTGACCGATCGGTCAAAATTGACCGATCAGTCAAAATTGATCGATCAGTCTTTTTTATGCTAACATTCGATAAGCTTCTTCATGCCTCTTGAGACAGGGGGTTGCTATTTTTTGCACCAAATCCAAGCCAGCCAGAACGAACTCTAGCTAACTTGGAGGGGGTAACTGTGGGTGCAAATTTCGGCAGAGGTTTACCAACTACCACGGGACCCACCGGCCCTGCCTGGTGGTCCCACGAGGACCACCGCGGGACCCACCGGCCCTGCCTGATGGGCCCACGAGGACCACCGCAGGACCCACCGGCCCTGCCTGGTGGGCCCACGGGGACCACCGTAGGACCCACTGGCCCTGCCTGGTGGGCCCACGAGGACCACCGCAGCACCCACCGGCCCTGCCTGGTGGGCCCACGAGGACCACCGCAGGACCCACCGGCCCTGCCTGGTGGGCCCACGAGGACCACCGCGAGACCCACCGGCCCTGCCTGGTAGGACCAAAAGCCTGTGGAATCCCCCATAAAGACGGTAGCGGGGCCCGCCAGCTTTACCTGGAAGATCCCCAGATGCTGCAGCAGAAACTGCCATTTACCACCAGAGAATCCTATAGAACCTATTAATCCTGTAACACCACCACCACCTCGTCGCAGTGGGAGAAACATCAGAGCTCCTGACAGATACTATGGAGAAACCTTATTGGTTGATCCAGAAGGTCAGGAGGATGACCCACTGAGCTACGATGAGGCAGTGGAAGCTTCTGACAGCTCTGACTGGCAAAAGGCTATGGAGGCAGAAATTGCATCAATGTCCCATAACGCTGTCTGGACTCTAGTTACACCATCATCCAATATTAAACCTATTGGGTGTAAGTGGGTGTATAAGAAGAAGAGAGGATCCGATGGTACAATTGAGACTTATAAAACTAGATTAGTTGCCAAGGGTTATACCCAGAGAGAAGGAATCGACTTTGACGAAACTTTCTCGCCGGTAGCTATGATAAAGTCTATTCGGATCCTCCTATCCATTGCAGCCCATTATAAATGGGAGATCTGGCAAATGGATGTCAAGACAGTATTACTCAACGGGAATTTGGAAGAAGACATTTATATGATGCAGCCACCAGGTTTTGAGTCAGAGGGTCAGGAACATCTAGTTTGCAAGTTGCAGAAGTCCATTTATGGACTAAAGCAAGCATCTAGAAGTTGGAACATCCGTTTTGATCAGGCAATCCAGTCATATGGATTTACTCAAAACGAGGATGAGCCATGTGTATACAAGAGGAGTGATAAGACTACAGTGGTATATTTGATACTTTACGTAGACGATATTCTACTCATTGGGAATGATGTTGGAACATTGTCAACGGTAAAGGTCTGGTTGTCAACACAGTTCGATATGAAAGACCTAGGTGAAGCGAGTTATATTTTGCGGATCAAGGTAACACGTGATCGCCAGAACAGGATTCTCTCGCTGTCACAGGCCGCGTATATAGATAAGGTTATGGCTAGGTTTGACATGCAAAACTCCAAGAAGGGTTTTGTGCCATTTAAGCATGGCATAAAACTGTCTAAGGATCAATGTCCTAAGACACCTGAGGAGTAGGCATGATGGGTTGATTTCAGTCGAATCCGGGTCCAGATCACTGGACTGCTGTAAAGTGTATACTCAAGTACCTTCGTAGAACAAGGGACTATGAGTTGGTTTACACTGCACAGGAACTGACGCCGATTGGATACACAGATTCTGACTTTATGTCAGATTTGGAATCCAGAAAATCGACATCAGGTTTTGTGTTTATGTTAGGAGGAGCAGCGGTTAGTTGGCAGAGTGTGAAGTAGAAATGCATCGCAGACTCTACCACAGAGGCTGAGTACGTTGCAGCGTGTGAGGCAGCCAAAGAGGCGGTATGGCTCAAGAAATTCCTTACGGATTTGGGGTGTGTACCAGAGGCCCAGTTACATATTGTGCTTTACTGCGACAATAATGGGCGGTAGCACAAGCTAAGGAGCCAAGACATCACCAAAAGGGGAAGCATATCGAGCGCAAGTTCTACTTGATTCGGCAGTTTCAAAAGCAAGGGCGAGTAGCGGTGATACAGATTGCATCTACAGATAATGTTGCTGATCCTTTCACAAAGGCAATGCTTACCAGGGCATTCGAGCGACATGTGGACGCAATGGGAGTCAAAACCGTTTTGCTTCGCTAGACCAAGTGGGAGATTGTTAGGATTGATGTGTTCTAAGCTTGTAAAACTTTATGTTTTGCTCTAATGAAGATTGATAGTTATAATTATATGAGATGCATATAGGTGCGTAACATAGTTACGTGTTCTTTTAAGAACAGAGAGCCATGGTTATATGGTAGTCCACTGAGTTGAAGACTGAGTGGATTGGTCCCATATAATATAAATCAGTTCGCAGCTATGATCAGGTTGGTCGCGTTATCATGTTAAGCTGTTGGCGATGACAGTTTATGGGATGTCTTCACCATGGTCATCACCAGGCACAGTGTCTGTGGCTGAACAGGAACTAACACGTTGTACAGATCAGTGAGCAGACACTGGTACACTAAGCCGTGTTTCTGCTTAGGGTAAAACGGTCCTAAACCCTGAGGAACCATGTCTGATGGACTAACCAGTTGCGTGGTGCTTTGGCACACCAATGTGTGAGGATCCGTATGCAGTGATCCAAGACCACGGTGTACTGGGTTACCCGGTTGGTGTTGCATTAGCATGTCACTCCTGCAGGCCATCCACACCCCTGGGGGGAGGTGCGCTCCTTGGTGTGACTTACACTGTACCAAACCCAGGCCTGGTGGTTACCAGTTTGACTGTTGACCGGGTTCGATTACTCGACGGGGTAATCAGAGGTATGATGTATAGGTCAACCTGGAAGGAGCCAAGTCATATGACCATTCGAGTCTGACGGTAGTCTCCACCGCTCGAAGTGAATCATGGCATCAAGTGGAGGGACAACGGGTTTACCACTACTAAGCGGAGAGCAGGGGTATGATGGAGAACATAGTAAGTCCGGGTGAATTGGAGTGCAGCCTGCGTCGCACTCTGGGTGGCTACGCAGGTTAACTCGAGCTCAGAGGATCGATGGTACACTCGGGTAGTGTGTCGATCGAGCTTGAGTTGGAAGCCATGAACCCCGGTCCCTGATGGTTCCACCTTATCAACATTATGTACGGTTCTTGAACCATCTCCTCGAAACACCATAAGCACTAGGAGGAAGAAAGAAGTATACGCTCCGTGGGTGCTTGACACTAGAGCACGGTAGATGCGTAACTATATGCGAGTACTAAGGGTTGTGCCCGAGACTAGTACAGAGTCGCATGTAGTAATCCCTAGCCATAAGTGAACTTCGCTGCACAGGTGCGATGCACCGGGATGTGCTGCGAATTGACTAGTTGACTTTGATAGAGGCACCCTCCGGTGGCCTCAGTTAATAGTAGGTAACTAGTAGATATCACTTAAGTAATGGCCGCTAGGCATCGCACGCTAGAAATGGTCAAAATGAGGCGTCAGGGCGTTTTGGTAAAAACCTCACTCTGCCGGACCTCACTGTTGGCCGACCCTAGTAGTGGGACACCTTGCTAGGGCTGACCTTATGATGTAGGGATAAGAAGCCCTCATCTATAGGGCCGGCCATATAGATAGGGATAGGGCTTTAAAACGGATAAAGTCGAGCCCTAAAATGTGGGAAAACGGATAAATACGTGGAGAGATAAAAAGGAGATAATGGAGAGATAATTGTGGAAGGTCTTTATCCCCTTGGATCCTTATCCAAGGGGGTAGGCCGGCCCTATAAAAGGACCTATAGGGCGCCAACCCCATGGATGCAAAACCGAACCCCCCCTATCCTCTCATCTCTCTAGTTCTCTCTCTAATCTATCTCCCGTTTTCCGCTTGCTACTTCGTCTTCCTCGTGTGGAGTTTTGAAGAAGGAGAAGGGTCGTTCTTCGGAGGCACTCAGAGATCCGAGAGCGACGTTCCGTACATCGTGTGAGATCGGGTGAACAAGAAGGCAACATCTCCATTCGTACCATCGGCATCTTCGCGAACGATCTTCCGTCTCCATCGACAAAGAAGACAATTCTCCGCGGTTAAAAGATCTGTACGAAAGATATGTGTAATCTAACATGTAGATCTAGCGAGTATTATGATTTGCATGCATGCTAGTTAATCATCACACTAGATTGCCGTTAGGGTTTTCGATTCATGTGCATACACATGCACACATACGTAGATTAGTTTCTATGAAAGTTTAAATCGTGTAACGTGCACCATGAACGGTCTTTCGACCGCAAAATCGCTTCCGCTGCGAGCCTCAATCGTGGACTAATTTCCAACACACTAACCCCATTACTTGTTCCATACTGGCAACATTCACAAAAACTGTCCGCTTATCGATACCGAAGGCAGACAAAACCCCGGGGAGTGATGGTCGAACCTTCCCCTCTGTAAAACAAGACAACAATGTCTGCCACTTCGCCCTCTTCGAGTCTGTAAGTGTCCCTCCGACATTGTACATGTATTCAGGTTCTTCAGTGAGCGACATCAGAGGACCAAGGACAGATCTCACCTTGGGGATGTGCTCTGGCCTTGATGGAGCTGAAGCAAATCCAACCCCCAAGTGCCTTTTGCCCAATTGACCTAGTTCGATAAGCTCCGCCTTGCCCTTGCCACGGCCCTTTGGAGCGGATGAGACCTCAGCGACCTCCTTCCCCTTCTTCTTCGAAGGGACTGCACTCATCTTCTTCGAGTTACCAGAGGATGCCATTCGATCGATCGAGAGAGTGCAAAGAGCAAGAAATCGAGAGCAAAGAGTTGGGAGTTTGAAAAATTCTGAAAGCACGAGGGAGTTGGTAGTTTTGCACCAAAAATCCAAGCCAGCAAAAGTGGCCTCTTAGCTAACTTAGAGGGGGCCGGGTAACTGTGGGTGCAAATTTTGGCAAGAAGTCTGCAAACAGTGGGACCTACCGGCCCTGCCTGGTGGGCCCCTGAAGACAACAGCGGGACCCACCGGCCCTGCCTGGTGGGCCCCCGAAGGCTTCCGAGGGACCCACCGGCCTTGCCTGGTGCACCTCCAAAGACAACAGCGGGACCTACCGGCCTTGCCGGGAGCGCCCCCGAAGACGGCAGCGGAGCCCACCAGCCTCACCTGGAGGATCCCCAGATACGACAACAGAAAACCGCCATTTACCACTAGAGAATCCTATAAATAGCAGAGCCTTCGAATGTAAATGGATCCGGAGATCAGTGCCATCATTTGATTTCTGATTTCAAAAACCAGAGCTCTGGGATTTCCAACTTCCCATCCTTCCCCTCTCTTTGATCTTCATCTTCTCTTTGAAGAGGTTGAAGGGTGACTTCAGTGATACTCGGCCTGTCGAGATCACTTCAATACAAGTGTTAGTGAATTCGGGTTGCTCCCTATAGCACGGAGACGTAGGCTTCGGCTGAACTCCGAGATCACATCTCTCGCGTCAGCTCTCTGATTGCATCTCTCTCTCTGTTTGCATATCAAAAGCAACGACTTCAATCAACAGATCGAACAACGATCTTCGACTCAAAACTTCAACTGACTGGTGAGGAGAAGTCTTCAGGTCAGCACGAAGATTTTCCCCCACAGTTTGGCACCATCTGTGCGATCGAACGAGAAGCTGTGTCCGTTCTACAACTACTATTAGATCAGTTGAGCAGACAACTGATCAAATAGTCAAACTTCCTTGCCCCCTTGGTTAAGCAAACAATCGCTCAGACGCCGGCACTCTTGTTGCACCCTTCGCTCTCTGAATGGCGAGGACGAAGCACCAGGGTCAACCAGAAGGAAGTAACACACGTCAACATCGCCCTGAGACTCGATCAATGAGTCAAAGGCTCAATTTCGGGCAGCCCCTTGCTGCCCCCAATATGGATACTCGATCAGGTAGTGGGAGATCGGTTGATCGGCCGATTGCCCCACCTCCTCATCCATCAATAGGGCATACAACCCCTGCTGCCGCTGAAGACCTTCCTTCAACCTATCAAATCTCGACGGTCGATTTCCAACTACTTCAATTGGCAAAGCAGAATGCCACCCTCACTGCTGAGAGGGACACACTCAAGAAGGCAGCCTCCGAGGCTAGAATTGCTCTTCCCATCCCCTCGACTAATGAGAGGGTCGATCGGCCACGACCATCAATCCACTCCGAGCAACGGAGGTCAATGGGCACTGCTACCCCCGGGAGGGTTCACCGCGATCCAACTCCCTCTGCCGCCCCATGGAAGCAGAGTGTTTGGGATCGCCTTGACGATGAGTCCTCCCAATCCTCTTCTGCTTGCAACTGCGACCGGAAGACACCTTCAAAGCTCGACATACCAAGGAAGCACCAGATGAAAGGTGCTCCTTCAAAGAGTAGAATCTCTCCATCTATTCCATTTCAATGTGGACTCGGATCGGATCTTCGTCACCGACTCCAACCTGCTGATATTCAAAGGCCTGAACAAGACCTCTCGATTTTGCCTCTCGATCCACATCCTAGTCGAGGGCATGGTCGTAGAGATGGATACTCCTCCACCGGGCTACTCCATCAGAGCTTGTTCGAATCAACATTTCCAAGGGGATGGAGAACTCCCACTCTCCCCAAATTCAATTGCGTCAAAGGAGATCCGACTCTCCATATACTCGCATTCAAGCAAGCCTTGACGCCGCACGAAGAGGAGAACAACGTGCTCTGCCGCACCTTCGCAGGAAGCCTCGACGAGCCATCCCTCGATTGGTACCATAATCTTCGAGCTGGGTCCATCACTCAGTTCGAAATTTTGGCCAACCTCTTCGTACAGCATTACCAGCTGAACATGAAGCCGAAGAAGAAGCTCGACTCTCTCTATAGATTGAGGATGGGAGCCGACGAAAGTCTCCGCAGCTTCACAAGGCGATTCCGCAACGAGCACGCTGCCCTCTCTGGGAGACATCTGGATGATGAAGCTATCATGTTAGCTTTACAGAATGCACTCCGCTTCGACCAACATATCTACAATAACTTTATCCGCAATCCCCCTCCTTCTCTTGGTTCTATGTTTGATCGAATCCAGAGAGAGATTGAGGTTGAAGATGGTCAAGTACCTCGAAAAGGGCGAGAAACGAAGCGAAGACCCGCGGAAAGAGAAGCTCCCAAGTATGCTGCCAAAGCCCACAACGCTGAGGCAGTAGCCCCTCTAGCCAACAAGCGATCAAAGAATGACGGACGTCGATCTCCAACGAAGACCACTTTCACCGAGTGGAATTTTCCAATTGAGCAGATACTCGACCGCATTCAACACGAGGAGTTCCTTCGAAGGCCCAATCCTCTTCAGCCAAACTCAAAATTTACGGCTGACAAAACAGTTTATTGTGACTTCCACCGAAGTCATGGCCATTCCACCGATCGGTGCTATCGGCTGAAGTTCCATCTTGAAGACTTATTACGAGAAGGTCACCTTCAAGAGTTCGTCAAGGACGGACAAGATCAACGTCGAACCTCTGCAAAGGGGAAAGAAGCATGTTGGATCCATCAAATCTCCTCCAACCGATCATCTATCTCTGTGAATGCCAACGTCTTTGGTATTCATGGAACATTGCACAATCAAACCCTGACCGGGAAGGAAGTGGATCAGCAGGTTCGACGCATCTTCCACGTTCATTCTGTTGCAAACAAGGAGGATACCTGGATCGAGAAGCCTATCGAAGGTTTGGCTTGGCCATCCATTGTTTTCAACGACTCCGATCTTCAAGGAGTTCATACTCCCCATCGAGACCCCCTGGTCTTGAAACTCCTCATCGATGGAAGCACCGTCAATCGAATCCTTATCGACACTGGGAGCTCCATCGATATTATGTTCTCAGATTGTTTCAAACGTCTGGGAAATAAATACTCAATCCTCGACGTCGTCCCGACCTTGATCACTGGCTTCAATGGCGAACAAAGCATTACGGTGGGAGAATCGAGATTCACTCTCGACCTTAGCCGAGAGACTCGAGTCTCGGTAAGGTTTGCAATTGTCGAAGGAGTGTCCAGCTACAACGCCATTCTCGGGCGACCATTCCTCCACCAGATCAATGCCATCTCCTCTTCTTACCACCAACTACTCAAGTTTGCAACGGGAGAAGGCATTGTTTGCATACGAGGCGATCAGCAAGCTGGGAGATCTTGTGAGGCTGCTGCAGCTAAAACAGATCGTAAGATCAATATTGCTCCTCCAAAGCGGCCACGAGATGAAGCTGGTCCCTCTTCGCAATAGCAATCAAAAGAGATTCCACCGATCGAACCCCCACCAATCGAATGGGAAGCCTCACCTTCAATTGAAGAAATCATCCCTATCAATATCGGCAGTGGAGATCTCCCTCGGCAAACATTTATCAGTACCGGTCTTAGCGACACAGAAGCGCGAGACATGGTATCCTTCCTTTAGTCCAATATCAACTTCTTCGCTTGGTGTTTCAAAGACATACCTAGTATCAATCCAGATGATGCTTGTCATCGACTTGCGATCAAAGAAGAGGTGAAACCTGTCAAGCAAAAGCCACGCACCATCCGACCAGAGCTACAAGTTGCAGTTCAAGAAGAGATCAGTAAGTTACTCACTGTAGGCTTCATTCGTGAAGTAGAGTATCCTACTTGGATCTCCAATATAGTTGCTGTGCCAAAGAAGAACGGGAAGGTCAGAGTGTGCATCGACTTCACCAACCTCAATAAGACTTGTCCCAAAGATCCATTTCCTATGCCAAGGATAGATAGACTCATCGATGCCACTGTTGGCCACGAGCTATTATCTTTCATGGATGGATACTCTGGATACAATCAAATTCCGCTTCATCCGAGCGATCAAGAGAAGACATGCTTGGTGACTAGCCGAGGTCTCTACTGCTACAACATAATGCCATTCGGCCTCAAAAATGCTGGTTCTACCTATCAAAGGTTAGTCACAAAGATGTTCGAAGGCCAGATCGGTCGCAACGTCGAAGTATACGTCGATGATCTCCTTACCAAAAGCTCCAACAGAGGAAACCATCTATCCGATCTGACTGAAACATTCCAAATCCTTCGAAAGTATCGCATGAAGCTCAATCCGGCTAAGTGTGCTTTTAGAGTTCAATCGGGCAAATTCCTGGGTCACCTGGTGACCAGGAGGGGCATTGAAGCCAACCCCGACCAAATTCGAGCCATCCTCGATATGCCATCACCTACCAATCGGAAGGAAGTACAACGTCTCACTGGAAGACTTGCCGCCCTCAATAGATTCATCTCCAAGTCCTCCGACAAATGTAAGCCACTCTTCGACAAGCTACGAAAGGCGGATACATCTGGGTGGAGTCCAATTTGCGAAGAAGCTTTTCAGGACATCAAGAAATATCTGATGCAAGCTCCAATCCTGACGGCTCCGCTTCCTAAAGAAAATCTGTGGCTCTATCTCGCCGTCACTGATCAAGCCATCAGTACGGTCCTAATCAGCAGAAGAGAAGGCACCGAACATTCAGTCTACTACATCAGCCATACTCTTCTCCCTACTGAAACCCGCTATTCAAAAACGGAGAAAGTCATACTGGCTTTGCTCACTGCATCACGACGTCTCCAACCTTACTTCGTCTCCCACCAGATCACTGTCATTTCAGAACATCCACTCAAAGATATCGTTGACAAAGCTGGTCGAGCTGGTCGAATGACCAAATGGGTGATCGAAATGAGTGCTCTGGGGATTCAATTCGAATCTCACACTTCCATCAAAGGTCAAGCTATTGCTGTTTTTCTAACCGACTTTCTAGTTAAAGACCCCATCACTTGGGAAGAAGATGTCGATATGCGCTTAGAAGATGAAGCTGATCCTCCGTCCAATCCAACTATAAAAGCTGATTCAAACCTTGAGAGTATTACCACTACTCCTCCCTGGAAGCTTTATACTGATAGAGCTTCAAGTGCGATCGGTTCGGGAACTGGGATAGTCTTGATATCCCCCGAGCAAGATCATTTTCAGAAGGCTACTCTCCTTGGATTCAATGCCACCAACAACGAAGCTAAATATGAAGCACTTATCTCCGGACTCGAAATGGCTGAATCCCTGGGAGTGGATAGAATCATCGTCTATAGCGACTCCCAGCTGATTATAAGGCAAATCAACGAAGAGTACACGGCTCGTGAAGAAAGAATGCAGCTCTACTTGGCCCTAGTACGACGTCTTCAACAACGTTTTACTAGTACTGATTTCGTTCAAATCCCAAGAGCAGAGAATCGAGAAGCAGATGCCTTAGCCAATGCTGCCTCAGTCCTTGGAGACTCACTCGGAGGAAGGCAAATACAAATTGATTATCAAGAGATGCCCAAGACCACCCCTGAACAACAGATCATTGTTACCACAAAGAGATCTGGGGGTGGAGATCAAATGGTATTGAACCTTACCACCGCAAGTGAGTTTGAGGATTGGAGACTGCCAATTTTCAACTTCTTCAAACATGGTGAAATACCCGAAGATCCGAATCAATCTCGAAGACTTCAAAGGAAGCTCCCATGCTACATCATTCAAGGAGAAGATCTATACTTCAAGTCTCACAATGGGATAATGCTCAAATGCATTGACCCTGAACAAGCAAAGGCGATCTTGATTGATATCCACTCTGGGGCCTGCGGGAATCATTTGGGAGGAAGATCACTTGAAGCCAAGACGAAATTGCAAGGCTACTACTGGCCAACAATGGCAAGGGATGCTCACCAAGTGGTTCAAAGGTGTGAGCCGTGCCAACGACACGCTCGTGCTATCCATCTTCCTACAGATGAGCTTCACCAACTATCAAGTCCATGGCCTTTCCATCAGTGGGGGTTGGACTTCTTGGGTCCTTTCCCACCAACTCCAAGCAAGAAGAAGTATCTACTGCTGGCCACGGATTACTTCACAAAATAGGTTGAAGTTGTGCCACTCTTCCGAGAGACCGATGATGAAGTGATCAAATTCATTTGGCACAATATCTTCTCAAGGTTGGTACACCTCAAGTTCTTGTTGCGGACAATGGGGCTCAATTTGATTCCGACAAGTTTCGAGAGTTCTGCCTAAACAACGGAATCAAACTTTTTTATTCAACTCCAAGATATCCGCAGTGCAATGGTCAAGCTGAAGCCTCCAATAGAGCTATTCTTGGTATACTCAAGAAGAAGCTCAATGATAAGAAAGGATTGTGGGAACAAGTCCTACCTGAAGTTCTTTGGGGATATCGCACAACTCCGAGAAGATCGACAGGGTTCTCACCCTTTCGTCTGACATATGGATCGGAAGCAGTACTCTCAACAGAAAATATATCAAATACTCTTAAGACCAGAGCAGTTGAAGAAGGGATCAATGAAGAGCTTCGAGTCAATGATCTGGACTTCTCTAAAGAACTAAGAGACCAAGCATCCATTCGTGTAGCGAAGTATCAGCAAAAGATCAAACGAGCCTACGATGAGAAGGTCTACAAGAGACAGTTCCCAGTGGGCAACCTAGTTCTCAGAGCAGTTTTCTACAACACAGAAGAACATAGCAGTGGGAAACTTGCTCCCAACTGGGAAGGTCCGTATATCGTCGAATCAGTAGAAGGCAAAGGCTCTTATCGACTGATTTCACCAGAAGGAGAAAGACTGCCACGAGCTTGGAATGCTAGGCACCTTAAATTGTTCTATCCATGATGTAAATACCATGATGAATAAAGTTCTCTTTCAAATGTTCAAGTGTGCAAATGTTCAGCTTTTCAATTCAAGTTCTGAAGCAGTTTCAAATCGTCTACATTCAAATTACCAGGTCATTTAACAAGTTTGGGTACTTGAGTTGCGACTCAACCCCTTACAGGCAAATGTTAAACGGTTTCGGGTTGTGCTACAACACAACCTTCAAATTACTACATCTATTTAACATGTTTGGGAGCTTTGTGTTGCGACACTACCCCTTACTTAGAACTGTTGAATGGCCTTCAATTTCAAAATTCAATATCGTTCTTACAGGTTTGGGTGCTTGAGTTGCGACTCAACCCCTCACATATAAATGTTAACGATTTCGAGTTGCATCGCAACAACCTTCAATTTTCAAGTTACAACAAGTTTGGGTAATCGAGTTGCGACTCGACCCCTTACATTCAAGAGATTGTATCCATTCCACATTCCAATGCTATCCAGAACATTATATTCGAAGACAATCAACACAAGGGACATCCAATTTTCAAACACTAAAAAGATCTCTATTATTATCAAAAATTTGCCAAGTACAGGAGTGAGCTGTTACATGTCAAGAGTTTGCAAGTACAAACAACAAGAAAGAAGATAAAGATCTCAAGGTTTGGCCACGCTTGGCGCACGCGACTTCTCTCCCTCGGATCCAGCATTAGCCTTGCTCGCAGTCAAAGCCTTAGAGGATCGAACACTGCTGACGTGGACCCTGAGTGCTTCCACCGCCTTCTCGGCCGTTTCTCTGTAATTCTTGCATTCAGCCTGCGCATGCTCCAGCTCCTTTTTGAAAGTTTCCTCCTTGGTAGCAAAAGAAGCCTCCTTGGCATCAAGAGCAGCTTCTCTGGCAGCGAGAGCAGCTTCCCTATCAGCAACTTGGCTCTTCAGTTCCGATAATTCCACAGATCGGTCGTGAGCCAGGGTCTCGATCCTGAAGAACAGATTCTTCAACTCCTCGAGCTCGTGACCCCGGGCCTCGTAACCGTTCTGCCAGCCCTTGCTTTCGAGCTTCTCCTTGCGGAGAGCCTCAATCTTGGCCTTGAGAGGATCTTTCTTTGAGGAAAGAACCTCCCTCAGCTTATCCCTCTCCTCGTGGGCAGCCTCCAGTTCAGCTGTCAAATGGGACACCTCAGATGAAGCCTCCCGTTCTCCTGCCTTCCTGAAGAGCTTGCTCGCAAATTTCAAAACTGCTGAGTTCTGCAAAGAGACAAAAGAGTTAGAATTATTTTGAAGATACAATTCAAATGATTGATCGAGCAGATGCACATACCACTACTTCAAGCCAATCAAAGGCTTCGTCCAGAGTAGCTTCCGGAAGGTTGTAAAGCTTCCGAATCACACCAGTGGGGTGGTTGATGTCAACCTCACCCAAATTCTTTATCTTCTGAGTCGAGCCAGCAGGCGTACCTACAATCAACACAAAAATTCAAAGAGTTAGAATGATTTCAAAACTTCAAAGGCAAGGCAATCAAGGCAAATTAGTACGGATACCTGAGACATCGACTCGAGGAGCCTTTCCCTTCGCACGATCAGAGCTCTTACACCGAGGGGTCGACTTCTCCTTAGTGGGAGTTGGCTCTGGCTGGGGTTGGGGAGTCTCATCACCTACCCGGCTTCCTCTCTCCTAGTGTGTAGGAGAGGGAACATCTCGAGGAGGTGAGACCCCCCCTTCATCTTGGTGCCCGCTCGAATGCTCGAGCCCGGCCACGATGAGTGCCATCTCTTCAGCCAGAGAACGCGTAGGGGTGGGGGTTGTTCAACCTCCAGACCCCCGCTTGTAGTCGCACCTTCGAGACAGGGAGTAACTGGAGGAATTTGGTCGAGGGGTGTGGGGTTGCTTCCAACCCCACCACTCCCCAAAAACTTGATCTTGAAGCGCACTGGGCGCTTCTTCAACTCCTCAAAATGATAAATGGGCTGTACCTTTTGGAATCTAATCCGGGTCAGAGGCTCGCAGCGGAAGCGATTTGGCGGTCGAAAGACCGTTCATGGTGCACGTTACACGATTTAAACTTTCATTGAAACTAATCTACATATGTGTGCATGTGTATGCACGAGAATCGAAAACCCCTAACGGCAATCTAGCGTAATGATTAACTAGCATGCATGCAAATCATAATGCTCGCTAGATCTACATGTTAGATTACACATACCTTTCGTACGGATCTTTTAACCGCGGAGAATTGTCTTCTTTGTCGATGGAGATGGAAGATCGTTCGCGAAGATGCCGATGGTACGAATGGAGATGTTGCCTTCTTGTTCACCCGATCTCACACGATGCATGGAACGTCGCTCTCGGATCTCTGAGTGCCTCCGAAGAATGACCCTTCTCCTTCTTCAGAACTCCATGCGAGGAAGATGAAGTAGCAAGCGGGAAACGGGAAACGGGGATTGAATAGGGAGAGAACTAGAGAGATTAGAGAGAGAGGGGGTTTGGATTTTGCATCACATGGGGCCGGCGCCCATAGCTCCCTTTATAGGGCCGGCCAACCCCCTTGGATAAAGATCCAAGGGGATAATGACCCCCCACGATTATCTCTCCATTATCTCCTTTTTATCTCTCCGCGTATTTATCCGTTTTTCCCACTTTTTAGGGCTCGATCTTAACCGATTTATCGCCCCATCCCTATCTATATGGCCGGCCCTATAGATGAGGGATTCTTATCCCTACATCATAGGGCCGGCCCTAGTGAGGTGTCCCACCACTAGGGTCGGCCAACAGTGAGGTCCGGCAGAGTGAGGTTTTTACTAAAACGCCCCGACGCCTCATTTTGACCATTTCTAGTGTGCGATACCTAGCGGCCATTACTTAAGTGATCTTTACTAGTTACCTACTATTAACTGAGGCCACCGGAGGGTGCCTCTAGCAAAGTCAACTAGTCAACTCGCAACATACCCCGGTGCATCGCACCTATGCAGCGAAGTTCACTTATGGCTAGGGATTACTACATACGACTCTGCACTAGTCTCGGGCTCAACCCTTAGTACTCGTATGTAGTTACGCATCTACCGTGCTCTAGTGCCAAGCACACACGGAGCATATACTTCTTTCTTCCTCATGCTTATGGTGTTCTGAGGAGACGGTTCAAGAACCGTACATAATGTTGATAAGGTGGAACCATCAGGGACCGGGGTTCATGGCTTCCAACTCAAGCTCGATCGACACACTACCCGAGTGTACCATCGATCCTCTGAGCTCGAGTTAACCTGCGTAGCCACCCAGAGTGCGACGCAGGCTACACTCCAATTCACCCAGATTTACTATGTTCTCCATCATACCCCTGCTCTCCGCTTAGTAGTGGTAAACCCGCTGTCCCTCCACTTGATGTCATGATTCACTTCGAGCAGTGAAGACTACCGTCAGACTCGAATGATCATATGACTTGGTTCCTTCCAGATTGACCTATACATCGTACCTCTGATTACCCCGTCGAGTAACCGAACCCGGTCAACAGTCAAACTGATGACCACCAGGCCTGGGTTTGGTACAGTGTAAGTCACACCAAGGAACGCACCTCCCATCAGGGGTGTGGATGGCCTGCAGGAGTGACATGCTAATGCAACGCCAGCCGGGTAACCCAGTACACCGTGGTTTTGGATCACTGCATATGGACCCTCACACATTGGTGCGCCAAAGCACCACGCAACTGGTTAGTCCATCAGACGTGGTTCCTCAGGGTTTAGGACCGTTTTACCCTAAGCAGAAACACGACTTAGTGTACCAGTGTCTGCTCACTGATCTGTACATCGTGTTAGTTCCGTTCAGCCACAGACACTGTGCCTGGTGATGACCATGGTGAAGACATCCCATGAACTGTCATCGCCAACAGCTTAACATGATGAGGCGACCAACCTGATCATAGCTGGGAACTTATTTAGGTTATATGGGACCAATCCACTCAGTCTTCAACTCAGTGGACTACCATATAACCATGGCTCTCTGTTCTCAAAAGAACACGTAACTATGTTACGCACCTATATGCATCTCATATAATAATTGCTATCAATCTTTATTAGACCAAAACATAAAGTTTTACAAGCTTAGAACACATCAATCCTAACAATCTCCCACTTGGTCTAGCGAAGCAAAACGGTTTTGACTCCCATCGCGTCCACATGTCGCTCGAATGCCTTGGTAGGTATTGCCTTTGTGAAAGGATCAGCAACATTATCTGTAGATGCAATCTGTGTCACCGCTACTCGCCCTTGCTTTTGAAACTGCCGAATCAAGTGGAACTTGCGCTCGATGTGCTTCCCCTTTTGGTGATGTCTTGGCTCCTTAGCTTGTGCTACCGCCCCACTATTGTCGCAGTAAAGCACAATAGGTAACTGGGCCTCTGGTACGCACCCCAAATCCGTAAGGAATTTCTTGAGCCATACCGCCTCTTTGGCTGCCTCGCACGCTGCAACGTACTCAGCCTCTGTGGTAGAGTCTGCGATGCATTTCTGCTTCACACTCTGCCAACTAACCGCTGCTCCTCCTAACATAAACACAAAACCTGATGTCGACTTCCTGGATTCCAAATCTGATATAAAGTCATAATCTGTGTATCCAATCGGCGTCAGTTCTTGTGCAGTGTAAACCAACTCGTAGTCCCTTGTTCTACGAAGGTACTTGAGTATACACTTCACTGTTGTCCAGTGATCTGGACCCGGATTCGAATGAAACCGACCCATCATGCCTACTGCGAAACAGATATCTGGCCTTGTACAATGCATAGCATACATTAGACTACCTAATGCCGAGGCATAAGATATCTTCTGCATTTCTGCTCTCTCCTCAGGTGTCTTAGGACATTGATCCTTAGACAGTTTTATGCCATGTCTAAATGGCACAAAACCCTTCTTGGAGTCTTGAATGTCAAACCTAGCCATAACCTTATCTATATACGCGGCCTGTGACAGTGAGAGAATCCTGTTCTGGCGATCACGTGTTACCTTGATCCCCAAAACATAACTCGCTTCACCTAGGTCTTTCATATCGAACTGTGTTGACAACCAGACCTTTACCGTTGACAATGTTCCTACATCATTTCCAATGAGTAGAATATCGTCTACGTAAAGTATCAAATATACTACTGTGGTCTTATCATTCCTCTTGTATACACATGGTTCATCCTCGTTTTGAGTAAATCCATACGACTGGATTGCCTGATCAAAACGGATGTTCCAACTTCTAGATGCTTGCTTTAGTCCATAAATGGACTTCTGCAACTTGCAAACTAGATGTTCCTGACCCTCTGACTCAAAGCCTGGTGGCTGAATCATATAAATGTCTTCTTCCAAATTTCCGTTAAGGAATGCTGTCTTGACATCCATTTGCCAGATCTCCCAGTTGTAATGGGCTGCAATGGATAGGAGGATCCGAATAGACTTTATCATAGCTACCGGCGAGAAGGTTTCGTCAAAGTCAATCCCTTCTCTCTGGGTATAACCCTTGGCAACTAATCTAGCTTTATAAGTCTCTATTGTACCATCGGATCGTCTCTTCTTCTTATACACCCACTTACACCCAATAGGTTTAATATTGGATGATGGTGTAACAAGAGTCCAGACTGCGTTATGGGACATTGATTCAATTTCTGCCTCTATAGCCTTTTGCTAGTTAGAGCTGTCAGAAGCTCCCACTGCCTCATCGTAGCTCAGTGGGTCATCCTCCTGACCCTCTGGATCAACCAATAAGGTTTCTCCATAGTATCTGTCAGGAGCTCTGATGTTTCTCCCACTGCGACGAGGTGGTGGTGGTGTTACAGGATTAATAGGTTCTACAGTATCTAGTATATTATTATCTGTAATGTCAGCTCCCACTATGCTTTTGGATGCGCTCTCTGATCTAGTACCCAGTAGCTCATCCAGAACTACCTTACTAGCAGGCTTGTGGTCCATAATATAATCATGTTCCAGGAAAATGGCATTCGTTGAAACGATTACCTTCTTTTCCTCAGGATCATAAAATAGTCCACCTTTAGTCTCTTTGGGATATCCTACAAACAGACATGCTTTGGACTTTGGCTCCATCTTTTCCCTCTTGTCTATCCGCATATGTGCAGGACATCCCCATATTCTGAAATGCTGTAGTGTTGGCTTTTGCCTTGACCACAGTTCTCTAGGGGTCTGAGGCACTGATTTAGACGGAACGTGGTTCAGAACATATGCTGCTGTCTGAAGGGCATATCCCCAAAAGGTCGTTGGTAAACAAGCATATCTCATCATGCTTCGAACCATGTCCAACAAGGTTCGATTCCTTCTCTCAGAGACTCCATTCTGTTGTGGGGTACCTGGAGCAGTTAACTGGGATGTAATCCCATGCTCCACCAAATACCCAAGGAACTCGTCAGATATGTATTCACCTCCTCGATCAGATCGAAGGGTTTTTATACATTTACCTGTCTGCTTTTCTACTTCAGCCCTGAACTCTTTGAACATGTCAAAGGATTCCGACTTCCGATGCATAAGATAAATGTAACCATATCTTGAGTAATCATCTGTAAAAGTGATGAAGTACTCATGGCCTCCTATCGCCTTGATGCTCATGGGTCCACATACATCTGAATGGATTAACTCCAATACCTCAGTAGCTCTCACTCCTTGGCCTTTGAAGGCCCTCTTGGTCATCTTGCCTTCCAGGCAGGATTCACAGGTGGGAAGGATCTCCGTAGGATCTGTTTCCAGAAGCCCGGCCTTTACCAACCTATGGATCCTATCTAAGGCAATATGGCCAAGCCGTAAGTGCCACAATTGGGTTAAATTCTCCGAAGGTTTTTTACGCTTAGATGAATTAACATTAAATGCTGAAGTTATTATGTTATCTTTCTCAAATTTAGGACTGACAATATAGAGATGATTCTGAACCATTCCTCTTATTATAAAAGTTCCATTCAGTTTAAAAGACACACCAGAAGTATCAAAATAAACTGAATAACCTTCATTAACTAAAGAAGAAACAGAAATTAAGTTACGTCGCAAGGACGGTACATAAAAGACATCTCTAAGAGTCAAAGTCTTATTATTCGAAAAACTAAGAGTAACATCTCCAATAGCTTCAGCAGCAGCAACGGCCTCAGTTCCCATGCTCAAGGTCACCTCTCCATCAAGCAACCTTCTGCTTTCCTGAAACCCCTGAAGAGAGTTACAGGCATGGTTAGTGGATCCTGAATCCACAATCCAACTAGCAAAAGAACTATTACTTGAAAGAAATGTTTCAACAACTAAGAGTTGTAGATTACCTTCTCCGGCATTCCGAGGTTGCTTACAGTCCTTCTTCCAATGACCCTTCTGGCCACACCGGAAACACTTCGTGCCCGGTTTCTTTGATTCTCCAGACCCAGAGGCCCCAGCAAAGTCCTGCACAGGCTCAGACTTAGGTTTCTTTTTATGTTTCTTGCCTTGAGGTTTACCAGGCTTCTTGAAGGATCTGTGTTGCACGTGAAGTGCTTCGCCCTTCTGCTTGAAGCCATCCTCAGCTGCCTAAAGAGCTCCCAGAAGCTCTGCATTTGTCATAGCCAACTTGTTCAAATTAAAGTTGGTGACAAAGCCTTCAAAGGCTCCAGACAGTGACGAGAAGAAGATGTCTGTCATCACCTCGCCTTCTAGCACAATGTCCATGGTAGCTAGTTCATTCTGGAACCCAAACATTTTCATCATGTGTTCCCGAACCAGCGTCCCATTGGACATCTTAGTGCCGACGAGTTTCTTAATGGTAAGGTATCGCATAACGCGATTGTGACCTTCAAACATCTCCTTCAGGTACAACATCATGTCAGAAGCGTCGGGCATCTCCTCGACTTGCTTCTGCAGAGTTGTTTGCAAGGATGCTATAATATAGCATTTACATATTTCATTAGATTCCTTCCAGTCAGTGAATGCCTTTAACTGTGCCTCTGTGGCATTGGGTCCTGGTAAATCTGGCTCAGGGTCATTCAGGGCTGACATATGTTTACCTATCCTTAAGACTAGGTATAGGTTGCGCTTCCAGTCCTCATAGTTGGGACCGGTAAGTTTGTGGTCATTTAGGATAGCGGACAGGGGGTCTAACTTGGTCATCTGAAAATAAAAGACTGAATATATGAGATGCATGAAAACTTATTTTATGGATTTTTAAAACAAGCTAATTATATCCATATGACAACGCTACCCTCAAGCGAAGCCATCTCTATGGATTAATTAACCATGTATGTAAGATCTCGGAGTAGGCTACACCTGTCCGAGGGGGCAGTGTGCAGGTCTTCCGCTTACACGGATCTTTCCCTTGACCCTATTCAAATCTGCCAACTACGGGCTTTGATGGACCATGGTTATCTTTTGGCCAGTACCACGTGATCACCGTTGTCTTCGCAACGAATACCTCACGTGTACTTAGGATGCTTACCCACGAGCTTAGGTAATTACGGCACGGGAATTCTAACGGCCCCCACGAGGGTGAGTAAAGCCTGAACACTTGGCACCGTAACCGCCATATCCCGAAGGAGATCACTAAGTAGCTTGGCATAGAAAAACACAGCTCTCACCCGAGGGGGTTGTTGAGTTACGCCCTTCCACCCGAGTATGAAGTGATTAGCCGTGGAGGCCAGAGAATCTCTAAAAGTCCTCTATTACATCCCTTATAATTCTGAGGGTTATTTTGCGAGTATGAATTTATGCAAATGCAAAGGTAGCGACCTCCTATATACTAGACCCTGGTCACACCATGCTCCCACTAGCGTTCAAACCTTTCGCCTAGCATTAATCACTCTCGGAATATCATAGTCCCTGCCTCAAGTGGATTTCTCCATTCAAGGGTCACATTACATATTCCAAGAGTATCGATGCTTTGCAAAATTGGTTATCACGCTAATGCTCTGGAGCTAATCCTAGAGTCAGACTCACTGGAAAGGACTCCCACTAGTCATGGCGCCTCGCTTATAGATTTGACAATTGATGTTCAATGGATCTCCATCTCATCTTTGATTTCGATGCTGGCCAAATAGGCACACCCGACTAATCGGGTGCTCTCCTAATGGTGGCATAACCATATGTGATGGGATCCCACTAACATCAAAAGTCAACTAAATAATAGGCGTCATCTAGCGGGATCCTAACCTCAAACAGTCGCTTGGACCGGAGGGGAAAGGCATCCCTCTGAAGACAGATAATCACATTATCTCATCGGGGTTCGATATGAAGCATAAAGAACTAATTAAAGAAAACAACCATTAAAACTGAATTAAGTTCAGGGTCCGACCCCTGAACCTAATTAGCACAGCGCAGGCCTCTAGCTTTCTTCGCAAGGTTCCTCGGTCCGGCTCCTTCGTCGCGCTCGCGAACACTTTGCCGGATCGTCTTCATCCTCCAGGGTTCCGCTTCCGCTCCCGATGGTGGATTTCTTTGGCACGTCTTTCTTCTCAATCTGTAACCGAAAAAGTCTAGTACGCTACGAGCAAGTGCTCGGTCGTACACAATTTCCTAGAAAGAAAAGAAAATACACCTAGGAAAAAGGCCATGGGAAACCGAGGATGGTCAACCCCCATCACTCGCCCAATCTAAGGCTTAATTACATATCCACACACAGAAAGCAAATCCAGACAATTGCTAACTCGGGGTCCGACCCCCGGTAGCAAGCACAAAGCATAGATCGAGATTTTTTATAGCGGCGCCCTGCAAGAATGATTAATAGAACAAGCACAATCTATACATATGCATGATCTAAGCGTAAGAACCCCGATGATCTTACGCATTCATCATGCGCACACATGTTCGTTTCATGAAAAAATGTGAAACGTACACCACTAATGCGGCTCTGATACCAATTGTTGAAATCTAATCCGGGTCAGAGGCTCGCAGCGGAAGCGATTTGGCGGTCGAAAGACCGTTCATGGTGCACATTACACGATTTAAACTTTCATTGAAACTAATCTACATATGTGTGCATGTGTATGCACGAGAATCGAAAACCCCTAACGGCAATCTAGCGTAATGATTAACTAGCATGCATGCAAATCATAATGCTCACTAGATCTACATGTTAGATTACACATACCTTTCGTATGGATCTTTTAACCGCGGAGAATTGTCTTCTTTGTCGATGGAGACGGAAGATCGTTCGCGAAGATGCCGATGGTACGAATGGAGATGTTGCCTTCTTGTTCACCCGATCTTACACGATGCACGGAACGTCGCTCTCGGATCTCTGAGTGCCTCCGAAGAACGACCCTTCTCCTTTTTCAGAACTCCACGCGAGGAAGATGAAGTAGCAAGCGGGAAACGGGGATTGAATAGGGAGAGAACTAGAGAGATTAGAGAGAGAGGGGGTTCGGATTTTGCATCACATGGGGCCGGCGCCCATAGCTCCCTTTATAGGGCCGGCCAACCCCCTTTGATAAGGATCCAAGGGGATAATGACCCCCCACGATTATCTCTCCATTATCTCCTTTTTATCTCTCCGCGTATTTATCCGTTTTTCCCACTTTTTAGGGCTCGATCTTAACCGATTTATCGCCCCATCCCTATCTATATGGCCGGCCCTATAGATGAGGGATTCTTATCCCTACATCATAGGGCCGGCCCTAGTGAGGTGTCCCACCACTAGGGTCGGCCAACAGTGAGGTCCGGCAGAGTGAGGTTTTTACCAAAACGCCCCGATGCCTCATTTTGACCATTTCTAGTGTGCGATACCTAGCGGCCATTACTTAAGTGATCTTTACTAGTTACCTACTATTAACTGAGGCCACCGGAGGGTGCCTCTAGCAAAGTCAACTAGTCAACTCGTAACATACCCCGGTGCATCGCACCTATGCAGCGAAGTTCACTTATGGCTAGGGATTACTACATACGACTCTGCACTAGTCTCGGGCTCAACCCTTAGTACTCGTATGTAGTTACGCATCTACCGTGCTCTAGTGCCAAGCACACACGGAGCGTATACTTCTTTCTTCCTTATGCTTATGGTGTTCCGAGGAGACGGTTCAAGAACCGTACATAATGTTGATAAGGTGGAACCATCAGGGACCGGGGTTCATGGCTTCCAACTCAAGCTCGATCGACACACTACCCGAGTGTACCATCGATCCTCTGAGCTCGAGTTAACCTGCGTAGCCACCCAGAGTGTGACGCAGGCTGCACTCTAATTCACCCAGACTTACAGTGGTAAACCCGCTGTCCCTCCACTTGATGCCATGATTCACTTCGAGCGGTGAAGACTACCGTCAGACTCGAATGATCATATGACTTGGTTCCTTCCAGGTTGACCTATACATCGTACCTCTGATTACCCCGTCGAGTAACCGAACCCGGTCAACAGTCAAACTGATGACCACCAGGCCTGGGTTTGGTACAGTGTAAGTCACACCAAGGAACGCACCTCCCATCAGGGGTGTGGATGGCCTGCAGGAGTGACACGCTAATGCAATGCCAGCCGGGTAACCCAGTACACCGTGGTTTTGGATCACTGCATATGGACCCTCACACATTGGTGCGCTAAAGCACCACGCAACTGGTTAGTCTATCAGACGTGGTTCCTCAGGGTTTAGGACCGTTTTACCCTAAGCAGAAACACGGCTTAGTGTACCAGTGTCTGCTCACTGATCTGTACACCGTGTTAGTTCCGTTCAGCCACAGACACTGTGCCTGGTGATGACCATGGTGAAGACATCCCATGAACTGTCATCGCCAACAGCTTAACATGATGAGGCGACCAACCTGATCATAGCTGCGAACTTATTTAGGTTATATGGGACCAATCCACTCAGTCTTCAACTCAGTGGACTACCATATAACCATGGCTCTCTGTTCTCAAAAGAACACGTAACTATGTTACGCACCTATATGCATCTCATATAATAATAACTATCAATCTTTATTAGACCAAAACATAAAGTTTTACAAGCTTAGAACACATCAATCCTAACAGTACCCTCCGGCCATCACCCTCTGCGTCTAGCACGTCCTCCATACGATGGGCCCTAGCCTCGTCGATGGGGATAGGCTGTGAGTCTTCTTCTTCTTCTTCACCACTAGTGGGGGTGGGAGGAATTCCTTCCTCACCACCCCCATGACCTTCGTCACCACCAGTGGGGGTGGGAGGAATTTCTCCCTCACCACCCCTATTTCCACCATCCCTATCAGTAGGGGTGGGAGGAATGTCATCCTTACCACCCCTATCACCATCTTCCTCGTCATCATTGCCTCCATCGTCACTTCCATCCTCTTCGTCCTCTTCACCTCCCTCTTCATCCTCTTCTTCTTCTTCGTCTTTCTTCTTTTCTTCCTTCTTCTGTGCCTTCTCCTCCTCTACAATGATCTTTCTCTTTTTCTTTGCCGGGCCCCGTTGGGATACCAACTTCTCTTCTGCGGTGGGCAAGCTGCGCCTCGCACCATGGGCTTTCTTCTCGACCCGGACCCTTCTGGTAATCTTGCCCGACTGAGGATCCTCCTCATAGTCGGAATACAAGACTTTGTTATCTTCATATCTGACCTGCAAGCAGTGAAGGAGATTGGCGTTGCCATACCTGACCGGGCAGTTCGAGAACTGCTTCCACGATCGAGTACCGCATGTCAATTCCAAGAACAAGTTGTTGATGGCGCTGACTCACTCTAAAGGCCAAGCAAAGGCTCCTCCCGTATAGTACATCTTGATTTCTTTGTTCAAATCATGCCGGGGGGTCTCGGGCACTGATAGAGGGGTCCAAGCACCAGAAACTGAGAGCGGCCAATCAGTGTAAAGCTTATCCGAAGGGATGGTGTCGATGATTGGACGCAGAGCAGAAATGCCAGTCAGGTTGAAGAAAGGGCTGTCTTTTCTCGAAGCCCACCGGTAGTGATAGAAGAAATACCCTAACTCGATCCTGGCCTCTTCGCCCTCAGGGATACTGGAATAGCACTCCTTGAGTTCCTTCTGGAAGTCAGACTCTACGCGATAGAAATCGTAGATAACCCTCCAAGCATTCCCAGAGATTTGCCCGGGACAAAGTCTAGACGTGTTCAGAAGCCTCGCGGCAAACGGCAGAAGTGGAAGGCGCAGCCCGCAGTTCAGCTGGCCTATTGTGACCACTGTCCCCATCACCTGTTCCATAATGGCAACATTCACAAAAACTGTCCGCTTATCGATACCGAAGGCAGACAAAACCCCGGGGAGTGATGGTCGAACCTTCCCCTCTGTAAAACAAGACAACAATGTCTGCCACTTCGCCCTCTTCGAGTCTGTGAGTGTCCCTCCGACGTTGTACATGTATTCAGGTTCTTCAGTGAGCGACATCAGAGGACCAAGGACAGATCTCACCTTGGGGATGTGCTCTGGCCTTGATGGAGCTGAAGCAAATCCAACCCCCAAGTGCCTTTTGCCCAATTGACCTAGTTCAATAAGCTCCGCCTTGCCCTTGCCGCGGCCCTTTGGAGCGGATGAGACCTCAGCGACCTCCTTCCCCTTCTTCTTCGAAGGGACCGCACTCATATTCTTCGAGTTACCAGAGGATGCCATTCGATCGATCGAGAGAGTGCAAAGAGCAAGAAATCGAGAGCAAAGAGTGGGGAGTTTGAAAAATTCTGAAAGCACGAGGGAGTTGGTAGTTTTGCACCAAAAATCCAAGCCAGCCAAGGTGGCCTCTTAGCTAACTTGGAGGGGATAACTGTGGGTGCAAATTTTGGCAAGAAGTCTGCAAACAGCGGGACCCACCGGCCTTGCCTGGTGGGCCCCTGAAGACAACAGCGGGACCCACCGGCCCTGCCTGGTGGGCCCCCGAAGGCTTCCGACGGACCCACCGGCCCTGCCTGGTGCACCTCCAAAGACAACAGCGGGACCTACCGGCCCTGCCTGGTGCGCCCCCAAAGACGACAGTGGAGCCCACCAGCCTCACCTGGAGGATCCCCAGATACAACAACAGAAAACCGCCATTTACCACCAGAGAATACTATAAATAGCAGAGCCTTAGAATGCAAATGGATCCGGAGATCAGTGCCATCACCTGATTTCTGATTTCAAAAATCAGAGCTCTGGGATTTCCAACTTCCTATCCTTCCCCTCTCTTTGATCTTCATCTTCTCTTTGAAGAGGTTGAAGGGTGACTTCAGTGATACTCGGCCTGTCGAGATCACTTCAATACAAGTGTTAGTGAATTCGGGTTGCTCCCTAAAGCACGAAGACGTAGGCTTCGGCTGAACTCCGAGATCACATCTCTCGTGCCAGCTCTCTGATTGCATCTCTCTCTCTATTTGCATATCGAAAGCAACGACTTCAATCAACAGATCGAACAACGATCTTCGACTCAAAACTTCAACTGACTGGTGAGGAGAAGTCTTCGGGTCGGCACGAAGATTTTCCCCCACAATTCTAATCCATTCGTACGATCCATTCTAATTCACTCGTGCGATCCATTCTAATTCATTCGCATGAATATATCCATTCTAATTCATTCGTACGATCCATTCTAATTCATTCGCACGATCCATTCTAATTCATTCATATGATCCATTATAATTCATTCGTATGATGCATTCTAATTCATTCGTACGATCCATTCTAATTCATTCACATGAATGTACCCATTCTAATTCATTCGTACGATCCATTCTAATTCATTTGCACGATCCATTCTAATTCATTCGTATGATCCATTCTAATTCATTCGTATGATCCATTCTAAATAATTCATACGATCCATTCTATTTCATTCCTATGATCAATTCTAATTCATTCGCATGAATGTAACCATTCTAATTCATTCTGGCGATCCATTCTAATTCATTCACACGATCCATTCTAATTCATTTGTACGATCCGTTCTAATTCATTCGTACGATCTATTCTAATTCATTCGCACGAATGTATCCATTCTAATTCATTCGTACGATCCATTCTAATTCATTCGCATGATCTGCTCTAATTCATTCCTACGATCCATTCTAATTCATTCGTACGATACATTCTAATTCATTCGCACGAATGTATCCAATCTGATTCATTCGTACGATCCATTCTAATTCATTCGTACGATCCATTCTAATTCATTTGTACGATCTATTCTAATTTATTTGTACGAATGTATCCATTCTAATTCTTACGATCTATTCTAATTCATTCGCATGATCCATTCTAATTCATTCGTACGATCCATTATAACTCATTTGTACGATCCATTCTAACTCATTCGTACGATCCATTCTTACTCATTACTACGATCTATTCTAATTCTTTCGCACGAATGTATCCATTTTAATTCATTCGTACAATCTATTCTAATTCATTCACACGATCCATTCTAATTCATTCATACGATCCATTCTAATTTATTCGTACGATCCATTCTAATTAATTTGTACGATCCATTCTAATTCATTTGCACGAATGTATCCTTTCTAATTCATTCGTATGATCCATTCTAATTCATTCGCACGATCCATTCTAATTAATTTGTACGATCCATTCAGATTCATTCATACGAATGTATCCATTCTAATTTATTCGTACGATTCATTCTAATTAATTCGCACGATCCATTCTAATTCATTCGTACGATCCATTCTAATTCATTCGTACGATCCATTCTAATTCATTCGAACGAATGTATCCATTCTATTTCATTTGTACGATCCATTCTAATTCATTCGCTCGATCTATTCTAATTCAATCATACGATCCATTCTAATTTATTCGTACGATCCATTCTAATTCAATCGTATGATCTATTCTAATTCACTCGTACGATCTATTCTAATTCATTCGCAAGAATGTGTACATTCTAATTCATTCGTACGATCCATTCTAATTCAATCGCACGATCCATTCTAATTCATTCGTATGATCCATTATAATTCATTCGTGTGAACCAATCTAATTCATTCGTTCGATCCATTCTAATTCATTCGTACGATCCATTCTAATTCGTTCGCACGAATGTATCCATTCTAATTCATTCGTACGATCCATTCTAATTCATTCGCACGATCCATTCTAATTCATTCGTACGATCCATTCTAATTCATTCGTACGAACATTTCTAATTCATTCGTATGATCCATTCTAATTCATTCGCACGAATGTATCCATTCTAATTCATTCTGGCGATCCATTCTAATTCATTCGCACGATCCATTCTAATTCATTTGTACGATCCATTGTAATTCATTCGTACGATCCATTCTAATTCATTCGCATGAATGTATCCATTCTAATTCATTTGCACGATTCATTCTAATTCATTTGTACGATCCATTTTAATTC
The DNA here is from genome assembly GCA_947650365.1 of Chamaelirium japonicum. NCBI lineage: Eukaryota > Viridiplantae > Streptophyta > Magnoliopsida > Liliales > Melanthiaceae > Chamaelirium > Chamaelirium japonicum. The sequence goes on from CANTAL010000123.1 coordinate 374,760, forward strand.
ATTCGTACGATCCATTCTAATTCATTCGCACGAATATATCTATTCTAGTTCATTCGTACGATCCATTCTAATTCATTCACACGATCCGTTCTAATTCATTCATACGATCCATTCTAATTCATTCGTACGATCTATTCTAACTCATTCGTACGATCCATTCTAATTCATTCGCATGAATGTATCCAGTCTAATTCATTTGTACGATCTATTGTAATTCATTCACATGATCCATTCTAATTCATTTGTACGATCCATTCTAATTCGTTCATACGATCCATTCTAATTCATTCGCACAAATCTATCCATTCTAATTCATTCGTACGATCCATTCTAATTCATTCGCACGATCCATTCTAATTCATTCGTACTATCCATTCTAATTCATTCGTATGATCCATTCTAACTCATTCGTACGATCCATTCTAATTCATTCATACGATCCATTCTAATTCATTCGCACGAATGTATCCATTCTAATTCATTCGTACGATCCATTCTAATTTATTCGCACGATCCATTCTAGTTCATTCGTACTATCCATTCTAGTTCATTCGTACGATCCATTCTAATTCATTCGCACGAATGTATGCATTCTAATTCATTCGTACAATCCATTCTAATTCATTCGCACGAATGTATCCATTCCAATTCATTCGTATGATCCATTCTAATTCATTAGCAGGATCCATTCTAATTCATTCATACTATCCATTCTAATTCATTCGTACGATCCATTCTAATTCATTCGTACGAACCATTCTAATTCATTAGTACGATCCGTTCTAATTCATTCGGACGATCCATACTAATTCATTCGTACGAAACATTCTAATTCAATCGCACGAATGTATCCATTCTAATTCATTCGAACGATCCATTCTAATTCATTCGCACGATCCATTCTAATTCATTCGTACAATCTATTCTAATTCATTCGTACAATCCATTCTAATTCATTCGCACGAATATATCCATTCTAATTCATTCGTACGATCCATTCTAATTCATCGCACGATCCATTCTAATTCATTCGTACGATCCATTCTAATTCATTTGCATGAATGTATCCATTCTAATTCATTCGTTCGATCTATTCTAATTCATTCGCACGAATGTATCCATTCTAATTCATTCGTACGATCCATTTTAATTCATTTGTATGATCCATTCTAATTCAGTCGTACAATCCATTCTAATTCATTCGTATGATCCATTCTAATTCATTCACATGAATGTATCCATTTTAATTCATTTGTACAATCCATTCTAATTCATTGGCATGAATGTATCTATTCTAATTCGTTCATACGATCCTTTCTAATTCATTAGTACGATCCATTCTAATTCATTCGTATGATCCATTCTAATTCATTCGAATTCATTTTAATTCATTCGCACGATCCATTCTAATTCATTCGTACGATCCATTCTAATTCATTCGTACGATCCATTCTAATTCGTTCGCACGAATGTATCCATTCTAATTCACTCGTACGATCCATTCTAATTCATTCGCATGAATATATCCATTCTAATTCATTCGTACGATCCATGCTAATTCATTCGCATGATCCATTCTAATTCATTCGTATGATCCATTATAATTGATTCGTATGATGCATTCTAATTCATTCGTACGATCCATTCTAATTCATTCACACGAATGTATCCATTCTAATTCATTCGTACGATCCATTCTAATTCATTCGCAAGATCCATTCTAATTCATTCGTACGATCCATTCTAATTCATTCGTACGATCCATTATAAATAATTCATACGATCCATTCTAATTCATTCCAACGATCCATTCTAATTCATTCGCATGAATGTATCCATTCTAATTCATTCTGGTGATCCATTCTAATTCATTCACACGATCCATTCTAATTCACTTGTACGATCCATTCTAATTCATTCGTACGATCCAATCTAATTCATTCGCACAAATGTATCCATTCTAATTCATTCGTACGATCCATTCTAATTCATTCGCATGATCTACTCTAATTCATTCCTACGATCCATTCTAATTCATTCGTACGATACATTCTAATTCATTCGCACGAATGTATCCATTCTAATTCATTCGTACGATCCATTCTAATTCATTCGTAAGACCCATTCTAATTCATTTGTACGATCCGTTCTAATTCATTTGCACGAATGTATCCATTCTAATTCGTACGATCTATTCTAATTCATTCGCACGATCCATTCTTATTCATTCGTACGATCCATTCTAACACATTCGTACGATCCATTCTAACTCATTCGTACGATCGATTCTTACTCATTCCTACGATCTATTCTAATTCATTTGCACGAATGTATCCAATCTAATTCATTCGTACAATCTATTCTAATTTATTCACACGATCCATTCTAATTCATTCGTATGATCCATTCTAATTTATTCGTACGATCCATTCTAATTTATTCGTATGATCTATTCTAATTCATTCGCACGATCCATTCTAATTCATTCATACGATCCATTCTAACTCAGTCGTACGATCCATTCTAACTCATTCGTACGATCGATTCTTACTCATTCCTACGATCTATTCTAATTCATTTGCACGAATGTATCCAATCTAATTCATTCATACAATCTATTCTAATTTATTCACACGATCCATTCTAATTCATTCGTATGATCCATTCTAATTTATTCGTACGATCCATTCTAATTAATTTGTCCGATCCATTCTAATTCATTCGCACGAATGTATCCTTTCTAACTCATTCGTACGATCCATTCTAATTTATTCGCACGATCCATTCTAATTCATTTGTACGATCCATTCTAATTCATTCGTACGATCAATCCTAATTCATTCGTATGATCCATTCTAATTTATTCGTATGATCCATTCTAATTCATTCGCACGAATGTATCCATTCTAATTTATTCGTACGATCCATTCTAATTAATTCGCACGATCCATTCTAATTCATTCGTACGATCCATTCTAATTTATTCGTACGATCTATTCTAATTCATTCGCATGAATGTATCCATTCAAATTCATTCGTACGATCCATTCTAATTCATTCGTTCGATCTATTCTAATTCAATCATACGATCCATTCTAATTTATTCGTACGATCCATTCTAATTCATTCGTACGATCCATTCTAATTCACTCGTACGATCCATTCTAATTCATTCGCAAGAATGTGTACATTCTAATTCATTCGTACGATCTATTCTAATTCATTCGCATGATTCATTCTAATTCATTCGTATGATCCATTATAATTCATTCGTACGATCCAATCTAATTCATTCGTTCGATCAATTCTAATTCATTCGTACGATCCATTCGAATTCATTCGCACGAATGTATCCATTCTAATTCATTTGTACGATCCATTCTAATTCATTCGCACGATCCATTCTAATTCATTCGTACGATCCATTCTAATTCATTCGTACGATCATTTCTAATTCATTCGTATGATCCATTCTAATTCATTCGCACGAATGTATCCATTCTATTTCATTCTGGCGATCCATTCTAATTCATTCGCACGATCCATTCTCATTCATTCGTACGATCCATTCTAATTCATTCGTACGATCTATTATAATTTATTCGCATGAATGTATCCATTCTAATTCATTCGTATGATTCATTCTAATTCATTTGCACGATCCATTTTAATTCATTTGTACGATCCATTCTAATTCATTCGTACGATCCATTCTAATTCATTCGCACGAATATATCTATTCTAGTTCATTCGTACGATCCATTCTAATTCATTCACACGATCCGTTCTAATTCATTCATACGATCTATTCTAATTCATTCGTACGATCCATTCTAACTTATTCGTACGATCCATTCTAATTCATTCGCACGAATGTATCCAGTCTAATTTATTCGTACGATCTATTCTAATTCAATCACATGATCCATTCTAATTCATTCGTACGATCCATTCCAATTCATTCATACGATCCATTCTAATTCATTCGCATGAATCTATCCATTCTAATTCATTCGTACGATCCATTCTAATTCATTCGCACGATCCATTCTATTTCATTCGTACTATCCATTCTAATTCATTCGTACGATTCATTCTAATTCATTCATACGATCCATTCTAATTCATCCATACGATCCATTCTAATTCATTCGCACGAATGTATCCATTCTTATTCATTCGTACGATCCATTCTAATTTATTCGCACGATCCATTCTAATTCATTCGTACTATCCATTCTAGTTCATTCGTACGATCCATTCTAATTCATTCGCACGAATGTATGCATTCTAATTCATTCGTACAATGTATTCTAATTCATTCGCACGAATGTATGCATTCTAATTCATTCGTATGATCCATTCTAATTCATTAGCAGGATCCACTCTAATTCATTCATATGATCCATTCGAATTCATTCGTACGATCCATTCTAACTCATTCGTACGAACCATTCTAATTCATTTGTACGATCCGTTCTAATTCATTCGCACGATCCACTCTAATTCATTCGTACGAACCATTCTAATTCATTTGCACGAATGTAACCATTCTATTTCATTCGCACGATCCATTCTAATTCATTCGCACGATACATTCTAATTCATTCGCATGATCCATTCTAATACATTCGTACAATCCATTCTAAATCATTCATACGATCCATTCTAATTCAATCGCACAAATGTATCCATTCTAATTAATTCGAACGATCCATTCTAATTCATTCGCACGATCCATTCTAATTCATTCGTATGATCTATTCTAATTCATTCATACAATCCATTCTAATTCATTCGCATGAATGTATCCATTCTAATTCATTCGTACGATCCATTCTAATTCTTCGCATGATCCATTCTAATTCATTCGTACGATCCATTCTAATTCATTTGTACGATCCATTCTAATTCATTTGCGTGAATGTAACCATTCTAATTCATTCATACGATCTATTCTAATTCATTCACACGAATGTATCCATTCTAATTCATTCGTACGATCCATTTTAATTCATTTGTATGATCCATTCTAATTCAGTCGTACAATCCTTTCTAATTCATTCGTATGATCCATTCTAATTCATTCACATGAATGTATCCATTTTAATTCATTCGTACAATCCATTCTAATTCATTCGCATCAATGTATCCATTCTAATTCGTTCGTACGATCCAATCTAATTCATTAGTACGATCCATTCTAATTCATTCGTATGATCCATTCTAATTCATTAATTCGAATCCATTTTAATTCATTCGCACGATCCATTCTAATTCATTCGTACGATCCATTCTAATTCATTCGTACGATCCATTCAAATTCGTTCGCACGAATGTATCCATTCTAATTCACTCGTACGATCCATTCTAATTAATTCGCATGAATATATCCATTCTAATTCATTCGTACGATCCATTCTAATTCATTCGCACGATCCATTCTAATTCATTCGTATGATCTATTATAATTCATTCGTATGATGCATTCTAATTCATTCGTACGATCCATTCTAATTCATTCACACGAATGTATCCATTCTAATTCATTCGTACGATCCATTCTAATTCATTCGCACGATCCATTCTAATTCATTCGTACGATCCATTCTAATTCATTCGTACGATCCATTTTAAATAATTCATACGATCCATTCTAATTCATTCCTACGATCCATTCTAATTCATTCGCATGAATGTATCCATTCTAATTCATTCTGGCGATCCATTCTAATTCATTCACACGATCCATTCTAATTCACTTGCACGATCCGTTATAATTCATTCGTATGATCTATTCTAATTCATTCGCACGAACGTATCCATTCTAATTCATTCGTACGATCCATTCTAATTCATTCGAATTATCTGCTCTAATTCATTCCTACGATCCATTCTAATTCATTCGTACAATACATTCTAATTCATTCGCACGAATGTATCCATTTTAATTCATTCATACGATCCATTCTAATTCATTCGTAAGACCCATTCTAATTCATTTGTACGATCCGTTCTAATTCATTTGCACGAATGTATCCATTCTAATTCGTACAATCTATTCTAATTCATTCGCACGATCCATTCTAATTCATTCGTACGATCCATTCTAACTCATTCATACGATCCATTCTAACTCATTCGTACGATCGAATCTTACTCATTCCTACGATCTATTCTAATTCATTTGCACGAATGTATCCAATCTAATTCATTCGTACAATCTATTCTAATTTATTCACACGATCCATTCTAATTTATTCGTATGATCCATTCTAATTTATTCGTACGATCCATTCTAATTTATTCGTACGATCTATTCTAATTCATTCGCACGATCCATACTAATTCATTCGTACGATCCATTCTAACTCATTCGTACGATCCATTCTAACTCATTCGTACGATCAATTCTTACTCATTCCTACGATCTATTCTAATTCATTTGCACGAATGTATCCAATCTAATTCATTCGTACAATCTATTCTAATTTATTCACACGATCCATTCTAGTTCATTCGTATGATCCATTCTAATTTATTCGTACGATCCATTCTAATTAATTTGTACGATACATTCTAATTCATTCGCACGAATGTATCCTTTCTAATTCATTCGTACGATCCATTCTAATTTATTCGCACGATCCATTCTAATTCATTTATACGATCCATTCTAATTCATTCGTACGATCAATCCTAATTCATTCGTATGATCCATTCTAATTTATTCGTATGATCCATTCTAATTCATTCGCACGAATGTATCCATTCTAATTTATTCGTACGATCCATTCTAATTCATTCGCACGATCCATTCTAATTCATTCGTACGATCTATTCTAATTCATTCGCACGAATGTATCCATTCTAATTCATTCGTACGATCCATTCTAATTCATTCGCTCGATCTATTCTAATTCAATCATACGGTCCATTCTAATTTATTCGTACGATCCATTCTAATTCATTCGTACGATCCATTCTAATTCACTCGTACGATCCATTCTAATTCATTCGCAAGAATGTGTACATTCTAATTCATTTGTACGATCCATTCTAATTCATTCGCATGATTCATTCTAATTCATTCGAATGATCCATTATAATTCATTCGTACGATCCAATCTAATTCATTCGTTCGATCCATTCTAATTCATTCGTACGATCCATTCGAATTCATTCGCACGAATGTATCCATTCTAATTCATTTGTACGATCCATTCTAATTCATTCGCACGATCCATTCTAATTCATTCGTACGATCCATTCGAATTCATTCGCACGAATGTATCCATTCTAATTCATTTGTACGATCCATTCTAATTCATTCGCACGATCCATTCTAATTCATTCGTACGATCCATTCTAATTCATTCGTACGATCATTTCTAATTCATTCGTATGGTCCATTCTAATTCATTCGCACGAATGTATCCATTCTAATTCATTTTGGCGATCCATTCTAATTCATTCGCACGATCCATTCTAATTCATTCGTACGATCCATTCTAATTCATTCGTACGATCCATTATAATTCATTCGCATGAATGTATCAATTCTAATTCATTCGTATGATTCATTCTAATTCATTTGCATGATCCATTCTAATTCATTTGTACGATCCATTCTAATTAATTCGTACGATCCATTCTAATTCATTCGCACGAACATATCTATTCTAGTTCATTTGTACGATCCATTCTCATTCATTCACACGATCCATTCTAATTCATTCATACGATCCATTCTAATTCATTCGTACGATCCATTCTAACTTATTCGTACGATCCATTCTAATTCATTCGCACGAATGTATCCAGTCTAATTCATTCGTACGATCTATTCTAATTAATTCACATGATCCATTCCAATTCATTCGTACGATCCATTCCAATTCATTCATACGATCCATTCTAATTCATTCGCATGAATCTATCCATTCTAATTCATTCATACGATCCATTCTAATTCATTCGCACGATCTATTCTATTTCATTCGTACTATCTATTCTAATTCATTCGTACGATCCATTCTAATTCATTCGTATGATCCATTCTAATTCATCCATACGATCCATTCTAATTCATTCGCACGAATGTATCCATTCTTATTCATTCGTACGATCCATTCTAATTTATTCGCACGATCCATTCTAATTCATTCGTACCATCCATTCTAGTTCATTCGTACGATCCATTCTAATTCATTCGCACGAATGTATGCATTCTAATTCATTCGTACAATCTATTCTAATTCATTTGCACAAATGTATCCATTTTAATTCATTCGTATGATCCATTCTAATTCATTAGCAGGATCCACTATAATTCATTCATACTATCCATTCTAATTCATTCGTACGATCCATTCTAATTCGTTCGTACGAACCTTTCTAATTCATTTGTACGATCCGTTCTAATTCATTCGCACGATCCATTCTAATTAATTCGTACAAACCATTCTAATTCATTTGCACGAATGTAACCATTCTATTTCATTCGTACGATCCATTCTAATTCATTCACACGATACATTCTAATTCATTCGCATGATCCATTCTAATACATTCGTACAATCCATTCTAATTCATTCATACGATCCATTCTAATTCAATCGCACGAATGTATCCATTCTAATTCATTCGAACGATCCATTCTAATTCATTCGCACGATCCATTCAAATTCATTCGTAAGATCTATTCTAATTCATTCGTATAATCCATTCTAATTCATTCGCACGAATGTATCCATTCTAATTCATTCGTACGATCCATTCTAATTCATCGCACGATCCATTCTAATTCATTCGTACGATCGATTCTAATTCATTCGTACGATCCATTCTAATTCATTTGCATGAATGTATCCATTCTAATTCATTCGTACGATCTATTCTAATTCATTCGCACGAATGTATCCATTCTAATTTATTCGTACGATACATTTTAATTCATTTGTACGATCCATTCTAATTCAGTCGTACAATCCATTCTAATTCATTCGTATGATCCATTCTAATTCATTCGCATGAATGTATCCATTTTAATTCATTCGTACAATCTATTCTAATTCATTCGCACGAATGTATCCATTCTTATTCGTTCGTACAATCCATTCTAATTCATTAGTACGATCTATTCTAATTCATTCGTATGATCCATTCTAATTCGTTCGAATCCATTCTAATTCATTCGCACGATCCATTCTAATTCATTCGTACGATCGATTCTAACTCATTCGTACGATCCATTCTAATTCATTCGCACGAATGAATCTATTCTAACTAATTCTTCCGATCCATTCAAATTCATTCGCACGAATGTATCCATTCTAATTCATTCAAACGATCAATTCTAATTCATTCGCACGATCCATTCTAATTCAATTGTAGAATCCATTCTAATTCATTCATACGATCCATTCTAATTCATTAGCACCAATGTATCCATTCAAATTCATTCGTACGATCCATTCTAATTCATTCGCACAATCTATTCTATTTCATTAGTACGATCCATTCTAATTTATTCGTACGATCCATTCTAATTCATTCACACAATCCTTTCTAATTTATTCGTACGATCCTTTCTATTTCATTTGTACGATCCATTCTAATTCATTCGCACGAATGTATCCATTCTAATTCATTCGTACGATCCATTCTAATTCAATCACACGATCCATTCTAGTTCATTCCAACGATCCATTCTAATTCATTCGTACGATCCATTCTTGCTCATTCATACGATCCATTCTAATTCATTCGCACGAATGTATCCATTCTAATTCATTCGTACGATCTATTCTAATTCATTCACACGATCCATTCTAATTTATTCGTACGATCCATTCTAATTCATTCGCACGATTGTATCCATTCTAATTCATTCGTACGATCTATTCTAATTCATTTGCACGAATGTATCCATTCTAATTCATTCGTATGATCCATTCTAATTCATTTGTACGATCCATTCTAATTCATTCATACGATCCATTCTAATTCAGTCGTAAAATCCTTTCTAATTCATTCGTATCATCCATTCTAATTCATTCGCACGAATGTATCCATTCTAATTCATTTGTACAACCCATTCTAATTCATTCGCGTGATCCATTCTAATTCATTCGTACGATCAATTTTAATTCATTCGTATAATCCATTCTAATTCATTCGAACAATCCATTCTAATTCATTCGTATGATCCATTCTAATTCGTTTGCACGATCCATTCTAATTCATTCCTACGATCTATTCTAATTCATTCGTACGATCCATTCTAATTCATTCGTACGATCCATTCTAATTCATTCGCACGAATGTATCCAATCTAATTCATTCGTACGATCCACTCTTATTCATTCGCACAATCCATTCTAATTCATTCGTATAATCCATTCTAATTCATTCGTATGATCCATTCTAATTCAATCGTACGATCCATTCTAATTCATTCGTACGATCCATCCAAATTCATTCACACGAATGTATCCAATCTAATTCATTCGTACGACCCATTCTAATTCATTCGTATGATCCATTCTAATTCATTCGTATGATCCTTTCTAATTTATTTGCACGATTGTATCCATTCTAATTCATTCGTACGATCCATTCTAATTCATTTGGACGATACATTATAAGTCATTTGTACGATCCATTCTAATTCATTCTCATGAATGTATCCATTCTAATTCATTCGCATGATCCATTCTAATTGATTCATACGATCCATTCTAATTCATTCGTACGATCCATTCTTACTCATTCGTACAATCCATTCTAATTCATTCGCACGAATGTATCCATTCTAATTCATTCGTACGATCTATTCTAATTCATTCGCATGACCCATTCTAATTCATTCGTACGATCCATTCTAATTCATTCGTATGATCCATTCTAATTCATCCGTACGAACCATTCTAATTCATTCGCACGAATGTATCCATTCTAATTCATGTGTACGACCCATTCTAATTCATTCGCACGATACATTCTAATTCATTCGTACGATCCATTCTAATTCATTCGTACGATCCATTCAAATTCTTTTGCATGAACCATTCTAGTTCATTCGTACGATCCATTCTAATTCATTCATACGATACATTCTAATTCATTCGTACGATCCATTGTAATTCATTCGTACAATCCTTTCTAATTCATTCGCACGAATGTATCCATTCTAATTCATTCATACGATCAATTATAATTAATTCGTGTGATCAATTCTAAGTCATTCGTACGATCCATCCTAATTCATTTGTACGATCCATCCTAATTCATTCGTATGATCCATTCAAATTCATTCGCACTAATGTATCCATTCTAATTCATTCGTACGATCCATTCTAATTCATTCGTACGATCCATTCTAATTCATTCGCATGATCCATTCTAATTGATTCATATGATCCATTCTAATTCATTCGCACGAATGTATCCATTCTAATTTATTCGTACGATCCATTCTAATTCATTCGCACGATCCATTCTAATTAATTCATAAGATCCATTCTAATTCATTCGCACGATCCATTCTAATTCATTCGTACGATGCATTCTAATTCAGTTGTACAATCCATTCTAATTCATTCGTATGATCCATTCTAATTCATTCGCACGAATGTATCCATTCTAATTCATTCCTACGATCCATTCTATGTCATTCGCATGATCCATTCTAATTCATTCATATGATCCATTCTAATTCATTCGTACGATCAAATCTAATTCATTCGTACGATCCATTCTAATTAATTCGTACATTCCATTCTAATTCATTCGCACAAATGTATCCATTCAAATTTATTCGAACGATCCATTCTAATTCATTCACATGATCCATTCTAATTCATTAGTACGATCCATTCTAATTCATTCGCACGAATGTATCCATTCTAATTCATTCGTACAATCCATTCTAATTCATTTGCACGATCCATTCTAACTCATTTGTACGATCCAAGCTAATTCATTCGTATGATCCATTCTAATTCAGTCGTACGATCCATTCTAATTCATTCACACAAATATATCCATTCTAATTCATTCGTACGATCCATTCTAATTCATTCGTACGATCCATTCTAATTCATTTACACGAATGTATCCATTCTAATTTATTCGTACGATCCTTTCTAATTCATTCGCATAATCTATTCTAATTCATTCGTACGATCCATTCTAATTAATTCGTACGATCCATTATAATTCATTCGTCCGATCCATTCTAATTCATTCGCACCAATATATCCATTCTAATTCATTCGCACGATCCATTCTAATTCATTCCCATGATCCACTCTAATTCATTCGTACGATCCATTCTTATTCATTCGTACGATACATTCTAATTCATTCGCACGAATGTATCCATTCTAATTCATTCATAAGATCCATTCAAATTCAGTCAAACGATCCATTCTAATTCATTCGTTCGATCGATTCTAATTCATTTGGACGAATGTATCCATTCTAATTCATTCGCACGATCCATTCTAATTCATTCGTACAATCCATTCTTATTCATTCATACGATCCATTCTAATTCATTCGCACGAATGTATCCATTCTAATTCATTCATACAATCTATTCTAATTCATTCGCACGATCCATTCTAACTCATTCGTATGATCCATTCTAATTCATTCGTACGATCAATTCTCATTAATTCGTACGATCCATTCTAATTCATTCGCACGAATGTATCCATTCTAATTCATTCATACGATCCATTCTAATTCATTCACATGATCCATTCTAATTCATTCGTAGGATCCATTCTAATTCATTTGTAAGACCTATCCTAATTCATTCTTATGATCTATTTTGATTCATTCGTACAATCCATTCTAATTCATTTGCGAAACTGTATCCATTCTAATTCATTCGTACGATCCATTCTAATTCATTCGCACGAACCATTCTAATTCATTCGTGTGATCCATTCTAATTCATTCGTACGAACCATTCTAATTCATTCGTATGATCCTTTCTAATTCATTCACACGAATGTATCCATTCTAATTTATTCGAAAAACGATCCATTCTAATTTATTCGCACGATCCATTCTATTTCATTCGTACGATCCATTCTAATTCATTCGTATGTTCCATTCTAATGCATTCGTATGATCCATTCAAATTCATTCGCACGAATGTATCCATTCTAATTCATTCGTATGATCTATTCTAAATCATTCGCATGATCTACTCTAATTCATTTGTATGAACCATTCTAATTCATTCGTAAGATACATTCTAATTCATTCGCATGAATGTATCCTTTCTAATTCATTCGTACGATCCATTCTAATTCATACGTACGATCCATTCTAATTCATTCGTACGATCCGTTCTAATTCATTTGCACGAATGTATCCATTCTAATTCATTCGTACGATCCATTCTAATTCATTCGCACGATCCATTCTAATTCATTCGTACGAGCTATTCTAATTCATTCGCATGAATGTATCCATTCTAATTCATTCGTACGATCTATTCTAATTCATTCGAATGATCCATTCTAATTCATTCGTACGATCCATTATAATTCATTCATACGATCCATTCTAATTAATTCGTACGATCCATTCTAATTCATTCGCATGAATGTATCCATTCTAATTCATTCGTATGATCCATTCTAATTCATTCGAATGATCCACTCAACTTCATTCGTACGATCCATTCTAATTCATTCGTACGATCCATTCTAATTCACTCGCATGAATGTATCCATTCTAATTCATTCGTACGATCCATTCTAATTCATTCTCACGATTCATTCTAATTCATTCGTACGATCCATTCTAATTCATTCGTACGATCCATACTAACTCATTCGTACGATCCATTCTAATTCATTCGCACGAATGTATCCATTCTAATTCATTCGTACGATCCATTCTAATTCATTCGCACGATCCATTCTAATTCATTCGTACGATCCATTCTAATTCATTCGCATGAACGTATCCATTCTAATTCATTCGTACAATTCATTCTAATTTATTCGCACGATCCATTCTAATTCATTCATACGAGACATTCTAATTCATTCGCACGAATGTATCCATTCTAATTCATTCGTACAATCCCATTCTAATTCATTCGCACTATCTATTATAAATCATTCATATGATCTATTCTAATTCATTCGTATGATCCATTCTAATTAGTTTGCTTGAATGTATCCATACTAATTCATTTGTACGATCCATTCTAATTCATTCGCTTGATCCATTCTAATTCATTCGTATGATCCATTTTGATTCATTCATACGATCCATTCTTAGTCATTCATACGATCCATTCTAATTCAATCCTACAATCCATTCTAATTCATTCGCACGATCCATTCTAATTTATTCGTACGATCCTTTCTAATTCATTCGCACGAATGTATCTATTCTAATTCATTGGTACGATCTATTCTAATTAATTCACACAATCCCTTCTAATTCATTCATACGATCCATTTGTATTCATTCGTACGATCCATTCTAATTCATACGCACAAATATATCCATTCTAATTCATTCGTACGATCCATTCTAATTCATTCACACGAACCATTCTAATTCATTCGTACAATCCATTCTAATTCATTCGTACGATACATTCTAATTCCTTCGTACGATCCATTCTAATTTATTTGTACGATCTATTCTAATTCATTGATACGATCCATCCTAATTCATTCGTAAGATCCATTCTAATTCATTCGTACGATCTATTGCAATTCATTCGCACGAATGTATCCATTCTAATTCATTCGTACGATCCATTCTAATTCATTTGCATGATCCATTCTAATTCATTCGTACGATACATTCTAATTCATTCACACTAATGTATTCATTCTAATTAATTCGTACAATCCGTTTTAAGTCATTCGCACAATAGATTCTAATTCATTCATACGATCCATTCTAATTCATTCCTACGATCCGTTCTAATTCATTCGCACGAATGTATCCATTCTAATTCATTCGTACGATCCATTCTAATTCATTCGCATGATCCATTCTAATTCATTCGTATGGTCCATTCTAATTCATTCGTACGATCCATTCTTACTCATTTGTACTATCCATTCTAATTCATTCATACAATCCATTCTAATTCATTCGCACGATCCATTCTAATTCATTCGTACGATCCGTTATAATTCATTCGCACGATTGTATCCATTTTAATTCATTCGTACGATCCATTATAATTAATTTACACGATCCATTCTAATTCATTCATATGATCCATTCTAATTCATTCATACGATCCATTCTAATTCATACGCACGAATGTATCCATTCTAATTCATTCGTACGATCCTTTCTAATTCATTCGCATGAACCATTCTAATTCATTCGTACGATCCATTCTAATTCATTCGTACGATACATTCTAATCCATTCCTACGATCCATTCTAATTCATTTGTACGATCCATTCTAATTCATTCGCCCGAATGTATCCATTCTAATTCATTTGTACGATCCATTCTAATTCATTCACACGATCCATTCTAGTTCATTCGTACGATCCATTCTAATTCATTCGTACGATCCATTCTAATTCAGTCGTACGATCCTTTCTAATTCAGTCGTACAATCCATTCTAATTCATTCGTATGATCCTCTCTAATTCATTCGCACGAATGTATCCATTCTAATTCGTTCGTACGATCCATTCTAATTCATTCGCACGATCCATTCTAATTCATTCGCACGATCCATTCTAATTCATTCGTCGGATCTATTCTAATAAATTCGTACAATCCAGTCTAATTCATTCGTACGATCCATTCTAGTTTATTTCGTACGATCCATTCTAATTCATTCGTACGATCAATTCTAATTCATTCGTATGATCCATTCTAAATCATTTGTACGATCCATTCTAATTCATTCGTACGATCCATTCTAATTCATTCGCACGAATGTATCCATTCTAATTCATTTGTACAATCCATTCTAACTCATTCGCACGTTCCATTCTATTTCATTCATACGATCCATTCTAATTCATTCGTACGATCCATTCAAATTCATTCGTACAATCCATTCTAATTTATTCGCATGAATGTATCCATTCTAATTCATTCGTACGATCCATTCTAATTAATTCGCACAATCCATTCTAATTCATTCGTACGATCGATTCTAATTCATTCGTACGATCCATTCTAATTCATTAGTACGATCCATTCTTACTCATTCGTATGATCCGTTCTAATTCATTCGCACGAATGTATCTATTCTAATTCATTCGCATGATCCATTCTAATTCTTTCGCACGAATGTATCCATTCTAATTCATTCGTATGATCCATTCTAATTCGTTTGCACGATCCATTCTAATTCATTCGTACGATCTATTCTAATTCATTCGTACGATCCATTCTAATTCATTCGTATGATCCATTCTAATTCATTCGCACGAATGTATCCAATCTAATTCATTCGTACGATCCATTCTTATTCATTCGCACAATCCATTCTAATTCATTCGTATAATCCATTCTAATTCATTCGTATGATCCATTCTAATTCAATCGTACGATCCATTCTAATTCATTCGTACGATCCATCCAAATTCATTCACACGAATGTATCCATTCTAATTCATTCGTACGACCCATTCTAATTCATTCGTATGATCCATTCTAATTCATTCGTATGATCCTTTCTAATTTATTTGCACGATTGTATCCATTCTAATTCATTCGTACGATCCATTCTAATTCATTTGGACGATACATTCTAAGTCATTTGTACGATCCATTCTAATTAATTCTCATGAATGTATCCATTCTAATTCATTCGCATGATCCATTCTAATTCATTCATACGATCCATTCTAATTCATTCGTACGATCCATTCTTACTCATTCGTACGATCCATTCTAATTCATTCGCACGAATGTATCCATTCTAATTCATTCGTACGATCTATTCTAATTCATTCGAATGACCCATTCTAATTCATTCGTACGATCCATTCTAATTCATTCGTATGATCCATTCTAATTCATCCGTACGAACCATTCTAATTCATTCGCACGAATGTATCCATTCTAATTCATGTGTACGACCCATTCTAATTCATTCGCACGATACATTCTAATTCATTCGTACGATCCATTCTAATTCATTCGTACGATCCATTCAAATTCTTTTGCATGAACCATTCTAGTTCATTCGTACGATCCATTCTAATTCATTCATACGATACATTCTAATTCATTCGTACGATCCATTGTAATTCATTCGTACAATCCTTTCTAATTCATTCGCACGAATGTATCCATTCTAATTCATTCATACGATCAATTATAATTAATTCGTGTGATCAATTCTAAGTCATTCGTACGATCCATCCTAATTCATTTGTACGATCCATCCTAATTCATTCGTATGATCCATTCAAATTCATTCGCACTAATGTATCCATTCTAATTCATTTGTACGATCCATTCTAATTCATTCGTACGATCCATTCTAATTCATTCGCACGATCCATTCTAATTGATTAATATGATCCATTCTAATTCATTCGCACGAATGTATCCATTCTTATTTATTCGTACGATCCATTCTAATTCATTCGCACGATCCATTCTAATTAATTCATAAGATCCATTCTAATTCATTCGCACGATCCATTCTAATTCATTCGTACGATGCATTCTAATTCAGTTGTACAATCCATTCTAATTCATTCGTATGATCCATTCTAATTCATTCGCACGAATGTATCCATTCTAATTCATTCCTACGATCCATTCTATGTCATTCGCATGATCCATTCTAATTCATTCATATGATCCATTCTAATTCATTCGTACGATCCAATCTAATTCATTCGTACGATCCATTCTAATTAATTCATACATTCCATTCTAATTCATTCGCACAAATGTATCCATTCAAATTTATTCGAACGATCCATTCTAATTCATTCACATGATCAATTCTAATTCATTCGTACGATCCATTCTAATTCATTCGCACGAATGTATCCATTCTAATTCATTCGTACAATCCATTCTAATTCATTCGCACGATCCATTCTAATTCATTTGTACGATCCAAGCTAATTCATTCGTATGATCCATTCTAATTCAGTCGTACGATCCATTCTAATTCATTCACACAAATATATCCATTCTAATTCATTCGTATGATCCATTCTAATTCATTCGTACGATCCATTCTAATTCATTTGCACGAATGTATCCATTCTAATTTATTCGTACGATCATTTCTAATTCATTCGCATAATCTATTCTAATTCATTCGTACGATCCATTCTAATTAATTCGTACGATCCATTATAATTCATTCGTCCGATCCATTCTAATTTATTCGCACCAATATATCCATTCTAATTCATTCGCACGATCCATTCTAATTCATTCCCATGATCCACTCTAATTCATTCGTACGATCCATTCTTATTCATTCGTACGATACATTCTAATTCATTCGCACGAATGTATCCATTCTAATTCATTCATAAGATCCATTCAAATTCAGTCAAACGATCCATTCTAATTAATTCGTACGATCGATTCTAATTCATTTGGACGAATGTATCCATTCTAATTCATTCGCACGATCCATTCTAATTCATTCGTACAATCCATTCTTACTCATTCATACGATCCATTCTAATTCATTCGCACGAATGTATCCATTCTAATTCATTGATACAATCTATTCTAATTCATTCGCACGATCCATTCTAACTCATTCGTATGATCCATTCTAATTCATTCGTACGATCAATTCTCATTAATTCGTACGATCCATTCTAATTCATTCGCACGAATGTATCCATTCTAATTCATTCATACGATCCATTCTAATTCATTCGCATGATCCATTCTAATTCATTCGTAGGATCCATTCTAATTCATTTGTAAGACCTATCCTAATTCATTCTTATGATCCATTTTGATTCATTCGTACAATCCATTCTAATTCATTTGCGAAACTGTATCCATTCTAATTCATTCGTACGATCCATTCTAATTCATTCGCACGAACCATTCTAATTCATTCGTGTGATCCATTCTAATTCATTCGTACGAACCATTCTAATTCATTCGTACGATCCTTTCTAATTCATTCACACGAATGTATCCATTCTAATTTATTCGAAAAACGATCCATTCTAATTTATTCGCATGATCCATTCTAATTCATTCGTACGATCCATTCTAATTCATTCGTATGTTCCATTCTAATGCATTCGTATGATCCATTCAAATTCATTCGCACGAATGTATCCATTCTAATTCATTCGTATGATCTATTCTAAATCATTCGCATGATCTACTCTAATTCATTTGTATGAACCATTCTAATTCATTCGTAAGATACATTCTAATTCATTCGCATGAATGTATCCTTTCTAATTCATTCGTACGATCCATTCTTATTCATACGTACGATCCATTCTAATTCATTCGTACGATCCGTTCTAATTCATTTGCACGAATGTATCCATTCTAATTCATTCGTACGATCCATTCTAATTCATTCGCACGATCCATTCTAATTCATTCGTACGAGCTATTCTAATTCATTCGCATGAATGTATCCATTCTAATTCATCCGTACGATCCATTCTAATTCATTCGAATGATCCATTCTAATTCATTCGTACGATCCATTGTAATTCATTCGTACGATCCATTCTAATTAATTCGTACGATCCATTCTAATTCATTCGCATGAATGTATCCATTCTAATTCATTCGTATGATCCATTCTAATTCATTCGAATGATCCACTCAACTTCATTCGTACGATCCATTCTAATTCATTCGTACGATCCATTCTAATTCACTCGCATGAATGTATCCATTCTAATTCATTCGTACGATCCATTCTAATTCATTCTCATGATTCATTCTAATTCTTTCGTACGAACCATTCTAATTCATTCGTACGATCCATACTAACTCATTCGTACGATCCATTCTAATTCATTCGCACGAATGTATCCATTCTAATTCATTCGTACGATCCATTCTAATTCATTCGCACGATCCATTCTAATTCATTCATACGATCCATTCTAATTCATTCGCATGAACGTATCCATTCTAATTCATTCGTACAATTCATTCTAATTTATTCGCACGATCCATTCTAATTCATTCATACGAGACATTCTAATTCATTCGCACGAATGTATCCATTCTAATTCATTCGTACAATCCCATTCTAATTCATTCGCACTATCTATTATAAATCATTCATATGATCTATTCTAATTCATTCGTATGATCCATTCTAATTAGTTCGCTTGAATGTATCCATACTAATTCATTTGTACGATCCATTCTAATTCATTCGCTTGATCCGTTCTAATTCATTCGTATGATCCATTTTGATTCATTCATACGATCCATTCTTAGTCATTCATACGATCCATTCTAATTCAATCCTACAATCCATTCTAATTCATTCGCACGATCCATTCTAATTTATTCGTACGATCCTTTCTAATTCATTCGCACGAATGTATCTATTCTAATTCATTCGTACGATCTATTCTAATTAATTCACACAATCCCTTCTAATTCATTCATACGATCCATTTGTATTCATTCATACGATCCATTCTAATTCATACGCACAAATATATCCATTCTAATTCATTCGTACGATCCATTCTAATTCATTCGCACGAACCATTCTAATTCATTCGTACAATCCATTCTAATTCATTCGTACGATACATTCTAATTCCTTCGTACGATCCATTCTAATTTATTTGTACGATCTATTCTAATTCATTGATACGATCCATCCTAATTCATTCGTAAGATCCATTCTAATTCATTCGTACGATCTATTGCAATTCATTCGCACGAATGTATCCATTCTAATTCATTCGTACGATCCATTCTAATTCATTTGCATGATCCATTCTAATTCATTCGTACGATACATTCTAATTCATTCACACTAATGTATTCATTCTAATTAATTCATACAATCCGTTTTAAGTCATTCGCACAATAGATTCTAATTCATTCATACGATCCATTCTAATTCATTCCTACGATCCGTTCTAATTCATTCGCACGAATGTATCCATTCTAATTCATTCGTACGATCCATTCTAATTCATTCGCATGATCCATTCTAATTCATTCGTATGGTCCATTCTAATTCATTCGTACGATCCATTCTTACTCATTCGTACTATCCATTCTAATTCATTCATACAATCCATTCTAATTCATTCGCACGATCCATTCTAATTCATTCGTACGATCCGTTATAATTCATTCGCACGATTGTATCCATTTTAATTCATTCGTACGATCCATTATAATTAATTCACACGATCCATTCTAATTCATTCATATGATCCATTCTAATTCATTCATACGATCCATTCTAATTCATACGCACGAATGTATCCATTCTAATTCATTCGTACGATCCTTTCTAATTCATTCGCACGAACCATTCTAATTCATTCGTACGATCCATTCTAATTCATTCGTACGATACATTCTAATCCATTCCTACGATCCATTCTAATTCATTTGTACGATCCATTCTAATTCATTCGCCCGAATGTATCCATTCTAATTCATTTGTGCGATCCATTCTAATTCATTCACACGATCCATTCTAGTTCATTCGTACGATCCATTCTAATTCATTCGTACGATCCATTCTAATTCAGTCGTACGATCCTTTCTAATTCAGTCGTACAATCCATTCTAATTCATTCGTATGATCCTCTCTAATTCATTCGCACGAATGTATCCATTCTAATTCGTTCGTACGATCCATTCTAATTCATTCGCACGATCCATTCTAATTCATTCGCACGATCCATTCTAATTCATTCGTCGGATCTATTCTAATAAATTCGTACAATCCAGTCTAATTCATTCGTACGATCCATTCTAGTTTATTTCGTACGATCCATTCTAATTCATTCGTACGATCAATTCTAATTCATTCGTATGATCCATTCTAAATCATTTGTACGATCCATTCTAATTCATTCGTACGATCCATTCTAATTCATTCGCACGAATGTATCCATTCTAATTCATTTGTACAATCCATTCTAATTCATTCGCACGTTCCATTCTTTTTCATTCATACGATCCATTCTAATTCATTCGTACGATCCATTCAAATTCATTCGTACAATCCATTCTAATTTATTCGCATGAATGTATCCATTCTAATTCATTCGTACGATCCATTCTAATTAATTCGCACAATCCATTCTAATTCATTCGTACGATCGATTCTAATTCATTCGTACGATCCATTCTAATTCATTAGTACGATCCATTCTTACTCATTCGTATGATCCGTTCTAATTCATTCGCACGAATGTATCTATTCTAATTCATTCGCATGATCCATTCTAATTCTTTCGCACGAATGTATCCATTCTAATTCATTTGTACGATCCATTCTAATTCATTCGCACGAACCATTCTAATTCATTCGTACGATCCATTCTAATTCATTCGTACGATCCATCCCAATTTATTCGTATGATCCATTCTAATTCATTCATATGATCTATTCTAATTCATTCGCACGAATGTATCCATTCTAATTCATTCATACGATCCACTCTAATTCATTCGCACGATCCATTCTAATTCATTCGTTCGATCAATTCTAATTCATTAGCACGATCCATTCTAATTCATTCGTATGATCCATTCTAATTCATTCGCACGATCCATTCTAATTCATTCGTACGATCCATTCTAATTCATTCGTACGATCGTTTCTAATTCATGTGTACGATCTATTCTAATTCACTAGTACGATCCATTCTAATTCATTCGCATGAATGTATCCATTCTAATTCATTCGTATGATCTATTCTAATTCATTCGCACGATCCATTTTAATTCATTCGTATGATCCATTCTAATTCATTCGTACGATCCAATCAAATTCATTCGTACGATCCATTCTAATTTATTCGCACAAATGTATCTATTCTAATTCATTCGTACGATCCATTCTAATTCATTCGCACGATCCATTCTAATTCATTCGTACGATCCATTCTAATTCATTCGTACGATCCATTTTAAATCATTCGTACGATCCATTCTAATTCAATCGTACGATCCATTCTAATTCATTCGCACGAATGTATCCATTCTAATTCATTCTGGCGATCCATTCTAATTCCTTCGCACGATCCATTCTACTTCATTCGTACGATCCATTCTAATTCATTCGCACGATTGTATCCTTTCTAATTCATTCGTACGATCCATTCTAATTCAATTGTACGATCCATTCTAATTCGTTCGCACGAATGGATCAATTCTAATTCATTCGTATGATCCATTCTAATTCAATCACATGATCTACTCTAATTCATTCGTATGGTCTATTCTAATTCATTCGTACGATACATTCTAATTCATTCACATGAATGTATCCATTCTAATTCATTCGTACGATCCATTCTAATTCGTTCTCACGAATGGATCCATTCTAATTCATTCATACGATCCATTCTAATTCATTCGCATGATCTACTCTAATTCATTCATACGGTCTATTCTAGTTCATTCGTACGATACATTCTAATTCATTCGCACAAATGTATCTATTCTAATTCATTCATACAATCCATTCTAATTCATTCGTATGATCCATTCTAATTCATTTGCATGAATGTACCCATTCTAATTCATTCATATGTTCTATTCTAATTCATTCGCACGATCCATTCTAATTCATTCGTACGATCCATTCTAATTCATTCATACGATCCATTCTTACTTATTCGTACGATCCATTCTAATTCATTCGCACGAATTTATCCATTTTAATTCATTCCTATAATCTATTCTAATTCATTCGCACGGTCCATTCTAATTCATTCGTACTATCCATTCTAATTCATTCGTACGATCCATTCTAAATAATTGTACGATCCACTCTAATTCATTCACACGAATGTATCCATTCTAATTCATTCGTACGATCCATTCTAATTCATTCGCACGATCCATTCTAATTCATTCGTACGATCCATCCTAATTCATTAGTACGATCCATTCTAATTCATTCGGACGTATGTATCTATTCTAATTCATTCGTATGATCCATTCTAATTCATTCGCAGGATCCATTCTAAATAATTCGTACGATCCATTCTAATTCATTCGTACGATTCATTCTAATTCATTCGCACGATCCATTCTAATTCATTCGCACGAATGTATCCATTCTAATTCATTCGCATGATCCATTCTGATTCATTCGTATGATCCATTCTAATTCATTCGTACGATCCAATCTAATTCGTTCGTACGATCCATTCTAATTCATTCGTACGATCTATTCTAATTCATTAGCATGAATGTATCCATTCTAATTCATTCGTATGATACATTCTAATTCATTCGCACGATCCATTCTAATTCATTCGTACGATCCATTCTAATTCATTCGTACGATCCATTCAAAATCATTCATATGATCCATTCTAATTCATTCGTACGATCCATTCTAATTCATTCGCACGAATGCATCCATTCTAATTCATTTTGGCGATCCATTCAAATTCATTCGCACGATCCATTCTAATTCATTCCTATGATCCATTCTAATTCATTTGTATGATCCATTCTAATTCATTCGCACGAATGTATCCATTCTAATTCATTAGTACGATCCATTCTATTTCATTCGAACGATCCATTCTAATTCATTTGTACGATTCATTCTAATTCATTCATACGATCCATTCTAATTCATTCATACGATGCATTCTAATTCATTTGCACGAATGTATCCATTCTAATCCATTTGTACGATCCATTCTAACTCATTTGCATGATCCGTTCTAATTCATTCGTACGATCCATTCTAATTCATTCGTACGATCCATTCTAACTCATTCGTATCATCCATTCTAATTCATTCACACAAATGTATCCATTCTAATTCATTCGTACGATGCATTCTAATTTATTCATTTGATCTATTCTAATTCATTCACACGAATGTATACATTCTAGTTCATTTGTACGATCCATTATAATTCATTCGCACAATCTATTCTAATCCATTCGTACGATCCATTCTAATTCATTCGTACGATCCATTCTAATTCATTCGCACGAATGTATCCATTCTAATTCATTCATACGATCCATTCTAATTCATTCGAACGATCCATTCTAATTCACTCGTACGATACATTCTAATTCATTTGCATGAATATATCTATTCTAATTCATTCATATAATTCATTATAATTCATTCGCACAATCCATTCTTGTTCATTCATACGATCCATTCTAATTTATTCGTATGATTGATTCTAATTCATTCGCACAAATGTATCCATTCTAATTCATTCGTACGATCCATTCTAATTCTTTCGCATGATCCATTCTAATTCATTCGTATGATCCATTCTAATTCATTCATACGGTCCATTCTTACTCATTCGTATGATCCATTCTAATTCTTTCGCACGAATGTATCCATTCTAATTCATTCGTATAATCCATTCTAATTCATTTGAACGATCCTTTCTACTTCATTCATACGATCCATTCTAATTCATACACACGAATGTATCCATTCTAATTCATTCGTATGATCCATTGTAATTAATTCGCACGATCCATTCTAATTCATTCGTACGATCCATTCTAATTCATTCGTACGATCCATTCTAATTCATTCGTACGATCCATTCTAATTCATACGCATGAATATATCCATTTTAATTCATTCGTAAGATCCATTCTAATTCATTCGCAAGAACCATTCTAATTCATTCGTACGATCCATTCTAATTCATTCGTACGATACATGATAATTCATTCGTACGATCCATTCTAATTCATTTGTACGATCCATTCTAATTCATTCGCAGGAATGTATCCATTCTAACTCATTCGTATGATCCATTCTAATTCATTTGTACGATCCATTCTAATTCATTCGCACAATCTATTCTAATTCATTCGTACGATCCATTCTAATTCATTCGTACGATCCTTTCTAATTCATTCGCACGAATATATCTATTCTAATTCATTCATACGATCCATTCTAATTCATTCGCATGATCCATTCAAATCCATTCGTACGATCAATTCCAATTCATTCGTGCGATTCATTCTAATTCATTCGTACGATCCATTCAAATCCATTCGCACGAATGTATCCATTCTAATTCATTCATATGATCTATTCTAATTCATTCGTACGATCCATTCTAATTCATTCGTACGATCCATCCTAATTCATTCGTATGATCCATTCTAATTCATTCGTACGATCCATTCTAATTCTTTCACACCAATGTATCCATTCTAATTCATTTGTACGATCCATTCTATTTCATTCGCACGATGCATTCTAATTCATTCATACGATCCATTCTAATTCATTCGCACGAATGTAACCATTCTAATTCATTCGTACGATCCAATCTAATTCATTCGCATAATCTATTCTAATTCATTATAACGATCCATTCTAATTCAGTCGTACGATCCATTCTAATTCAGTGGTACAATCCATTCTAATTCATTCGTACGATCCAGTCAAATTCAATCGCACGATCCATTCTAATTCATTCGTATGATCTATTCTAATTCATTCGTACAATCCAGTCAAATTCATTCGTACGATCCATTCTAATTCATTCGTACGATCCATTCTAAATCATTCGTACGATCCATTCTAATTCATTCGTACGATCCATTCTAATTCATTCGCACAAATGTATCCATTCTAATTCATTCGTACGATCCATTCTAATTCATTCGCACGATCCATTCTAATTCATTCATAGGATCCATTCTAATTCATTCGTACGATACATTCAAATTCATTCGTACGATCCATTCTAATCCATTCGCACGAATGTATCCATTCTAATTCATTCG
Organism: Chamaelirium japonicum; assembly: GCA_947650365.1. Lineage (NCBI taxonomy): Eukaryota > Viridiplantae > Streptophyta > Magnoliopsida > Liliales > Melanthiaceae > Chamaelirium > Chamaelirium japonicum. The sequence goes on from CANTAL010000123.1 coordinate 401,725, forward strand.
TACGATCCAGTCTATTTTATTCGCACGATCCATTCTAATTCATTAGTACGATCCATTCTAACACATTCGTACAATTTATTCTAATTCATTCGAACGAATGTATCCATTCTAATTCATTCGTACGATCCATTCTAATTCATTTGCACGATCCATTCTAATTCATTCATACGATCCATTCTAATTTATTAATATAATCCATTCTAATTCATTCGCACAAATGTATCCATTCTAATTCATTCGTACGATCCATTCTAATTCATTAGCACAATCTATTCTAATTCATTCGTACGATCCATTCTAATTCATTCGTACGATCCATTCTAATTCATTCGTACGATCTACTCTAATTCATTCGCATGAATGTATCCACTCTAATTCATTTGTATGATCCATTCTAATTCATTCGCACGATCCATTCTAAACCATTCGTGCGATCCATTCTAATTCATTCGTACGATCCATTCTAATTCATTCGTTCGAATATATTGATTCTAATTCATTCGTATGATCCATTCTAATTTATTCGCACGATCCATTCTAATTCATTCGCCTGAATTTATCCATTCTAATTCATTCTAATCCATTCGTACGATCCATTCTAATTCATTGGTATGATCCATTCTAATTCATTCGCACGAATTTATTCATTCTAATTCATTCGTAAGATCCATTCAAATCCATTCGTACGAATGTATCCATTCTAATTCATTCATACGATCCATTCTAATTCATTCGCACGATCCATTCTAATTCATTCATACGATCCATTCTAATTCATTCGTACGATCCATTCTAATTCATTCGCACGAATATTTCCATTCTAATTCATTCGTACGATCCATTCTAATTCATTCGTACGATCATTCTAAATCATTCGCACGAGTGTATCTATTCTAATTCATTCGTACGATCGTTCTAATTTATTTGCACTATCTATTCTAATTCATTCGTACGATCCATTCTAATTCATTCGTACGATCCATTCTAATTCATTGGCACGAATGTATCCATTCTAATTCACTACACCAAAACCCGAATTTAGTAACGCAACCAAGTGTTATAAAAATATCATGTAACATAAAAAAACCGTTATGAATATGGCGTTACAAATATTTGTAACACTATTTGTAACAACCGTTACTAATTAACCGTTATAAATTGTCTGTTTTGGTGTAGTGTAATTCATTCGCACGATCTATTCTAATTCATTCATACGATCCATTCTAATTCATTCGTATGATCCATTCTAATTCATTCGCACAAATGGATCCATTCTAATTCGTTCGTTCGATCCATTCTAATTCATTTGCACGATCCATTCTAATTCATTCGTACAAACCATTGTAATTCATTCGTACGATCCATTCTAATTCATTATTACGATCCATTCTAATTCATTCGCACGAAAGGATACATTCATGCGAATGAATTAGAATGGATCGTATGAATGAATTAGAATGGCTACATTCATTCTTGCGAATGAATTAGAATGGAATATACGAATAAATTAGAATGGATACATTCGTTCGAATGAATTAGAATGGATACATTCGTGCGAATGAATTAGAATAGATCGTACGAATAAATTATATTGGATCGTACGAATGAATTAGAATGGATCGTATGAATGAATTAGAATGGATTCTACGAACAAATTAGAATGGATCGTTTGAATGAATTAGAATGGATGCATTCATGCGAATGAATTAGAATGGATCATAAGAATGAATTAGAATGGATTGCACGAATTAATAAGAATGGATCGTACAAATGAGTTAGAATGGATTGTATGAATGAATTAGAATGGATCCGAATGAATTAGAATGGATCATACGAAGGAATTAGAATGGATCGTATGAATGAATTAGAATGGATAGTACAAATGAATTAGAATGGATCGCACGAATGAATTAGAATGGATATATTCGTGCGAATGAATTAGAATGGATCGTAAGAATGAATTAGATTAGATACATTCGTGCGAATGAATTAGAATGGATACATTCTAATTCATTCGCACGAATGTATACATTCTAATTCATTCATACGATCCATTCTATTTCATTCATACGATCCATTCTAATTCATTCGTACGATCCATTCTAATTCATTCGTATGATCTATTTTAATTCATTCGTACGATCCATTCCAATTCATTCGTACGATCCATTCTAATTCGTTCTAACAAATGTATCCATTCTAATTCATTCGTACGATCCATTCTAATTAATTCGCATGATACATTCAAATTCATTCGTACGATCCATCTAATTCATTCGCATGAATTTATCCATTATTATTCATTCGCACGAATGCATCCATTCTAATTTATTCGTACGATCCATTCGTGCGAATGAATTAGAATGGATCGTACGAATGAATTATAATGGATCGTACGAATGAATTAGAATTAGAATTGATACATTCGTACGATCCATTCTAATTCATTCGTACGATCCATTCTAATTCATTCGCAGGAATGTATCCATTCTAATTCATTCATACGAATGTATCCATTCTAATCCATTCGTACGGTCCATTCTAATTCATTCGTACAATCTATTCTAATTCATTCGAATGTATCCATTCTAATTCATTTTTACGATCCATTCTAATTTATTCGTACGATCCATTCTAATTCAATCGTACGATCAATTCTAATTCATTCGCACAAATATATCCATTCTAATTCATTCGTACGATCCATTTTAATTCATTCGCACAAATGTATCCATTCTAATTCATTCATACAAATGTATCCATTCTAATTCATTCGTACGGTCCATTCTAATTCATTCGTACGATCCATTCTAATTCATTCGAATGTATCCTTTCTAATTCATTCGCACGATCCATTAGAATGGATAATATGAATGAATTTGAAAAGATCATACGAATGAATTAGAATGGATCGTAGGAATGAATTATAATGGATCGTACGAATGAATAGCTCTTATGAATGAATTATATTGGATCGAATAGATCGTACGAATGAATTAGAATGTATACATTCGTATGAATGAATTAGAATAGGTCGTACGAATAAATTAGAATGGATCATACGAATAAATTAGAATGGATCGTATGAATCAATTAGAGTGGATAGTACAAATGAATTAGAATGGATCGCACGAATGAATTAGAATGGATATATTCGTGCTAATGAATTAGAATGGATCGTACGAATGAATTAGATTGGATACATTCGTGCGAATGAATTAGAATGGATACATTCTAATTCATTCGCACGAATGTATACATTCTAATTCATTCGTACGATCCATTCTATTTCATTCATACGATCCATTCTAATTCATTCGTACGATCCATTCTAATCCATTCGTATGATCTATTCTAATTCATTCGTACGATCCATTCCAATTCATTCGTACGATCCATTCTAATTCATTCGAACAAATGTATCCATTCTAATTCATTCGTACGATCCATTCTAATTAATTCGCATGAGCCATTCAAATTCATTCGTACGATCCATCTAATTCATTCGCATGAATTTATCCATTATTATTCATTCGCACGAATGCATCCATTCTAATTCATTCGTACGATCCATTCGTGCGAATGAATTAGAATGGATCGTATGAATGAATTAGAATGGATCGTACGAATGAATTAGAATTAGAATTGATACATTCGTACGATCCATTCTAATTCATTCGTACGATCCATTCTAATTTATTCGCACGAATGTATCCATTCTAGTTCATTCATACGAATGTATCCATTCTAATTCATTCGTACGGTCCATTCTAATTCATTCGTACAATCTATTCTAATTCATTCGAATGTATCCATTCTAATTCATTTGTACGATCCATTCTAATTTATTCGTACGATCCATTCTAATTCAATCGTACGATCCATTCTAATTCATTCGCACGATCCATTATAATTCATTCGCACAAATGTATCCATTCTAATTCATTCATACAAATGTATCCATTCTAATTCATTCGTACGGTCCATTCTAATTCATTCGTACGATCCATTCTAATTCATTCGAATGTATCCTTTCTAATTCATTCGCACTATTCATTAGAATGGATAATATGAATGAATTTGAAAAGATCGTACGAATGAATTAGAATGGATCGTAGGAATGAATTAGAATGGATCGTACGAATGAATAGCTCGTATGAATGAATTATATTGGATCGAATAGATCGTACGAATGAATTAGAATGTATACATTCGTATGAATGAATTAGAATAGGTCGTACGAATGAATTAGAATGGATCGTATGGATCGTATGAATGAATTAGAATAGATCATACGAATGAATTAGAATGGGTCGTACGAATGAACTAGAATGGATCATACAAATGAATTAGAATGGGTCGTACGAATGAATTAGAATGGGTTGTACAAATGAATTAGAATGGATCGTACGAATGAATTAAAATGGATCGTACGAATAAATTAGAATGGATATATTCGTACGAATGAATTAAAATAGGTCGTATGAATGAATTAGAATGGATATATTCGTACGAATGAATTAGAATAGGTCGTACGAATGAACTAGAATAGGTCGTACAAATGAATTAGAATGGATATATTCGTACAAATTTATTAGAATAGCTCGTACGAATGAATTAGAATGGATCGTATGGATCGTATGAATGAATTAGAATGGGTCGTATGAATGAATTAGAATACCTCATACGAATGAATTAGAATGGATCGTACGAATAAATTAGAATGGATACATTCGTACGAATGAATTAGAATAGCTCGTCCGAATAAATTAGAATGGATCGTACGAATGAATTAGAATAGATCGTACAAATGAATTAGAATGGATCGTAATAATGAATTAGAATTGATCATACGAATGAATTAGAATGGATCATACGAATAAATTAAAATGGATACATTTGTACGATTGAATTAGAATAGGTTATACAAATGAATTAGAATAGCTCGTACGAATGAATTAGAATGGATCGTACGAATGAATTAGAATGGATAGTACGAATGAATTAGAATGGGTCGTACGAATGAATTAGAATGGATCGTACGAATGAATCAGAATGGATCGTACGAATGAATTAGAATGGATACGTTCGTACGAATGATTTAGAATAGGTCGTACGAATGAATTAGAATAGCTTGTACGAATGAATTAGAATGGATCGTATGAATCGTATGAAGAAATTAGAATAGCTCGGATGAATTATCTTTTAATTATGTAATAAAATAATTAACAAATTATTTTATTAAATTATAAAAAATAAAATAAAATACATCAAAAAATTAATTATTTCGTTAAGTAATAAAATAAAAAATTAATTCAACAACTATTTACTTATAATTTAAATAATTAGTTAATTATTTGAACCAATAAATAATAAAATATTTTTCTAGATCATATATTTTTTTTAAAATAATAATTAATTAGTTATTATCTTATTATATTATTTTATTACTTTTTTGAATAAATAATTAATAATAAAAATATGAATTAATTAATTATTTTATCTTTCAAAAATTTATAATTTAATTAATTAATTCAATTAATTTCAAAATTAATAATAAGTAAAGAAATAACTAATAAATAAATAATATAATAAAATTAATAAATAACAATATAATTAAATAATAAAATAAAATTATTATTTTAATAAAATTTGAATTATTAAAATATTAAAATTATTTTATAATTAAATAAACAATTACTATTAGTAAATAAATTATAGAAATATTATTAAATTATTAAATTATTGTTTTATTTTATTACTTAATTAAGTAATTATTAGTTTTAGTTATTTTAATTAATATTCATAATTTAATGAATTTTTTTTATTTAATTATATCATATTTTGTTTAAATTATTATTTATTTAACTATAAAATTATTTTATAATTAAAATATTTATATTTTTAAGTAAATAATTTATTTAATATATTTCTTAACTAATTAAATTTTTAAATATTTCAATAATGGACTAATTATTTTATTATGGTAAAAAACTATTATTTTAGTTATTTTAATAAATAATTATTTAAAATTTTTTTTTAAATGGTAATCTAATAAAATAATTATAAAATTAGAATTTAATTATTTAGATAATTATATAAAGAATTATTTAAATAATTATTGTTTTAAATAATTATTAAATTGTCGAATATTTAAAAACTTATTTAGTAAAGAAATATACTAAATAGAATATTTACTTAAACAAAAAAATAACTTGATTATTAAATAATTTCAAAGTTAAATAAATAATAATTGAAATAAATTAATATATAATGTAATAATTAGTAAATTATTTTATTAAATTATAAGAAATTAAGTAAAATATATAAAAAAATTAATTATTTCATTAAGTAATAAAATTGAAAATTAATTCAAAAACTATTTACTTATTATTCAAATAATTAGTTAATTATTGGAACTTATAAATAACAAAATATTTTTTTAAATAATATAGTTTTTTTAAAATAATAAGTAATTAATTATTATATTATTTTATTACTTTATTGAATAAATAGTGAAATTAATAAATAATTTCATAAAATATTTAAAGAAATATTATAATAATTAATTCAATAATGGTAATTAATTAAATATTTTAAACCATTAAATAGTTACATAATTTGATTGTTTAAATTATTTCATAATTAAATAAATGATTACTGTTAATAAAAAATTTATAGAAACATTACAATGATAATCATAACAACCTTGAGATTATACTATTGATTATTTATTATTTCTATATTAAAATCAATATATATTTCTTTGAATAATAAAAAAAGTATTAGACTATTTAAAACAATATTATGTTATTCATATATTCAAATAATTAAATAATTATTTAAAAAATAAGTAAATAGTTAATAAAATACTATTTTATTTTATTACTTAAATAAATAATTAATTTTTTTAGTTATTTTAATTAATATTTCATAATTTAATAAATTTTTTATTTATTTCATTATACAATATTTTGTATAAATTATTATTTATTTAACTATGAAATTATTTAATATATTTCTTTAGAAATCTATTTGATAATCTATTTAGTTTTTTTATATAAATAATCTATTTGATATATTTCTTCACTAATTAAGTTATTATATATTTCAATAATAGACTAATTATTGAATTATTGAAAAAAATTATTATTTAAATTCTTCTGAATTAAAATAATTATTTTTTCAAATATTAAAATAATTTAATCTATAATTACAAAACTAAATTATTATGTAATAAAATTATTAGTTATCATTTAAATAAATTATTAACTAATTATTTATTTAAATAACTAAAATATTAGAATTTAATTATTTAGATAATGAAATTAAGAATTATTTAAATAATAATTTTTTTCGATAATAAAATAATTAGTAAATTATTGAAATATTTAATAAGTTAATTAGTGAAGAAATATATCAAATAGATTATTTACTTAAAAAAATAAATATCTTAATTATAAAATAATTTCATAGTTAAATAAATAATAATTTAGTAATATAATAATAATTTAGTTATACATAATAATTTTGTAATATAATTATTAATTAAATTATTTTATTATTTCAAATAATTATTAATTAATATACTATAATTATATAATGAATTTTTTTTATTATATAATTTAATAATTAAAAAATTACAAAATTTATTTTGTTTAAATATTATATAATTAGATAATGGAATGATTTTATTAGAATATAATAATAACATGAAGAAATAATTGAATTATTCAAATATTTTATAAAATAATTAAATAATTATTTGAATCATTATTTCATAAATTATAATTACTCCAATATTTTAAATATTTACTTATTGAATAATTCAATAATGGTTATTGAATTTTTTCATTATTAAATTATTCAATAGGCAAATAATGAAAATATTTAGTTAATTTTAATTAATGGAATAATGATTCAAATAATTGTTTAATTGTTTTATAAAATATTTAAATAATTTCATTATTTCTTTATGTTATTAATATTTTTTCATAAAATAATTCAATTAGAATGGATACATTCGTGCGAATGAATTAGAATTGATCGTACGAAAGAAGTAGAATGGATCGTACGAATGGATTAGAATGGATCATATGAATAGATTAGAATGGATCGTACGAATGAATTAGAAAGGATTGTACGAATGAATTAGAATGGATTGTACGAATGAATTAGAATGGATACATTCGTGCGAATGAATTAGAATGGATCGTATGAATGAATTAGAATGGATCGTACCAATGAAATAGAATGGATCGTATGAATGAATTAGAATGGATACATTCGTGCGAATGAAATAGAATGGATCGTACGAATGAATTAGAATAGATCCTACGAATGAATTAGAATGGATACATTAGTATGAATTACTTAGAAAGGATCGTACGAATGAATTAGAATGGATACTTTCGTGCGAATGAATTAGAATGGATCGTACGAATGAAGTAGAATGGATCGTACGAATGGATTAGAATGGATCGTATGAATGGATTAGAATGGATCGTACGAATCAATTAGAATAGATCGTATGAATGAATTAGAATGGATCGTACGAATGTATTAGAATAGTTCGTACGAATGAATTAGAATGTATACATTTGTGCGAATGAATTAGAATAGATCATACGAATGAATTAGAATGGATAAATTCGAGCGAATGAAATAGAATGGATTATACGAATGAATTAGAATGGATACATTCGTGCGAATGAATTAGAATGCATCGTACGAATGAATTAGAATGGATCGTACGAATGAATTAGAATGGATACATTCGTATGAATGAATTGAAATGGATCGTACGAATGAATTAGAATAGATACATTCGTGAGAATAAATTAGAATGGATCGTACGAATGTATCCATTCTAATTCATTCGTACGATCCATTCTAATTCATTCGTATGATCCATTCTAATTTATTCGTATGATCCTTTCTATTTCATTCGTACGATCCATTCTAATTCATTCGTATGATCCATTCTAATTCATTTGAACGAATGTATCCATTCTAATTTTGGATACATTTATGCGAATGAACTAGAATGTCCATTCTAATTCTTTCATACGATCCATTCTAATTCATTCGTGTGATCCATTCTAATTTATTCGTATGATCCTTTCTAATTCATTCGTATGATCCATTCTAATTCATTTGCACGATCCATTCTAATTCATTTGTTCGATCCATTCTAATCCATTCGCACGAATTCATTCGTACGATCCATTCTAATTCATTTGTACGATCCATTCTAATTCATTCGTACGATCTATTCTGATTCATTCATACGATCCATTCTAATTCAATCGCACGAATGTATCCATTCTAATTCGTTCGTACGATCCATTCTAATTCATTCGTACGATCCATTCTAATTCATTCATACAATCCATTCTAATTTATTCATACAAATGTAACCATTCTAATTTATTCGTACGATCCATTCTAATTCATTCACAAGAATATATCCATTCTAATTCATTCGCAAGAATGTATCCATTCTAATTCATTCGTGCAATTATTCTAATTCATTCGTACGATCCATTCTAATTCATTCGTACGAATGTATCAATTCTAATCCGTTCGTACGGTCCATTCTAATTCATTCGATCGATCCATTCTAATTCAATCGTACGATCCATTCTAATTCATTTGATCGATCCATTCTAATTCATTCATACGATCCATTCTAATTCATTTGCACGAATATATCCATTCTAATTCATTCGTACGATCTATTCTAATTCATTCGCACGATCCATTCTAATTCATTTGTACGATCCATTCTAATTCATTCGCACGAAGGTATCTATTCTAATTCATTCGTACGATCCATTCTAATTCATTCGCACGATCCATTCTAATTCATTCGTACGATCCATTATAATTCATTCGCACAAATGTATCAATTCTAATTCATTTGAACGATCAATTCTAATTCATTCGCACGAATGTACACGTTCTAATTCATTCGTACGATCCATTCTAATTCATTCATACGATCCATTCTAGTTCATTCGTACGATCCATTCTAATTCATTCGCACGAAGGTATCCATTCTAATTCATTCGTACGATCCATTCTAATTCATTTGCACGATCCATTCGAAGTCATTCGTACGATCCATTATATTTCATTCATACGATCCAATCTAATTCATTCGCACGAATATATCCTTTCTATTTCATTCGTACGATCAATTCTAATTCATTCGCACGATCCATTCTAATTCATTCGTACGATCCATTCTAATTCGTTCGTACGATCTATTCTAATTCATTCGCACGAATGTATCTATTCATATTTATTTGTACGATCCATTCTAATTCATTCGCACGATCCATTCTAATTCATTCGTACGATCCATTCTAATTCATTCGTACAATCCATTAAAGTTCATTCGTATGATCCATTCTAATTCATTCACAAGAACATATCCATTTTAATTTATTCGTACGATTCATTCTAATTTATTCACATGAACCAGTCTAATTCATTCGTACGATCCATTCTAATTCATTCGTACGATCTATTCTAATTCTTTCGCACGATCCATCCTAATTTATTCGTACGATCCATTCTAATTCATTCGCACGAATGTATCCATTCTAATTCATTCGTATGATCCATTCTAATTTATTCATACGATCCATTCTAATTCATTCAGAAGAATGTATCCATTCTAATTTATTCGTACGATCCATTCTAATTCATTCGCACAATCCATTCTAATTCATTCATAAGATCCATTCTAATTCATTCATACGATCCATTTCTAATTCATTAGTACGATCAATTCTAATTCATTCGCATGAATGTATCCATTCTAATTCATTAGTACGATCCATTCTAATTCATTCACACGATCCCTTCAAATTCACTCGTACAATCTATTCTAATTTATTCGTATGATGCTTTCTAATTCATTCGTACGATCCATTATACTTCATTCGTACAAATGTATCCGTTCTAATTCATTCGTACGATCCATTCTAATTTATTCGCACGATCGATTCTAATTCATTCATACGATCCACTCTAATTTATTCGTATGATCCATTCTAATTCATTCGTACGATCCACTCTAATTCATTCTTACGATCCATTCTAATTCATTCATACGATCCATTCTAGTTCATTCGTACGATCCATTCTAATTCATTCGCACGAAGGTATCCATTCTAATTCATTCGTACGATCCATTCTAATTTATTCGCACGATCCATTCTAAGTCATTCATACGATCCATTGTAATTCATTCGTACGATCCAATCTAATTTATTCATACGATCTATTCTAATTTCATTCATACGATCCAATCTAATTCATTCATACGATCCATTCTAATTCATTCGCACGATCCGTTCTAATTCATTCGCACGAATATATCCATTTTAATTCATTCGTACGATCTATTCTAATTCATTCGCACGATCCATTCTATTTCATTGTTACGATCCATTCTAATTCATTCGCACGATCCATTCTAAATCATTCGTATGATCCATTCTAATTTATTCTTACGATCCATTCTAATTCATTCGCATGAATATATCTATTCAAATTCATTCGTACGATCCATTCTAATTCATTCGCACGATCCATTCTATTTGAATCGTACGATCCATTCTAGTTCATTCGTAAGATCCATTCTAATTCATTCGCATGAATGTATCCATTCTAATTCATTCTTTCGATCCATTCTAATTCATTTGCACGAATGCATCAATTCTAATTCATTCATACGATCCATTCTAATTCATTCGCACGATCCATTCTAATTAGTTCGTACGATCCATTCTAATTCATTCGTACGATCCATTCTAATTCATTCGTACAATCCATTCTACTTCATTCGCACGAATTTATCCGTTCTAATTCATTCGTACGATCCATTCTAATTCATTGGCACGATCCATTCTAATTCATTCATACGATCCATTCTAATTCATTCGTATGATCCATTCCAATTCGTTCGTACGATCCATTCTAATTTATTCGTACGATCCATTCTAATTCTGTCGAACGAATATAACCATTCTAATTCATTTGTACGATCCATTCTAATTCATTCGCACGAAGGTATCTATTCTAATTCATTCGTACGATCCATTCTAATTCATTCACACGATCCATTCTAAGTCATTCGTACAATCCATTATATTTCATTCGTACGATCCAATCTAATTCATTCGCACAAATATATCCTTTCTAATTCATTCGTACGATCAATTCTAATTCATTCGCACGATCCATTCTAATTCATTCGTACGATCCATTCTAATTCGTTCGTACGATCTATTCTAATTCATTTGCACGAATGTATCTATTCTAATTTATTTGTGCGATCCATTATAATTCATTCGCATGATCCATTCTAATTCATTCGTACGATCCATTCTAATTCATTCGTACAATCCATTTAAGTTCATTCGTATGATCCATTCTAATTCATTCACAAGAACATATCCATTCTAATTTATTCGTACGATTTATTCTATTTCATTCGCATGAACCAGTCTAATTCATTCGTACGATCCATTCTAATTCATTCGTACGATCCATTCTAATTCATTCGTACGATCTATTCTAATTCTTTCGCATGATCCATTCTAATTCATTCATACGATCCATTCTAATTCATTCGTATGATCCATTCTAATTTATTCATACGATCCATACTAATTCATTCAGAATAATGTATCCATTCTAATTCATTCGTATGATCCATTGTAATTCATTTGCACGATCCAATCTAATTCATTTCTACGATCCATTCTAATTCATTCGTACGATCTATTCTAATTCAATAGTACGATCCATTCCAATTCATTCGCATAAATGTATCCATTCTAATTCATTCGTACGATCCATTCTAATTTATTCGCACGATCCATTCTAATTCATTCGTACGATCCATTCTAATTCATTCGCACGATCCATTCTAATTGATTCATATGATCCATTCTAATTCATTCGCACGAATGTATCCATTCTAATTTATTCGTACGATCCATTCTAATTCATTCGCACAATCCATTCTAATTCATTCATAAGATCCATTCTAATTCATTTATACGATCCATTTCTAATTCATTAGTACGATCAATTCTAATTCATTCGCATGAATGTATCCATTCTAATTTATTCGTACGATCCATTGTAATTCATTCACACGATCCCTTCAAATTCATTCGTACAATCCATTCTAATTTATTCGTATGATACATTCTAATTCATTCGTACGATCCATTATACTTCATTCGCACGAATGTATCCGTTCTAATTCATTCGTACGATCCATTCTAATTTATTCGCACGATCGATTCTAATTCATTCATACGATCCACTCTAATTCATTCGTATGATCCATTCTAATTCATTCGTATGATCCACTCTAATTCATTCGTACGATCCATTCTAATTCATTCATACGATCCATTCTAGTTCATTCGTACGATCCATTCTACTTCATTCGTACGATCCATTCTAATTTATTCGCACGATCCATTCTAAGTCATTCATACGATCCATTGTAATTCATTCGTACGATCCAATCTAATTTATTCATACGATCTATTCTAATTTCATTCATACGATCCATTCTAATTCATTCATACGATCCATTCTAAATTATTCGCACGATCCATTCTAATTCATTCGCATGAATATATCCATTTTAATTCATTCATACGATCCATTCTAATTCATTCGCACGATCCATTCTATTTCATTCTTACGATCCATTCTAATTCATTCGCACGATCCATTCTAAATCATTTGTATGATCTATTCTAATTTATTCTTACGATCCATTCTAATTCATTCGCACGAATATATCCATTAAAATTTATTCGTACGATCCATTCTAATTCATTCGCACGATCCATTCTATTTGAATCGTACGATCCATTCTAGTTCATTCGTAAGATCCATTCTAATTCATTCGCATGAATGTATCCATTCTAATTAATTCTTTCGATCCATTCTAATTCATTTGCACGAATGTATCCATTCTAATTCATTCATACGATCCATTCTAATTCATTCGCACGATCCATTCTAATTAGTTCGTACGATCCATTCTAATTCATTCGTACGATCCATTTTAATTAATTCGTACAATCCATTCTACTTCATTCGCACGAATTTATCCGTTCTAATTCATTCGTACGATCCATTCTAATTCATTGGCACGATCCATTTTAATTCATTCATACGATCTATTCTAATTCATTCTTATGATCCATTCCAATTCATTCGTACGATCCATTTTAATTTATTCGTACGATCCATTCGAATTCTGTCGCACGAATATATCCATTCTAATTCATTCGTACGATCCATTCTAATTCATTTGTACGATCCATTCTAATTCATTCGTACGATCCATTATAATTCATTCGCAAGAATGTATCATTCTAATTCATTCATACGATCCATTCTAATTCATTCGCACGATCCTTCTAATTCATTCGTACGATCCATTCCAATTCATTCCTACGATCCATTCTAATTCACTCGTACAAATGTATCCATTCTAATTTATTCGTACGATCCATTCTAATTCATTCGCATAATCCATTCTAATTTATTCGTACGATCCATTCTAATTCATTCGTACGATCCATTCTAATTCATTCGCACGAATGTATCCATTCTAATTCATTCATACGATCCATTCTAATTCATTTGTACGATCCATTCTATTTCATTCGCAAGATCCATTCTAATTTATTCGCACAAATGTATCCATTCTGTTTCATTCGTACTATCCATTCTAATTCATTCGCACGATCCATTCTTATTCATTCGTATGATCCATTCTAATTCATTCGCACGAATGTATCCATTCTAATTCATTCGTACGATCCATTCTAATTCATTCGTATGATCCATTCTAATTCATTGGAACAAATGTATCCATTCTAATTCATTCGTACGATCTATTTTAATTTATTCGTACGATCCATTCTATTTCATTTGTACGATCCATTCTAATTCATTCGCACGATCCATTTTAATTCATTCATATGATCCATTCTAATTCATTCATACGATCCATTCTAATTCATTCGCATGATCCATTCTATTTGAATCGTACGATCCATTCTAGTTCATTCGTAAGATTCATTCTAATTCATTCGCATGAATGTATCCATTCTAATTCATTCTTTCGATCCATTCTAATTCATTTGCACGAATGTATCCATTCTAATTCATTCATACGATCCATTCTAAATCATTCGCACGATCCATTCTAATTAGTTTGTACGATCCATTCTAATTCATTCGTACGATCCATTCTAATTCATTCGTATAATCCATTCTACTTCATTCGCATGAATTTATCCGTTCTAATTCATTTGTACGATCCATTCTAATTCATTGGCACAATCCATTCTAATTCATTCATACGATCCATTCTAATTCATTCGTATGATCCATTCCAATTCATTCGCACGATCCATTCTAATTTATTCGTACGATCCATTCTAATTCTGTCGCACGAATATATCCATTCTAATTCATTCGTACGATCCATTCTAATTCATTTGTACGATCCATTCTAATTCATTCGTACGATCCATTATAATTCATTCGCAAGAATGTATCATTCTAATTCATTCATACGATCCATTCTAATTCATTCGCACGATCCTTCTAATTCATTTGTACGATCCATTCCAATTCATTCCTACGACCCATTCTAATTCACTCGTACAAATGTATCCATTCTAATTTATTCGTACGATCCATTCTAATTCATTCGCATAACCTATTCAAATTTATTTGTACGATCCATTCTAATTCATTCGTACGATCCATTCTAATTCATGTGCACGAATGTATCCATTCTAATTCATTCATACGATCCATTCTAATTCATTTGTACGATCCATTCTATTTCATTCGCAAGATCCTTTCTAATTCATTCGCACAAATGTATCCATTCTGTTTCATTCGTACTATCCATTCTAATTCATTCGCACGATCCATTCTTATTCATTCGTACGATCCATTCTAATTCATTCGCACGAATGTATCCATTCTAATTCATTCGTACGATCCATTCTAATTCATTCGTATGATCCATTCTAATTCATTCGCACAAATGTATCCATTCTAATTCATTCGTACGATCTATTCTAATTTATTCGTACGATCCATTCTATTTCATTTGTACGATCCATTCTAATTCATTCGCACGATCCATTTTAATTCATTCATATGATCCATTCTAATTTATTCATACGATCCATTCTAATTCATTCGCACGAATGTATCCATTCTAATTCATTCGTACGATCCATTCTAATTCATTCGTATGATCCATTCTAATTCATTTGTACGATCCATTCTAATTCATTCACACAAATGTATCTATTCTAATTCATTTGTACGATCCATTCTAATTCATTCGCACGATCCATTCTAATTCATTCGCACGATCCATTCTAATTCATTCGTACGATCCATTCTAATTCATTTGCACGAATGTATCCATTCTAATTCATTCATACGATCCATTCTAATTCATTCGTACGATCCATTATAATTCATTCGCACGAATTTATCGATTCTAATTCATTCGTATGATCCATTCTAATACATTCGCACGATCCATTCAAATTCATTCGTACGAGCCATTCTAATTCATTCTTACGATCCATTGTAATTCATTCATTCGATGCATTCTAATTCATTTGTACGATCCATTATAATTCATTCGCACGAATGTATCTGTTCTAATTCATTCGTACGATCCATTCTAATTCATTCGCACGAATGTATCCGTTCTAATTGATTCGTACGATCCATTCTAATTCATTCATACGATCTATTCTAATTCATTCGTACGATCCATTCTAGTTCATTCGTACGATCCATTCTAATTCATTCGCACGAAGGTATCCATTGTAATTCATTCTTACGATCCATTCCAATTCATTCGCATGATCCATTCTAAGTCATTCATACGATCCATTCTAATTCATTCTTACGATCGAATATAATTTATTCATATGAACCATTCTAATTTTATTCATATGATCCATTCTAATTTATTCATACGATCCATTCTAATGCATTCGCACGATCCATTCTAATTCATTCGCACGAATATATCCATTATAATTCATTCGTACGATCCATTCAAATTTATTTGTACGATCCATTCTATTTCATTTGTACGATCCATTCTAATTCATTCACACGATCCATTCTAATTCATTCATATGATCCATTCTAATACAGTCATACGATCCATTCTAATTCATTCGCACACATATCCATTCTAATTCATTCGTACGATCCATTCTAATTCATTCGCATGATCCATTCTATTTCAATCGTACGATCCATTCTAGTTCATACGTAAGATCCATTCTAATTCATTCGCACGAATGTATCCATTTAATTCATTCGTTCGATCCATTCTAATTCATTCGCACGAATGTATGGATTCTAATTCATTCGTACGATCCATTCTAATTCATTCGTACGATCAATTCTAATTCATTCGCACAATCCATTCTAATTCATTCGTACGATGCATTCTAATTCATTCGTATAATCTTTTACAATTCACTCGTACGATCCATTCTAATTCATTCGTACGATCCATTCTAATTCTTTCGCATGAATGTATCCATTCTAAATCAATCGTATGATCCATTCTAATTCATTCGTACGATCCATTCTAATTCATTCGTACGATCCATTCTAAGTCATTCGCACGAATGTATCCATTCTAATTCATTCGTATGATCCATTCTAATTCATTTGTACGATCCTTTCTAATTCATTTGTATGATCCATTCTAATTCATTCGTTCGGTCCATTATAATTCATTTGCACAAATGTATCCATTCTAATTCATTCATACGATCTATTCTAATTCATTCGCACGATCCATTCTAATTCATTCGTACGATCCATTCTAATTCATTCGTACGATCCATTTTAATTCATTCACACGAATGTATCCACTCTAATTCATTCGTACGATTCATTCTAATTCATTCGCACGAATGTATCCATTCTAAATCATTCGTATGATCCATTCTAATTCATTCGTACGATCCATTCAAATTCATTCGTACGATCCATTCTAATTCATTCGCACGAATGTATCCATTCTAATTCATTCGTACGATCCATTCTAATTCATTCGCATAATCCATCCTAAATTATTCGTACGATCTATTCTAATTCATTCGCACGATCCATTCTAATTTATTCGTATGATCCATTCTAATTCATTCGCACGAACGTATCCATTCTAATTCATTCGTACGATCCATTCTAATTCATTAGTACGATCCATTCTAATTCATACGCACGAATTTATCCGTTCTAATTCATTCGTACGATCCATTCTAATACATTCGCACGATCCATTCAAATTCATTCGTACGAGCCATTCTAATTCATTCTTACGATCCTTTGTAATTCATTCATTCGATGCAATCTAATTCATTTGTATGATCCATTATAATTCATTCGCACGAATGTATCTATTCTAATTCATTCGTACGATCCATTCTAATTTATTCGCACGAATGTATCCGTTCTAATTGATTCGTACGATCCATGCTAATTCATTCATACGATCTATTCTAATTCATTCGTACGATCCATTCTAGTTCATTTCTACGATCCATTCTAATTCATTCGCACGAAGGTATCCATTGTAATTCATTCGTACGATGAATTTCAATTCTTTCGCATGATCCATTCTAAGTCATTCATACGATCCATTCTAATTCATTCGTACGATCCAATATAATTCATTCATAAGAACCATTCTAATTTTATTCATATGATCCATTCTAATTCATTCATACGATCCATTCTAAATCATTCGCATGATCCATTCTAATTCATTCGCACGAATATATCCATTCTAATTCATTCGTACGATCCATTCTAATTTATTCGTACGATCCATTCTATTTCATTTGTACGATCCATTCTAATTCATTCGCACGATCCATTCTAATTCATTCATATGATCCATTCTAATTCATTCATACGTTCCATTCTAATTCATTCGCACGAATGTATCCATTCTAATTCATTCGTACGATCCATTCTAATTCATTCGCATGATCCATTCTATTTCAATCGTACGATCCATTCTAGTTCATACGTACGATCCATTCTAATTCATTCGCACGAATATATCCATTTTAATTCATTCGTCGATCCATTCTAATTCATTCGCACGAATGTATCCATTCTAATTCATTTGTACGATCCATTCTAATTCATTCGTACGATCAACTCTAATTCATTCGCACAATCCATTCTAATTCATTTGTACAATGCATTCTAATTCATTCGTATGATCTTTTCCAATTCATTCGTACGATCTATTCTAATTCATTCGTACGATCCATTCTAATTCTTCCGCACGAATGTATCCATTCTAAATCATTCGTATGATCCATTCTAATTCATTCGTACGATCCATTCTAATTCATTTGTATGATCCATTCTAAGTCATTCGCACGAATGTATCCATTCTAATTCATTCGTATGATCCATTCTAATTCATTTGTACGATCCTTTTTAATTCATTTGTACGATCAATTCTAATTCATTCGTTCGGTCCATTATAATTAATTTGCACAAATGTATCCATTCTAATTCATTCATACGATCTATTCTAATTCATTCGCACGATCCATTCTAATTCATTTGTACGATCCATTTTAATTCATTCGTACGATTCATTTTTATTCATTCGCATGAATGTATCCACTCTAATTCATTCGTGCGATTCATTCTAATTCATTCGCATCAATGTATCCATTCTAAATCATTCGTATGATCCATTCTAATTCATTCGTACGATCCATTCAAATTCATTCGTACGATCCATTCTAATTCATTAGCACGAATATATCCATTCTAATTCATTCGTATGATCCATTCTAATTCATTCGCATAATCCATCCTAATTTATTCGTACGATCTATTCTAATTCATTCATACGATCCATTCTAATTCATTTGTACGATCCATTCTAATTCATTCGCACAAATGTATCCATTCTAATTCATTTGTACAATCCATTCTATTTCATTCGCACGATCCATTCTAATTCATTCATACGATCCATTCTAATTCATTCATATGTTCCATTCTAATTCATTCGCACAAATGCATCCATTCTAATTAATTCGTACGATCCATTCTAATTCATTTGCACGATCAATTCTAATTCATTCGTATGATCCATTCTAATCCATTCGCACGAATGTATCCACTCTAATTCATTCGTACGATCCATTCTAATTCATTCGTACGAATGTATCAATTCTAATCCGTTCGTACGGTCCATTCTAATTCATTCGATCGATCCATTCTAATTCATTCGTACGATCCATTCTAATTCATTTGATCGATCCATTCTAATTCATTCGTACGATCCATTCTAATTCATTTGCACGAATATATCCATTCAAATTCATTCGTACGATCCATTCTAATTCATTCGCATGATCCATTCTAATTCATTTGTACGATCCATTCTAATTCATTCGCACGAAGGTATCCATTCTAATTCATTCGTACGATCCATTCTAATTCATTTGCACGATCCATTCTAGTTCATTCGTACGATCCATTATAATTCATTCGCATGAATGTATTCATTCTAATTCATTTGAACGATCAATTCTAATTCATTCGCACGAATGTATCCGTTCTAATTCATTCATACGATCCATTCTAATTCATTCATACGATCCATTCTAGTTCATTCGTACGATCCATTCTAATTCATTCGCACGAAGGTATCCATTCTAATTCATTCGTACGATCCATTCTAATTCATTCGCACGATCCATTCTAAGTCATTCGTACGATCCATTATATTTCATTCGTACGATCCAATCTAATTCATTCGCACGAATATATCCTTTCTAATTCATTCGTACGATCAATTCTAATTCATTCGCACGATCC
Organism: Chamaelirium japonicum; assembly: GCA_947650365.1. Lineage (NCBI taxonomy): Eukaryota > Viridiplantae > Streptophyta > Magnoliopsida > Liliales > Melanthiaceae > Chamaelirium > Chamaelirium japonicum. The sequence goes on from CANTAL010000123.1 coordinate 422,704, forward strand.
ATTCTAATTCATTCGTACGATCCATTCTAATTCGTTCGTACGATCTATTCTAATTCATTCGCACGAATGTATCTATTCATATTTATTTGTACGATCCATTCTAATTTATTCGCACGATCCATTCTAATTCATTCGTACGATCCATTCTAATTCATTCGTACAATCCATTAAAGTTCATTCGTATGATCCATTCTAATTCATTCACAAGAACATATCCATTCTAATTTATTCGAACGATTCATTCTAATTTGTTCGCATGAACCAGTCTAATTCATTCGTACGATCCATTCTAATTCATTCGTACGATCTATTCTAATTCTTTCGCACGATCCATCCTAATTTATTCGTACGATCCATTCTAATTCATTCGCACGAATGTATCCATTCTAATTCATTCGTATGATCCATTCTAATTTATTCATACGATCCATTCTAATTCATTCAGAAAAATATATCCATTCTAATTCATTCGTATGATCCATTCTAATTCATTTGCACGATCCAATCTAATTCATTTGTACGATCCATTCTAATTCATTCATATGATCTATTCTAATTCAATAGTACGATCCATTCCAATTCATTCGCATGAATGTATCCATTCTAATTCATTTGTACGATCCATTCTAATTTATTCGCACGATCCATTCTAATTCATTCGTACGATCCATTCTAATTCATTCACACGATCCATTCTAATTCATTCATATGATCCATTCTAGTTCATTCGCACGAATGTATCCATTCTAATTTATTCGTACGATCCATTCTAACTCATTCGCACAAACTATTCTAATTCATTCATAAGATCCTTTCTAATTCATTCATACGATCCATTTCTAACTCATTAGTACGATCAAGTCTAATTCATTCGCATGAATGTATCCATTCTATTTCATTCGTACGATCCATTCTAATTCATTCACACGATCCCTTCAAATTCATTCGTACAATCCATTCTAATTTATTCGTATGATGCATTCTAATTCATTCGTACGATCCATTATACTTCGTTCGCACGAATGTATCCGTTCTAATTCATTCGTACGATCCATTCTAATTTATTCGCACGATCGATTCTAATTCATTCATACAATCCACTCTAATTCATTCATATGATGCATTCTAATTCATTCGTACGATCCATTCTAATTCTATTGCACGAATGTATCTATTCCAATTCATTAGCATGATTCATTCTAATTCATTCGTACGATTCATTCTAATTCAATCGTACGATCCATTCTAATTCATTCGCACGAATGTATCCATTCTAATTCATTGGTCTGATCCATTCTAATTTATTTGTACGAACCAATCTAATTCATTCGTGCGATCCATTCTAGTTCATTAGTACGATCCATTCTAATTCATTCGCACGAATGTATCCATTCTAATTCATTCATATGATCCATTCTAATTCATTTGCACGATCCTTTCTAATTCATTAATACGATCTATTCTAATTCATTCGTACGATCCATTCTAAATCATTCGCACGAATGTATCCATTCTAATTCATTCGTACGATCCATTCTAGTTCATTCATACGATCCATTTTAGTTCATTCGAACGATCCATTCTAATTCATTCGCACGAATGTATCCATCCTAATTCATTTGTATGATCCATTCTAATTCATTCGCATGATCCATTTTAATTCATTCGTACGATCCATTTTAATTTATTCCTATGACCCATTCCAATTCATCCATACGATCCATTCTATTTCATTCGTACGATCCATTCTAATTCTTTCACACGAATGTAACCATTCTAATTCATTCGCATGAATGTATCCATTCTAATTCATTCGTACGATCCATTCTAATTCATTTGTATGAACCATTCTAATTCATTCGTACGATCCATTCTAATTCATTCGCACGAATGTATCCATTCTAATTCATTCATACGATCCATTCTAATTCATTTGCACGATCCATTCTAATTTATTCGTACAAACCATTCTAATTCATTCATAAGATCCATTTTTATTCATTCGCACGAATGTATCTATTCTAATTCATTCATACGATTCATTCTAATTCATTCGCATAATCCATTCTAATTCATTCGTACGACCCTTTCCAATCCATTTGTACGATCCATTCTAATTCATTCGTACGATCCATTCTAATTCATTCGCACGAATGTATCCATTCTAATTCATTCGTACGATCTGTTCTAATTCATTCGCATAATCCATTCTAATTTATTCGTACGATCCATTCAAATTCATTCGTACGATCCATTCTAATTCATTCTCACGAATGTATCCATTCTAATTCATTCGTACGATCCATTCTAGTTCATACGTAAGATCTATTCTAATTCATGCACACGAATGTATCCATTTTAATTCATTTGTTCGATCCATTCTAATTCATTCGCACGAATGTATCCATTCTAATTCATTCATACGATCCATTCTAATTCATTCGTACGATCAATTCTAATTCATTCGCACGATCCATTCTAATTCATTCGTACGATGCATTCTAATTCATTCGTATGATCTTTTCCAATTCATTCGTACGATCCATTCTATTTCATTCGTACGATCCATTCTAATTCTTTCGCACGAATGTATCCATTCTAAATAATTCTTATGATCCATTCTAATTCATTCGTATGATACATTCTAATTCATTCGTACGATCCATTCTAATTCATTCACACGAATGTATCCATTCTAATTCATTCGTACGATCCACTCTAATTCATTTGTACGATCCTTTCTAATTCATTTGTACGATCCATTCTAATTCATTCGTTCGGTCCATTATAATTCATTTGCACGAATGTATCCATTCTAATTCATTCATACGATCTATTCTAATTCATTCGCACGATCCATTCTAATTCATTCGTACGATCCATTCTAATTCATTCGTACGATCCATTTTAGTTCATTCACACGAATGTATCCATTCTAATTCATTCATGCGATTCATTCTAATTCATTCGCACGAATGTATCTATTCTAAATCATTCATATGATCCATTCTAATTCATTCGTACGATCCATTCAAATTCATTCGTTCGATCCATTCTAATTCAATCGCACGAATGTAACCATTCTAATTTATTCGTACTATCCATTCTAATCCATTCGCATAATCCATCCTAATTTATTCGTACGATCTATTCTACTTCATTCGTACGATCCATTCTAATTCATTTGTACGATCCATTCTAATTCATTCGCACAAATGTATCCATTCTACTTCATTTGTACGATCCATTCTAATTAATTCGCACGATCCATTTTAATTCATTCGTACGATCCATTCTAATTCATTCATATGATCCATTCTAATTCATTCGCACAAATGTATCCACTCTAATTCATTTGCACGATCAATTCTAATTCTTTCGTATGATCCATTCTAATTCATTCGCACGAATGTATCCATTCTAATTCATTCGTACGATCCATTCTAATTCATTCGTACGAATGTATCAATTCTAATTCGTTCGTACGATCCATTCTAATTCATTCGATCGATCCATTCTAATCCATTCGTACGATCCATTCTAATTCATTTGCATGAATGTATCTATTCTAATTCATTTGTACGATCCCTTCTAATTCATTCGCACGATCCATTCTAATTTATTTGTACGATCCATTCTAATTCATTCGCACGAAGGTATCCATTCTAATTCATTCGTACGATCCATTCTAATTTATTCGCATGATCCATTCTAATTCATTCGTACGATCCATTCTAATTCATTCGCACAAATGTATCCATTCTAATTCATTTGAACGATCAATTCTAATTCATTCGCACGAATGTATCCGTTCTAATTCATTCGTACGATCCATTCCAATTCATTCATACGATCCATTCTAGTTCATTCGTACGATCCATTCTAATTCATTCGCATGAAGGTATCCATTCTAATTCATTCGTACGATCCATTCTAATTCATTCGCACGATCCATTCTAAGTCATTCGTACGATCCATTCTATTTCATTCGTATGATCCAATCTAATTCATTCGCACGAATATATCCTTTCTAATTCATTCGTTCGATCAATTCTAATTCATTCGCACGATCCATTCTAATTCATTCGTACGATCCATTCTAATTCGTTCGTGCGATCCATTCTAATTCATTCGCACGAATGTATCTATTCTAATTTATTTGTACGATCCATTCTAATTCATTCGCACGATCCATTCTAATTCATTCGTACGATCTATTCTAATTCATTCGTACAATCCATTAAAGTTCATTCGTATGATCCATTCTAATTCATTCACACGAACGTATTCATTCTAATTTATTCGTACGATTCATTCTAATTCATTCGCATGAACCAGTCTAATTCATTCGTACGATATATTCTAATTCATTCGTACGATCTATTCTAATTCTTTCGCACGATCCATTCTAATTCATTCGTACAATCCATTCTAATTCATTCGCACGAATGTATCCATTCTAATTCATTCGTATGATCCATTCTAATTTATTCATACGATCCATTCTAATTCATTCAGAAGAATGTATCCATTCTAATTCATTCATATGATCCATTCTAATTCATTTGCACGATCCAATCTAATTTATTTCTACGATCCATTCTAATTCATTCGTACGATCCATTCTAATTCAATAGTACGATCCATTCCAATTCATTCGCATGAATGTATTAATTCTAATTCATTCGTACGATCCATTCTAATTTATTCGCACGATCCATTCTAATTCATTCGTACGATCCATTCTAATTCATTTGTACGATCCATTCCAACTCATTCGCACGAATGCATCCATTCTAATTCATTCGTACGATCCATTCTAATTCATTCGCACGAATGTATCTATTCTAATTTATTCGTACGATCCATTCTAATTCATTAATAAGATCCATTCTAATTTATTCATACGATCCATTTCTAATTCATTAGTACGATCAATTCTAATTCATTCGCATGAATGTATCCATTCTAATTCATTCGTACGATCCATTCTAATTCATTCATATGATCCATTCTAGTTCATTCGTACGATCCATTCTAATTCATTCGTACGATCCATTCTAATTCATTCGCACGATCCATTCTAATTCATTCGTACTATCCATTCTAATTCATTCATATGATCCATTCTAATTCATTCGCACAAATGTATCCATTCTAATTAATTCATACGATCCATTCTAATTCATCCGCACGATCAATTCTAATTCATTCGTATGATCCTTTCTAATTCATTCACACGAACGTATCCATTCGAATTTATTCGTACGATCCATTCTAATTCATTCGCACAAACTATTCTAATTCATTCATAAGATCCATTCTAATTCATTCATACGATCCATTTCTAACTCATTAGTACGATCAATTCTAATTCATTCGCATGAATGTATCCATTCTAATTCATTCGTACGATCCATTCTAATTCATTCACACGATCCCTTCAAATTCATTCGTACAATCCATTCTAATTTATTCGTATGATACATTCTAATTCATTCGTACGATCCATTATACTTCGTTCGCACGAATGTATCCGTTCTAATTCATTCGTACGATCCATTCTAATTTATTCGCACGATCAATTCTAATACATTCATACAATCCACTCTAATTCATTCATATGATCCATTCTAATTCATTCGTACGATCCATTCTAATTCTATTGCACGAATGTATCTATTCCAATTCATTAGCATGATTCATTCTAATTCATTCGTACGATTCATTCTAATTCAATCGTACGATCCATTCTAATTCATTCGCACGAATGTATCCATTCTAATTCATTGGTATGATCCATTCTAATTTATTCGTATGAACCAATCTAATTCATTCGTGCGATCCATTCTAGTTCATTAGTACGATCCATTCTAATTCATTCGCACGAATGTATCCATTCTAATTCATTCATATGATCCATTCTAATTCATTTGCACGATCCATTCTAATTCATTAATACGATCTATTCTAATTCATTCGTACGATCCATTCTAAATCATTCGCACGAATGTATCCATTCTAATTCATTTGTACGATCCATTCTAGTTCATTCATACGATCCATTTTAGTTCATTCGTACGATCCATTCTAATTCATTCACACGAATGTATCCATCCTAATTCATTTGTATGATCCATTCTAATTCATTCGCATGATCAATTTTAATTCATTCTTACGATCCATTTTAATTTATTCCTATGACCCATTCCAATTCATCCATACGATCCATTCTATTTCATTCGTACGATCCATTCTAATTCAGTCACACGAATGTAACCATTCTAATTCATTCGCATGAATCTATCCATTCTAATTCATTCGTACGATCCATTCTAATTCAATTGTATGAACCATTCTAATTCATTCGTACGATCCATTCTAATTCATTCGCACGAATGTATCCATTCTAATTCATTCATACGATCCATTCTAATTCATTTGCACGATCCATTCTAATTTATTCGTACAAACCATTCTAATTCATTCATAAGATCCATTTTTATTCATTCGCACGAATGTATCTATTCTAATTCATTCATACGATTCATTCTAATTCATTCGCATAATCCATTCGAATTCATTCGTACGATCCTTTCCAATCCATTTGTACGATCCATTCTAATTCATTCGTACGATCCATTCTAATTCATTCGCACGAATGTATCCATTCTAATTCATTCGTACGATCTGTTCTAATTCATTCGCATAATCCATTCTAATTTATTCGTACGATCCATTCAAATTCATTCGTACGATCCATTCTAATTCATTCTCACGAATGTATCCATTCTAATTCATTCATACGATCCATTCTAGTTCATACGTAAGATCTATTCTAATTCATTCACACGAATGTATCCATTTTAATTCATTCGTTCGATCCATTCTAATTCATTCGCACGAATGTATCCATTCTCATTCATTCGTACGATCCATTCTAATTCATTCGTACGATCAATTCTAATTCATTCGCACGATCCATTCTAATTCATTCGTACGATGCATTCTAATTCATTCGTATGATCTTTTCCAATTCATTCGTACGATCCATTCTAATTCATTCGTATGATCCATTCTAATTCTTTCGCACGAATGTATCCATTCTAAATAATTCATATGATCCATTCTAATTCATTCGTACGATACATTGTAATTCATTCGTACGATCCATTCTAATTCATTCACATGAATGTATCCATTCTAATTCATTCGTACGATCCACTCTAATTCATTTGTACGATCCTTTCTAATTCATTTGTACGATCCATTCTAATTCATTCGTTCGGTCCATTATAATTCATTTGCACGAATGTATCCATTCTAATTCATTCATACGATCTATTCTAATTCATTCGCACGATCCATTCTAATTCATTCGTACGATCCATTCTAATTCATTCGTACGATCCATTTTAATTCATTCACACGAATGTATCCATTCTAATTCATTCGTGCGATTCATTCTAATTCATTCGCACGAATGTATCCATTCTAAATCATTCATATGATCCATTCTAATTCATTCGTACGATCCATTCAAATTCATTCGTTCGATCCATTCTAATTCAATCGCACGAATGTAACCATTCTAATTCATTCATACTATCCATTCTAATCCATTCGCATAATCCATCCTAATTTATTCGTACGATCTATTCTACTTCATTCGTACGATCCATTCTAATTCATTTGTACGATCCATTCTAATTCATTCGCACAAATGTATCCATTCTACTTCATTTGTACGATTCATTGTAATTAATTCGCACGATCCATTTTAATTCATTCGTACGATCCATTCTAATTCATTCTTATGATCCATTCTAATTCATTCGCACAAATGTATCCACTCTAATTCATTTGCACGATCAATTCTAATTCTTTCGTATGATCCATTCTAATTCATTCGCACGAATGTATCCATTCTAATTCATTCGTACGATCCATTCTAATTCATTCGTACGAATGTATCAATTCTAATTCGTTCGTACGATCCATTCTAATTCATTCGATCGATCCATTCTAATTCATTCATACGATCCATTCTAATTCATTTGCACGAATGTATCCATTCTAATTCATTTGTACGATCCCTTCTAATTCATTCGCACGGTCCATTCTATTTTATTTGTACGATCCATTCTAATTCATTCGCACGAAGGTATCCATTCTAATTCATTCGTACGATCCATTCTAATTTATTCGCATGATCCATTCTAATTCATTCATACGATCCATTCTAATTCATTCGCACGAATGTATCCATTCTAATTCATTTGAACGATCAATTCTAATTCATTCGCACAAATGTATCCATTCTAATTTATTCGTACGATCCATTCCAATTCATTCATACGATCCATTCTAGTTCATTCGTACGATCCATTCTAATTCATTCGCACGATCCATTCTAAGTCATTCGTACGATCCATTCTATTTCATTCGTACGATCCAATCTAATTCATTCGCACGAATATATCCTTTCTAATTCATTCGTTCAATCAATTCTAATTCATTCGCACGATCCATTCTAATTCATTCGTACGATCCATTCTAATTCGTTCGTACGATCCATTCTAATTCATTCGCACGAATGTATCTATTCTAATTTATTTGTACGATCCATTCTAATTCATTCGCACGATCCATTCTAATTCATTCGTATGATCCATTTTGATTCATTCGTACAATCCATTAAAGTTCATTCGTATGATCCATTCTAATTCATTCACACGAACGTATCCATTCTAATTTATTCGTACGATTCATCCTAATTCATTCGCATGAACCAGTCTAATTCATTCGTACGATACATTCTAATTCATTCGTACGATCTATTCTAATTCTTTCGCACGATCCATTCTAATTCATTCGTACAATCCATTCTAATTCATTCGCACGAATGTATCCATTCTAATTCATTCGTATGATCCATTCTAATTTATTCATACGATCCATTCTAATTCATTCAGAAGAATGTATCCATTCTAATTCATTCATATGATCCATTCTAATTCATTTGCACGATCCAATCTAATTTATTTCTACGATCCATTCTAATTTATTCGTACGATCCATTCTAATTCAATAGTACGATCCATTCCAATTCATTCGCATGAATGTATCCATTCTAATTCATTCGTACGATCCATTCTAATTTATTCGCACGATCCATTCTAATTCATTCGTACGATCCATTCTAATTCATTTGTACGATCCATTCCAACTCATTCGCACGAATGCATTCATTCTAATTCATTCGTACGATCCATTCTAATTCATTCGCACGAATGTATCTATTCTAATTTATTCGTACGATCCATTCTAATTCATTAATAAGATCCATTCTAATTTATTCATACGATCCATTTCTAATTCATTAGTACGATCAATTCTAATTCATTCGCATGAATGTATCCATTCTAATTCATTCGTATGATCCATTCTAATTCATTCATATGATCCATTCTAGTTCATTCGTACGATCCATTCAAATTCATTCGTACGATCCATTCTAATTCATTCGCACGATCCATTCTAATTCATTCGTACTATCCATTCTAATTCATTCATATGATCCATTCTAATTCATTCGCACAAATGTATCCATTCTAATTAATTCATACGATCCATTCTAATTCATTCGCACGATCAATTCTAATTCATTCGTATGATCCTTTCTAATTCATTCACACGAACGTATCCATTCGAATTTATTCGTACGATTCATTCTAATTCATTCGCATGAACCAGTCTAATTCATTCGTACGATCCATTCTAATTCATTCGTACGATCTATTCTAATTCTTTCGCACGATCCATTCTAATTCATTCATACGATCCATTCTAATTCATTCGTACGAATGTATCCATTCTAATTCATTCGTATGATCCATTCTAATTTATTCATACGATCCATTCTAATTCATTCAGAAGAATCTATCCATTCTAATTCATTCGTATGATCCATTCTAATTCATTTGCACGATCCAATCTAATTCATTTCTACGATCCATTCTAATTCATTCGTACGATCCATTCTAATTCAATAGTACGATCGATTCTAATTCTTTTGTACGATCCATTCCAATTCATTCGCACGAATGCATCCATTCTAATTCATTCGTACAATCCATTCTAATTCATTCGCACGAATGTATGTATTCTAATTTATTCGTACGATCTATTCTAATTCATTCATAAGATCCATTCTTATTTATTCATACGATCCATTTCTAATTCATTAGTACGATCAATTCTAATTCATTCGCATGAATGTATCCATTCTAATTCATTCGTACGATCCATTCTAATTCATTCACACGATCCCTTGAAATTCATTCGTACAATCCATTCTAATTTATTCATATGATACATTCTAATTCATTCGTACGATCCATTATACTTCATTCGCACGAATGTATCCGTTCTAATTCATTCGTACGATCCATTCTAATTTATTCGCACGATCGATTCTAATTTATTCATACGATCCACTCTAATTCATTCGTATGATCCATTCTTATTCATTCGTACGATCCATTCTAATTCTATTGCACGAATGTATCTATTCCAATTCATTAGCACGATTCATTCTAAATCATTCGTACGTTTCATTCTAATTCATTCGTACGATCCATTCTAATTCATTCGCACGAATGTATCCATTCTAATTCATTGGTATGATCCATTCTAATTCATTCGTACAAACCATTCTAATTCATTCGTGCGAACCATTCTAGTTCATTCGTACGATCCATTCTAATTCATTCGCACGAATGTATCCATTCTAATTCATTCGTATGATCCATTCTAATTCATTTGCACGATCCATTCTAATTCATTCATACGATCTATTCTAATTCATTCGTACGATCCATTCTAATTAATTCGCACGAATGTATCCATTCTATTCATTCGTACGATCCATTCTAGTTCATTCGTACGATCCATTTTAGTTCATTCGTACGATCCATTCTAATTCATTCGCACGAATGTATCCATCCTAATTCATTTGTATGATCCATTCTAATTCATTCGTATGATCCATTTTAATTCATTCTTACGATCCATTCTAATTTATTCGTATGACCCATTCCAATTCATCCGTACGATCCATTCAAATTCATTCATACGATCCATTCTAATTCTTTCACACGAATGTAACCATTCTAATTCATTCGCATGAATGTATCCATACTAATTCATTCGTACGATCCATTCTAATTCATTTGTATGAACCATTCTAATTCATTCGTACGATCCATTCTAATTCATTCATATGATCCATTCTAATTCATTCGTACGAATGTATCCATTCTAATTCATTCATACGATCCATTCTAATTCATTTGCATGATCCATTCTAATTCATTCGTACAATCCATTCTAATTCATTCATAAGATCCATTTTAATTCATTCGCATGAATGTACCCATTCTAATTCATTCGTATGATTCATGCTAATTCATTCGCATAATCCATTCTAATTCATTTGTACGATCCTTTCCAATCCATTCGTACGATCCATTTTAATTCATTCATATGATCCATTCTAGTTCATTCGCACGAATGTATCCATTCTAATTCATTCGTATGATCCGTTCATATTCATTCGCATAATCCATTCTAATTTATTCGTACGATCCATTCAAATTCATTCATACGATCCATTCAAATTCATTCGTACGATCTATTCTAATGCATTCTCACAAATGTATCCATTCTAATTCATTCGTATGATCCATTCCAATTCATTCGCATGATCCATTCTAATTTATTCGTACGATATATTCTAATTCATTCGTATGATCCATTATAATTCATTCGCATGATCCATTCTAATTCATTCGTACGATCTATTCTAATTCATTCGTACGATCCGATTCAATTCGTTCGCATGATCCATTCTAATTTATTTGCACGATCCATTCTAATTCATTCGTATGATCCATTCTAATTCATTCGCATGAATGTATCCATTCTAATTCATTAGTACAATCCATTCTAATTCATTCGTACGATCTATTCTAATTCATTTGTACGAATGTATCAATCCTAATTCATTCATACGGTCCAATCTAATTTATTCGTACGATCCATTCTAATTCATTCGTACGATCCATTCTAATTCATTTAGACGAATGTATCCATTCTAATTCATTCGTACGATCCATTCTAATTTATTCGTACGATCCATTAATTTTAATTCATTCATACGATCCATTCTAATTTATTCGCATGATTCATTCTAATTCATTCGTAAGATCCATTCTAATTCATTCGCACGAATGTATCCATTCTAATTCATCCGTACGATCCATTCTAATTCATTCATACGATCCATTCTAATTCATTCGCACGAATGTATCCACTCAAATTCATTGGTACGATCCATTCTAATACATTCGCACGATCCATTCAAATTCATTCGTACGAGCCATTCTAATTCATTCTTACGATCCAGTCTAATTCATTCATTCAATCTATTCTAATTCATTCGTACGATTCATTATAATTCATTCGCATGAATGTATCCGTTCTAATTCATTCGTACGATCCATTCTAATTTATTCGCATGATCCATTCTAATTCATTCGTACGATCCATTCTAATTCATTCGTACGATCCATTCTAATTCTTTCGCATAAATGTATCCATTCTAATTCATTCGTACGATCCATTCTAATTCATTTGCATGATCCAATCTAATTGATTTGTACGATCCATTCTAATTCATTCGCACGAATCTATCCGTTCTAATTCATTCGTACGATCCATTCTAATTCATTCGTACGATCCATTCTAGTTCATTCGTAAGATCCATTCTAATTCATTCGCACGAAGGTATCCATTCTAATTCATTCGTATGATCCATTCTAATTCATTCGCATGATCTATTCTAAGTCATTCGAACGATCCATTCAAATTCATTCGTACGATCCAATCTATTCATTAATACAATCCATTCTAATTTCATTCATAGGATCCATTCTAATTCATTCATACTATCTATTTTAGTTCATTCACATGAATATATCCATTCTAATTCATTCGTACGATCCATTCTAATTCATTCGCACGATCCATTCTAATTCATTCATACGATACATTCTAATTCATTCGCACGAATGTATCCATTCTAATTCATTTGTACGATCTATTCTAATTCATTCGCACGATCCATTCTATTTCAATCGTACGATCCATTCTAGTTCATTCATAAGATCCATTCTAATTCATTCACACGAATATATCCATTCTAATTCATTCGTTCGATCCATTCTAATTCATTTGCACGAATGTATCCATTCTAATTCATTTGTACGATCCATTATAATTCATTCGTATGATCCATTCTAATGTATTCGCACGAATGTATCAATTTGAATTCATTCGTACAATCCAATCTAATTCATTCGTACTATCCATTCTAATTCATTCGTACGGTCCATTCTAGTGCATTCGTACGATCCATTCGAATTCATTCGCACGAAGGTATCCATTCTAATTCATTCGTATGATCCATTCTAATTCATTCGTACGATCCATTCTAATTCATTCAAACGATCCATTCTAATTCATTCGCATGAATGTATCCGTTCTAATTCATTCGTACGATCCATTTTAATTCATTCGTACGATCCATTCTAATTCATTCGTACGATCCATTCTAGTTCATTCGTATGATCCATTCTAATTCATTCGCACAAAGGTATCCATTCTAATTCATTCGTACGATCCATTCTAATTCATTCGCACGATCCACTCTAAGTCATTCGTACGATCCATTCTAATTCATTCGTATAATCCAATCTAATTTATTCATACGATCCATTCTAATTTCATTCATAGGATCCATTCTAATTCATTCAAATGATCCATTCTAATTCATTCGCACGAATATATCCATTCTAATTCATTCGTACGATCCATTCTAATTCATTCACACGATCCATTCTATTTCATTCTTATGATCCATTCTAATTCATTCGCATGATCCATTCTATTTATTTCATACGATCCATTCTAATTCATTCGCACGAATGTAACCATTCTAATTCATTCGTTCGATCCATTCTAATTCATTCGAAATATCCTTTCTATTTCAATAGTACGATCCATTATAGTTCATTCGTAAGATCCATTCTAATTCATTCGCACGAATGTATCCATTCTAATTCATTCGTTCGATCCATTCTAATTCATTCGCACGAATGTATCCATTCTAATTCATTCGTACGATCCATTTGAATTCATTCGCATGATCCATTCTAATTCGTTCGTACGATCCATTCTAATTCATTCGTACGATCCATTCTAATTCATTCGTACAATCCATTCTAATTCATTCGCACTAATGTATATGTTCTAATTCATTCGCACGATCTATTCTAATTTATTCGCACAATCCATTCTAATTCATTCGTATGATCCGTTCTAATTCAATCGTATGATCCATTCCAATTCATTCGTATGATCCATTCTAATTCATCCGTACGATCCATTTTAATTCTTTCGCATGAATGTATCCATTCTATTTCATTCGTACGATCCATTCTAATTCATTCGTACGATCCATTCTAATTCATTCGCACGAATGTATCCACTCTAATTCATTCATACGATCAATTCTAATTCATTCGCACGATCCATTCTAGTTCATTCATTCGATCCATTCTAATTCATTCGTATGATCCATTTTAATTCATTCGCACGAATGTATCCATTCTAATTCATTCGTGTGATTCATTCTAATTCATTCGCATGATCCATTCTAATCCATTCGTACGATCCATTCCAATTCATTCGTACGATCCATTATAATTCATTTGTACGTTCCAATCTACTTCATTCGCACGAATGTATCCATTCTAATTCATTCGTATAATCCATTCTAATTCATTCGCATAATCCATTCTAATTTATTCGTACGATCCATTCTAATTTATTCGTACGATCCATTCCAATTCATTCGTACGATCCATTCTAATTCATTTGCACGAATGTATCCATTTTAATTCATTCATACGATCAATTCCAATTCATTCGCATGATCCATTCTAATTCATTCGTACGATCTATTCTAATTAATTTGTACGATCGATTCTAATTTATTTCCACAAATGTATCCATTCTAATTCATTTGTACGATCCATTCTAATTCATTCGCATGATCCATTCTAATTCATTCGTACGATCCATTCTAATTCATTCGCACGAATGTATCCATTCTAATTCATTCGTACGATCCATTCTAATTCATTCGTACGAATGTATCAATTGTAATTCATTCGCACGGTCCATTCTAATTCATTCATACGATTCGTTCTAATTCATTCGTATGATCCATTCTAATTCATTCGCATGAATGTATCCATTCTAATTCATTCGAACGATCCATTCTAATTCATTCGTACGATCCATTCTAATTCATTCGCATGATCCATTCTAATTCATTTGTACGATCCATTCTAATTCATTTGCACGATCCATTATAATTTATTCGTACGATCCATTCTAATTCATTCGCACGAATGTATCCATTCTAATTCATTCGTCTGATCCATTCTAATTCATTCGTACGATCCATTCTAATTCATCTGTACAATCCATTCTAATTCATTCGCACGAATGTATCCATTCTAATTCATTCATACGATCCATTCTAATACATTCGCACGATCCATTCAAATTCATTCGTACGAGCTATTCTAATTCATTCTTACGATCCATTCTAATTCATTCATTCGATCCATTCTAATTCATTCATACGATCCATTTTAATTCATTCGCACGATCCATTCTAATTCCTTCGTATGATCCATTCTAATTCATTCATAAGATCCATTCTAATTCAATCGTATGATCCATTCTATATCTTTCGCACGAATGTATCCATTCTAATTCATTCGTACAATCCATTCTAATTCATTCGCACGATCCATTCTAATTCATTCGTATGATTCATTCTTATTCATTCGTATAATCCATTCTAATTCATTCGTACGATCCATTCTAATTCATTCGTACGATCCATTTTAGTTCATTCGTACGATCCATTCTAATTCATTCACATGAAGGTATCAGTTCTAATTCATTCGCACGATCCATTCTAATTCTTTCACACGATCCATTCTAAGTCATTCGTACGATTCATTCTAATTCATTCATACGATCCAATCTAATTCATTCGCTCGAATGTATCCATTCAAATTCATTCATACAATCCATTCTAATTCATTCGCACGAGCCATTCTAATTTATTCGTACGATCCATTCTAATTCATTCATAGGATCCATTCTAATTCATTTGTACGATCCATTCTAATTCATTCGCATGATCCATTCTAATTCATTCGTACGATCCATTTTAATTCAATCGCATGAATGTATCGATTCTAATTCGTTCGTACGATCCATTTGAATTCATTCGCATGATCCATTCTAATTCATTCGTACGATCCATTCTAATTCATTCGCACGAATGTATCCATTCTAATTCATTCGTACGATCCATTTTAATTCATTCGTACGGTCCATGCAAATACATTCGCACGATCCATTAAAATTCATTCGTACGATACATTCTAATCCATTATAATTCATTTGCATGAATGTATCCATTCTAATTCATTCGCACGATCAATTCTAATTCATTCGTACGATCCATTCTAATTCATTTGGATGATCCATTCTAATTCATTCGTATGATCCATTCTACTTCTTTCGCACGAATGTATCCATTCTAATTCATTCGCACGATCCATTCTAATTCATTCGTACGATCCATTCTAATTCATTCCTACAATCCATTCTAATTCATTCGTATGATCCATTCTAATTCATTCGCATGAATGTATCCGTTCTAATTCATTCGTACAATCCATTCTAATTCATTCGTACGATCCATTCTAATTCATTCGTACGATCCATTCTAGTTCATTCGTACGATCCATTCTAAATCATTCGCACGAAGGTATCCATTCTAATTCATTCGTACGATCCATTCTAATTCATTCGCACGATCCAATCTAATTCGTTCGCACGAATGTATCCATTCTAATTCATTCGTAAGATCCATTCTAATTCATTCGCACGATCCATTCTAATTCATTCGTACGATCCATTCTAATTCATTCGTCCGATCCATTCTAATTTATTCACACGAATATATCCATTCTAATTCATTTGTACGATCCATTCTAATTCATTCGCTCGATCCATTCTAATTCATTCGTACGATCCAATTTAATTCATTCGTATGATCCATTCTAATTCATTCGGACGAATGTATCCGTTCTAATTCATTCTACGATCCATTCTAATTCAATCGTAAGATCCATTCTAGTTCATTCTTACGATCCATTCTAATTCATTCGCACGAAGGTATCCATTCTAATTCATTCGTACGATCCATTCTAGTTCATTCGCACGATCCATCTAAGTCATTCGTACGATTCACTCAATCACACGATCCGTTCTAATTCATTCGTACGATCCATTCTAATTCATTCGTACGATCCATTCTAATTCATTCGTATGATCCATTCTAATTCATTCGCACGAATGTATCCATTCTAATTCATTCGTACGATCCATTCTAAATCATTTGCACGATCCATTCTAATTCATTTGTACGATCCTTTCTAATTCATTCGCATGATCCATTCTAATTCATTCATACGATCCATTCTAATTCAATCGCATGAATGTGTCGATTCTAAGTCGTTTGTCCGATCCATTCTAATTCATTGGCACGAATGTATCCATTCTAATTCATTCGTACGATCCATTCTAATTCATTTATACGATCCATTCAAATACATTCGCATGATCCACTCAAATTCATCAGTACGATATATTCTAGTTCATTCTTACGATCCATTCTAATTTATTCATTCGATCAATTCATATTCATTCGTACGATCCATTATAATTCATTCGCATGAATGTATCCGTTGTAATTCATTCGTACGATCCATTCTAATTCATTCGCACGATCCATTCTAATTCATTCATACGATCCATTCTAATTCATTTGGATGATCCATTCTAATTCATTCGTACGATCCATTCTAATTCTTTCGCACGAATGTATCCATTCTAATTCATTCGTACGATCCATTCTAATTCATTCGCACGATCCATTCTAATTCATTCGTACGATCCATTCTAATTCATTCCTACAATCCATTCTAATTCATTCGTACGATCCATTCTAATTCATTCGCATTAATGCATCCGTTCTAATTCATTCATACAATCCATTCTAATTCATTCGTACGATCTATTCTAATTCATTCGTACGACCCATTCTAGTTCATTCGTACGATCCATTCTAATTCATTCGCTCGAAGGTATCCATTCTAATTTATTTGTACAACCCATTCTTATTCATTCGCATGATCCATTCTAAGTCATTCGTATGATCCATTCTACTTCATTCGTACGATCCAATATAATTCATTCGCACGAATGTATCCATTCTAATTCATTCGTACGATCCATTCTAATTCATTCACACGATCCATTCTAATTCATTCGTACAATCCATTCTAATTCATTCGCACGAATGTATCCATTCTAATTCATTCGTACGATCCATTCTAGTTCATTCGTACGATCCATTCTAGTTCATTCTTACGATCCATTTTAATTCATTCGCACGAAGGTATCCATTCTAATTCATTCGTATGATCCATTCTAATTCATTCGCACGATCTATTCTAAGTCATTCGTACGATCCATTCTAATTTATTCGTACGATCCAATCTAATTCATTCGCACGCATGTGTCCATTCCAATTCATTTGTACAATCTATTCTAATTCATTTGCACGATCCATTCTAATTCATTCGTACGATCCATTCTAATTCATTTGTACAATCCATTCTAATTCATTCGCACGAAAGTATCTATTCTAATTCATTTGTATGATCCATTCTAATTCATACGCACGATCCATTTTAAATAATTCCTATGATCCATTCTAATTTATTTGTACAATCCATTCTAGTTCATTCGTACGATCCATTCTAATTTATTCGCACGAATGTATCCATTCTAACTCATTCATACGATCCATTCTAATTCATTCGCATGATCCATTCTAATTTATTCGTACGATACGTTCTAATTCATTCGTACGATCTATTCTAATTCATTCGCACGAGCCATTCTAATTTATTTGTACGATCCATTCTAATTCATTCGCACGAATGTATCCATTCTAATTCATTCGTACGATCCATTCTAATTCATTCGTACGATCCATTCGAATTCATTCGTACCATCCATTCTAATTCATTAAGGAGATTGTATCCATTCTAATTCATTCATATGATCTATTCTAATTCATTCGCATCCATTTTAATTCGTTCAGAAGAATGTATCAATTCTAATTCATTCATATGATCTATTCTAATTCATTCCCACAATCCATTCTAATTAATTTCTACGATCCATTCAAATTCATTCGTACGATCCATTCTAATTCAACCGTACGATCCATTCAAATTCATTCGTACGATCCATTCTAATTCATTCGCACGATCCATTCTAATTCATTCGTATGATCCATTCTAATTCATTCGTACGAATGTATCCATTCTAATTTATTCGTATGATCCATTCGATTTCATTCACACGATCCATTCTAATTCATTCATAAGATCTATTGTAATTGATTCGTACGATCCATTCTATTTCATTCGTACGATCAATTCTAATTCATTCGCACGAATGTATCCATTCTAATCCATTCGTACAATACATTCTAATTCATTCACACGATCCATTCAAATTTATTCGTATGATCCATTCTAATTCATTCGTACGATCCATTCTATCTCATTCGTACGATCCATTATAATTCATTCGCACGAATATATCCATTCTAATTCATTCGTACGATCCATTCTAATTCATTCACATGATCGATTCTAATTCATTCATACGATCCATTCTATTTCATTCGTATGAACCAGTCTAATTCATTCGTACGATCCATTCTAATTCAGTCGTACAATCCATTCTAATTCATTCGTACAATCCATTGTAATCCATTCGCACGAAAGTATCCATTCTAGTTCATTCGTACGATCCATTCTAATGCATACGAATGATCCTTTCAAATTCATTCGTTTGATCCATTCTAATTCATTCTTAAGATCCATTCTAATTCATTCATTCGATCCATTCTAGTTCATTCGTACAATCCATTATAATCCATTCGCACAAATGCTTCCTTTCTAATTCATTCGTACGATCCATTCTAATTCATTCGCACGATCCATTCAAATTCATTCGTAGGATCCATTCTAATTCATTCGTACGATCTATTCTAATTCTTTCGCATGAATGTATCCATTCTAATTCATTCGTATGATCTATTCTAATTCATTCGCATGATCCGTTCTAATTCATTCGTACGATCCATTCTAATTCATTCTTACGATCCATTCTAATTCATTCGTACAATCCATTCTAATTTATTCGCACGAATGTATCCGTTCTAATTCATTCGTACGATCCATTTTAATTCATTCGTACGATCCATTGTAATTCATTCGTACGATCCATTCTAGTTCATTCATACGATCCACTCTAATTCATTCGCACGAAGGTATCCATTCTAATTCATTCGTAAGATCCATTCTAATTCATTCGCAGGATCCATTCTAAATCATTCGTACGATCCAATCTAATTCATTCGTATGATCCAATCTAATTGACTTGCACAAATGTATCCATTCTAATTCATTCGTACGATCGATTCTAATTCATTCGTACGATCCATTCTAATTCATTCGAACGAATGTATCTATACTAATTCATTTGTACGATCCATTCTAATTCAGTCGCATGATCAATTCTAATTTATTCATAGGAGCCGTTCTAATTCATTCGTACGATCCATTCTAATTCATTCGCACTAATGTATCCGTTCTAATTCATTCGTACGATCCATTCTAATTCATTCATATGATCCATTCTAGTTCATTCGTACGATCCATTCTAATTCATTCGCACGAAGGTATCTATTCTAATTCATTCATACTATCCATTCAAATTCATTCGCACGATCCATTCTAAGTCATTCGTACGATCCATTCTAATTCATTCGTACAATCCAATCTAATTCATTCGCACTAATGTATCCTTTCTAATTCATTCGTACAATCTATTCTAATTCATTTGCACGATCCATTCTAATTCATTCGAACGATCCATTCTAATTCATTCGTACGATCCATTCTAATTCATTCGTACAATCCATTATAGTTCATTCATATGATCCATTCTAATTCATTCGCATGAACGTATCCATTCTAATTTATTCGTACGATCTATTCTAATTCATTCGCATGATCATGTCTAATTTATTCGTACGATCCATTCTAATTCATTCGTCCGATCTATTCTAATTCATTCGCACGATCCAATATGACTCATTCGTACGATCCATTCTAATTCATTCGCACGAATGTATCCATCGTTATTCATACGTACGATCCATTCTAATTTATTTGTACGATCCATCCTAATTCATTAAGAATAATATATCCATTCTAATTCATTCGTATGATCCATTCTAATTCATTTACACGTTCCAATCTAATTTATTTCTACGATCCATTCTAAATCATTCGTACGATCCATTATAATTCAATCGTACGATCCATTCCAATTCATTCGCATTAATGTATCCATTCTAATTCATTCGTACGATCCATTCTAATTTATTCGCACGATCCATTCTAATTCATCTGTACGATCCATTCTAATTCATTCGCATGATCTATTCTAATTCATTCGTATGATCCATTCTAATTCATTCACACGAATGTATCCATTCTAATTTATTCGTACGATCCATTCTAATTCATTCGCACGATCCATTCTAATTCATTCATAAGGTCCATTCTAATACATTCGTACAATCCTTTTCTAATTCATTAGTACGATCAATTCTAATTCATTCGCACAAATATATCCATTCTAATTCATTCGTACCATCCATTCTAATTCATTAACACGATCCCTTCAAATTCATTCTTACAATCTATTCTAATTCATTCGTACGATCCATTCTAATTCATTCGTACGATCCATTATAAATCATTCGCACGAATGTATCCGTTCTAATTCATTCGTACGATCCATTCTAATTCATTCGCACAATCGATTCTAATTCATTCCTACGATCCATTCTACTTCATTCGTATGATCCATTCCGATTCATTCGTACAATCCATTCTAATTCATTCTTACGATCCATTCTAATTCTTTTGCACGAATGTATCTATTCTAATTCTTTCGCATGATCCATTCTAATTCATTCGTACAATTCACTCTAATTCATTTGTATGATCCATTCTAATTCATTTTTATGATCCATTCTAATTCATTCGCACGATTGTATCCATTCTAATTCATTGGTATGATCCATTCTAATTCATTCATACAATCCAATCTAATTCATTCGTACGATTCATTCTAGTTTATTCGTACGATCCATTCTAATTCATTTGCACGAATGTATCCATTCTAATTCATTCGTATGATCCATTCTAATTCATTTACACGATCCACTCTAATTCATTCGTACGATCCATTCTAATTCATTCGCACGATCCATTCTAATTCATTCGCACGAATGTATCCATTCTAATTCTTTCGTACAATCTATTCTAATTCATTCGTACGATCCATTTTAGTTCATTCGTACGATCCATTCTAATTCATTCACATGAATGTATCCATTCTAATTCATTCGTACGATCCATTCTAATTCATTCGTACGATCCATTCTAATTCTTTCGCATTAATGTATCCATTCTAATTCATTCGCACAAATGCATCCATTCTAATTCATTCGTACCTTCCATTCTAATTCATTTGTACGATCCATTCTAATTCATTCGCACGATCCATTCTAATTCATTCAAATGATCCATTCTAATTCATTCGCACGAATGTATGCATTCTAATTCATTCATACTATCCATTCTAATTCAGTCGAATGATCCATTCTAATTCATTCGCATGATCCATTCTAATTCATTCGAACGATCCTTTCCAATTCATTCATACAATCCATTCTAATTCATTCGTGCGATCCATTCTAATTCATTCGCACGAATGTATCCATTCTAATTCATTCATACGATCCATTCTAATTCATTCGCATGATCCATTCTAATTCATTCGTACGATCCATTCTAATTCATTCATACGATCCTTTCTAATTCATTCGCATGATCCATTCTAATTCATTGATTGGATCCATTCTAATTCATTCGTACGATCCATTCTAATTCATTCGCATGATCCATTCAAATTTATTCGCACGATCCCTTCTAATTCATTCGTACGATCCATTCTAATTCATTCGCACGAATGTATCCATTCTAATTCATTCGTACGATCCATTCGAATTCATTCGTACGAATGTATCAATTCTAATTCATTCGTACGATCCATTCTAATTCATTCGTACGATCCATTCTAATTCATTCACACGAATGTATCCATTCTAATTCATTCATTCGATCCATTCTAATTCATTCGCACGATCCATTCTAATTCATTCATACGATCCATTCTAATTCATTCGCATGATAGATTCTAATTTATTCGTACGAACCATTCTAATTCATTCGCACGAATGTATCCATTCAAATTCATTCGTACGATTCATTCTAATTCATTCGCACGAATGTATCCATTCTAATTCATTGGTACGATCCATTCTTATACATTCGCACGATCCATTCAAATTCATTCGTACGAGCCATTCTAATTCAGTCTTACGATCCATTCTAATTCATTCATTCGATCCATTCTAATTCGTACGTACGATCGATTATAATTCATTCGCGCGAATGTATCCGTTCTAATTCATTCGTACGATCCATTCTAATTCATTCGCACGATCCATTCTAATTCATTCGTACGATCCATTCTAATTCATTCGTACGATCCATTCTAATTCATTCGTACGATCAATTCTTATCCATTCATACGATCCATTCTAATTCTTTCGCACGACTGTATCCATTCTAATTCATTCATACGATCCATTCTAATTCACTCGCACGATCCATTCTAATTTATTTGTACGATCCATTCTAATTCATTCGCACGAATGTATCCGTTCTAATTCATTCGTACGATCAATTCTAATTCATTCGTACAATCCATTCTAATTCATTCGTACTATCCATTCTAGTTCATTCATACGATCCATTCTAATTCATTCGTATGATCCATTCTAATTCATTCACATGATCCATTCTAAGTCAGTCGTACGATCTATTCTAATTCATTCGGACGATCTAATCTAATTTATTCGTACGATCCATTCTAATTTCATTCATAGGATCTATTCTAATTCATTCATACGATTCATTCTAATTCATTCGCACGAATATATCCATTCTAATTCATTCGGGCGATCCATTCTAATTCATTCGCACGAACCATTCTATTTAATTCGTACGATCCATTCTAATTCATTCCCACGATCCATTCTAATTCATTCCCACGATCCATTCTAATTCATTCGTATGATCCATTCTAATTCATTCGCACGAATGTATCCATTCTAATTCTTTCGTATGATTCATTCTAATTCATTTGCACGATCCATTCTATTTCAATCGTACGATCCATTCTAGTTCATTCGTAAGATCCATTCTAATTCATTTGCACGAATGTATCCTTTCTAATTCATTCGTTCGATCCATTCTAATTCATTTGCACGAATGTATCCATTCTAATTCATTCGTACGATCCATTCGAATTCATTCGCACGATCCATTCTAATTCATTCGTACGATCCATTCTAATTCATTCGCACGAATGTATCCATTCTAATTCATTCGTACGATCTATTCTAATTCATTCACACAATCCATTCTAATTCTTTTATACGATCCATTCTAGTTCATTCGTACGATCCATTCGAGTTCATTCGCACGAAGGTATCCATTCTAATTCATTCGTACGATCCATTCTAATTCATTCGCACGATCCATTCTAATTTATTCGTACGATCTATTCTTATTCATTCGTACGATCCATTCTAATTTATTCGCACTACCCATTCTATTTCATTCGTATGACCCATTCTAATTCATTCGCATGATCCATTCTAATTTATTCGTACGATCCATTCTAATTCATTCGCATGAATGTATCCATTCTAATTCATTCGTACGATCCATTCTAATCTATTCGCAAGATCCATTCTATTTCAATCGTACGATCCATTCTAGTTCATTCGTAAGATCCATTCTAATTCATTCGCACGAATGTATTCATTCTAATTCATTCGTTTGATCCATTCTAATTCATTCGCACGAATGTATCCATTCTAATTCATTCGTACGATCCATTCTAATTCATTCACACGATCCATTCTAATTCGTTCGTATGATCCATTCCAATTCATTCGTACGATCCATTCTAATTCATTCGTACGATCCATTCTAATTCATTCGCACGAATGTATCCGTTCTAATTCTTTCGTACGATCGATTCTAATTCATTCGCACGATCCATTCTAATTCATTCGTACGATACATTCTGTATCATTCATATGATCCATTTCAATTCATTTGTATGATCCATTCTAATTCATTCGTACGATCCATTCTAATTCTTTAGCATGAATGTATCCATTCTAATTCATTCGTACGATCCATTCTAACTCATTCGTACGATCCATTCTAATTCATTTGCATGAATGTATCCATTCTAATTCATTTGTATGATCCATTCTAATTCATTCATACGATACATTCTAATTCATTCGCACGATCCATTCTAATTCATTCCTACGATCTATTTTAATTCATTCGCACGAATGTATCCATTCTAATTCATTCGTGCGATTCATTCTAATTCATTCGCATGATCCATTCAAATTCATTCGTACGATCCATTCTAATTCATTTGTACGATCCATTCTAATTCATTCGCACAAATGTATCCATTCTAATTTATTCGTACGATCTATTCCAATTCATTTGTATGATCCATTCTAATTCATTCATACGATCCATTCTAATTCATTCGCACGATCCATTCTAATTCATTCATACGATCCATTCTAATTCATTCGTACGATCCATTTTAATTCATTCGCACGAATGTATCCATTCTAATTCATTCGTGCGATTCATTCTAATTCATTCGCATGATCCATTCTAATTCATTCGTACGATCCATTCTAATTCATTCGCACGATCCATTCTAATTCATTCGCACAAATGTATCCATTCTAATTCATTTGTACGATCCATTCTAATTCATTCGCACGATCCATTCTAATTCATTCGTATGATCCATTCTAATTCATTCGCACGAATGTATCCATTCAAATTCATTCGTACGATCCATTCTAATTCATTCGTACGAATGTATCAATTCTAATTCATTCGTACGGTCCATTCTAATTCATTCGTACGATCCATTCTAATTCATTCGTACGATCCATTCGAATTCATTCGCATGAATGTATCCATTCTAATTCATTCGTACGATCCATTCTAATTCATTTGCATGATCCATTCTAATTCATTTGTACGATCCATTCTAATTCATTTGCAAGATCCATTCTAATTTATTCGTACGATCGATTCTAATTCATTCACACGAATGTATCCATTCTAATTCATTCGTATGATCCATTCTAATTCATTCGTACGATACTTTCTAATTCATTCGTACGATCCATTCTAATTCATTCGCACGAATGTATCCATTCTAATTAATTCGTACGATCCATTCTAATACAGTCGCACGATCCATTAAAATTCATTCGTACGAGCCATTCTAATTGATTCTTATGATCCATTCTAATTCATTCATTCGATCCATTAGAATTCATTCGTACGATCCATTATAATTCATTTGCACGAATGTATCCATTCTAATTCATTCGTACGATCCATTCTAATTCATTCGCACGATCCATTCTAATTCCTTCGTACGATCGATTCTAATTCATTCGCACGATCCATTCTAATTCAATCGTATGATCCATTCTAATTCTTTCGCACAAATGTATCCATTCTAATTCATTCACACGATCCATTCTAAGTCATTTGTACGATCCATTCTAATTCATTCATACGGTCCAATTTAATTCGTTCGCACGAATGTATCCATTCTAATTCATTCTTACAATCCATTCTAATTCATTCGTACGATCCATTCTAATTCGTTCGTACGATCCATTCTAATTCATTCGCATGAATGTATCCATTCTAATTTATTTGTACGATCCATTCTAATTCATTCGCATGATCCATTCTAATTCATTCCTACGATCCTTTCTTATTCATTCGTACAATCCATTCTAATTCATTCGTACGATCCATTCTAATTCATTCGCATGAATGTATCCATTCTAATTCATTCGTAGGATCCATTCTAATTCATTCGCACGATCCATTCTAATTCATTCGCACGATCCATTCTAATTCATTTGTACGATCCATTATAATTCATTCGCATGATCCATTCTAATTCATTCGCCCGAATGTATCGATTCTAATTCGTTCGTACGATTCATTTTAATTTATTCGCACGATCCATTCTAATTCATTTATACGAACCATTCTAATTCATTCGTACGATCCATTCTAATTCATTCGTACGATCCATTCTAATTCATTCGCAGGATCCATTCTAAGTCATTCGTATGATCCATTCATTCACACGATCCATTATAATTCATTCGTACAATCCATTCTAATTCATTCGTACGATCCATTCTAATTCATTCGTCTGATCCATTCTAATTCATTTGCATGAATGTATCCATTCTAATTAATTTGTACGATCCATTCTAATTCATTCATACGATCCATTCTAATACATTCGCACTATCTATTCAAATTAATTCGTACGATACATTCTAATTCATTCTTATGATCCATTCTAGTTTATTCATTCGATCCATTATAATTCATTCGTACGATCCATTATAATTTATTCGCACGAATGTATCCGTTCTAATTCATTCGTACGATCCAATCTTATTTATTCGCATGAATGTTTCCATTCTAATTCATTCATACGATCATTTCTAATTCATTTGCATGATCCATTCTAATTCATTCGTACGATCCATTCTAATTCATTCGTACGATCCACTCTAATTCATTCGCACGAATGTATCTATTCTAATTCATTTGTATGATCCATTCAAATTCATTCGCACGATCCATTCTAATTCATTCATACGATCCATTCTAATTCATTCGTACAATCCATTCTAGTTCATTCGTACGATCCATTCTAATTCATTTGCACGAATGTATCCATTCTAATTCATTTGTACGATCCATTCTAATTCATTTGCATGATCCATTCTAATTCATTCGTACGATCTATTCAAATTCATTCGCACGATCCATTCTAATTTATTCTTACGATCCTATCTAATTCATTCGCATGAATGTATCCATTCTAATTCATTCGTACGATCCATTCTAATTCATTTGCATGATCCATTCTAATTCATTCATATGATCCATTCTAATTCATTCGTATGATTCATTCTAATTCATTCAGAAGAATGTATCCATTCTAATTCATTTATATGATCTATTCTAATTCATTCGCACGATCCATTCTAATTCATTCAGAAGAATGTATCAATTCTAATTCATTCATATGATCTATTCTAATTCATTCGCACGATCCATTCTAATTCATTTGCACGATCCATTCTAATTCATTCATACGATCCATTCTAATTCATTCGTACGATTCATTCTAATTCATTCAAAAGAATGTATCCATTCTAATTCATTTATATGATCTATTCTAATTCATTCGCACGATCCATTCTAATTCATTCAGAAGAATGTATTAATGCTAATTCATTCATATGATCCATTCTAATTCATTCGTACAATCTATTCTAATTCATTCGTACGATACATTCAAATTCATTCGTACGATCCATTCTAATTCATCAGCACGAATGTATCCATTCTAATTCATTCGTACGATCCATTCTAATTCATTCGTAGGATCCATTCTTGTGGGTGCAAATTTTGGCAAGAAGTCTGCAAACAGCGGGACCCACCGGCCCTGCCTGGTGGGCCCCCTAAGACAACAGCGGGACCCACCGGCCCTGCCGGGTGGGCCCCCGAAGGCTTCCGAGGGACCCACCGACCCTGCCTGGTGCACCTCCGAAGACAACAGCGGGACCTACCGGCCCTGTCTGGTGCGCCCCCGAAGACGGCAGCGGAGCCCACCAGCCTCACCTGGAACAAATTATAGACAGAAAGCGTAGATAACCCTCCAAGCATTCCCAGAGATTTGCCCGGGACAAAGTCCAAACATGTTCAGCAGCCTCGCGGCAAACGGCAGAAGTGGAAGGCACAGCACGAAGTTCAGCTGGCCTATTGTGACCACTGTGTTAGGATTGATGTGTTCTAAGCTTGTAAAACTTTATGTTTTGGTCTAATGAAGATTGATAGTTATAATTATATGAGATGCATATAGGTGCGTAACATAGTTACGTGTTCTTTTAAGAACAGAGAGCCATGGTTATATGGTAGTCCATTGAGTTGAGGACTGAGTGGATTGGTCCCATATAATCTAAATTAGTTCGCAGCTATGATCAGGTTGGTCGCCCCATCATGTTAAGCTGTTGGCGATGACAGTTCATGGGATGTCTTCACCATGGTCATCACCTGGCACAGTGTCTGTGGCTGAACAGGAACTAACACGGTGTACAGATCAGTGAGCAGACACTGGTACACTAAGCCGTGTTTCTGCTTAGGGTAAAACGGTCCTAAACCCTGAGGAACCATGTCTGATGGACTAACCAGTTGCGTGGTGCTTTGGCGAACCAATGTGTGAGGATCCGTATGCAGTGATCCAAAACCACGGTGTACTGGGTTACCCAGCTGGCGTTGCATTAGCATGTCACTCCTGCAGGCCATCCACACCCCTGGGGGGAGGTGCGTTCCTTGGTGTGACTTACACTGTACCAAACCCAGGCCTGGTGGTCACCAGTTTGACTGTTGACCGTGTTCGATTACTCGACGGGGTAATCAGAGGTACGATGTATAGGTCAACCTGGAAGGAGCCAAGTCATATGATCATTCGAGTCTGACGGTAGTCTCCACCGCTCGAAGTGAATCATGGCATCAAGTGGAGGGACAGCGGGTTTACCACTACTAAGCGGAGAGCAGGGGTATGATGGAGAACATAGTAAGTCCGGGTGAATTGGAGTGCAGCCTGCGTCGCACTCTGGGTGGCTACGCAGGTTAACTCGAGCTCAGAGGATCGATGGTACACTCGGGTAGTGTGTCGATCGAGCTTGAGTTGGAAGCCATGAACCCCGGTCCCTGATGGTTCCACCTTATCAACATTATGTACGGTTCTTGAACCATCTCCTCGGAACACCATAAGCACTAGGAGGAAGAAAGAAGTATACGCTCCGTGGGTGCTTGACAGTAGAGCACGGTAGATGCGTAACTATATGCGAGTACTAAGGGTTGTGCCCGAGACTAGTACAGAGTCGCATGTAGTAATCCCTAGCCATAAGTGAACTTCACTGGACAGGTGCGATGCACCGAGATGTGCTGCGAGTTGACTAGTTGACTTTGCTAGAGGCACCCTTTGGTGGCCTCAGTTAATAGTAGGTAACTAGTAGATATCACTTAAGTAATGGCCGCTAGGCATCGCACGCTAGAAATGGTCAAAATGAGGCATTAGGGCATTTTGGTTAAAACCTCACTCTGCCGGACCTCACTGTTGGCCGACCCTAGTAGTGGGACACCTTGCTAGGGCCGGCCCTATGATGTAGGGATAAGAATCCCTCATCTATAGGGCCGACCATATAGATAGGGATAGGGCTTTAAAACGGATAAATTCGAGCCCTAAAAAGTAGGAAAACGGATAAATACGTGGAGAGATAAAAAGGAGATAATGGAGAGATAATTGTGGGAGGTCTTTATCCCCTTGGATCCTTATCCAAGGGGGTAGGCCGGCCCTATAAAAGGACCTATAGGGCGCCGGCCCCATGGATGCAAAACCGAACCCCCCCTCTCCTCTCATCTCTCTAGTTCTCTCTCTAATCTATCTCCCGTTTCTCGCTTGCTACTTCGTCTTCCTCGCGTGGAGTTCTGAAGAAGGAGAAGGGTCATTCTTCGGAGGCACTCAGAGATCCGTGAGCGACGTTCCGTGCATCGTGTGAGATCGGGTGAACAAGAAGGCAACATCTCCATTCGTACCCTCGGCATCTTCGTGAACGATCTTCCGTCTCCATCGACAAAGAAGACAATTCTCCGCGATTAAAAGATCCGTACGAAAGGTACGTGTAATCTAACATGTAGATCTAGCGAGTATTATGATTTGCATGCATGCTAGTTAATCATCACGCTAGATTACCGTTAGGGTTTTCGATTCACGTGCATACACATGCACACATACGTAGATTAGTTTCTATGAAAGTTTAAATCGTGTAACGTGCACCATGAACGGTCTTTCGACCGCAAAATCGCTTTCGCTGCGAGCCTCTATCGTGGACTAATTTCCAACAATTGTTATCAGAGCCGCATTAGTGGTGTGCGTTTCACGTTTTTTCATGAAACCAACATGTGTGCGCATGATGAATGCGTGAATTCATCGGGGTTCTTGCGCTTAGATCATGCATATGTATAGATTGTGCTTGTTCTATTAATCATTCTTGCAGGGCGCCGCTATAAAAAATCTTGATCTGTGTTTGTGCTTGCTACCGGGGGTCGGACCCCGAGTTAGCAAAAGTCTGGATTTGCTTTCTGTGTGTGGATATATAATTGAGCCGTAGATTGGGCGAGTGATGGAGGTTGACCATCCTCGGTTTCCCATGGCCTTTTCCTATGTGTGTTTTCTTTTCTTTCTAGGAAATTGTGTACGAGTGAGCACTTGCTCGAAGCGTACTAGACTTTTTCGGTTACAGATCGAGAAGAATAATGTGCCAAAGAAATCCACCATCGGGAGCATGAGCGGAACCCTGGAGGATGAAGACGATCCGGCAAAGTGTTCGCGAGCGCGACGAAGAAGCCGGACCGAGGGACCTTGCGAAGAAAGCTAGAGGCCTGCGCTGTGCTAATTAGGTTCAGGGGTCGGACCCTGAACTTAATTCAGTTTTAATGGTTGCTTTCTTTATTAGTTCTTTATGTTTCATATCGAACCCCGATGAGATAATGTAATTATCAGTTATCAGAGGGATGCCTTTCCCCTCCGGTCCAAGCGACTGTTTGAGGATAGGATCCCGCTAGATGACGCCTATTATTTAGTTAACTTTTGATGTTAGTGGGATCCCATCACATATGGTTATGCCACCATTAGGTCAGCACCCGACTAGTCGGGTGTGCCTATTTGGCCAGCATCGAAATCAAAGATAAGATGGAGATCCATTGAACATCAATTGTCATATCTATAATCAAGGCGCCATAACTAGTGGGAGTCCTTTCCAGTGAGTCTGACTCTAGGATAAGCTCCAGAGCATTAGTGTGATAACCATTTTTGCATAGCATCGATATTCTCGGAATATGTAATGTGACCCTTGAATGGTGAAATCCGCTTGAGACAGGGACTATGATATTCCGAGAATGATTAATGCTAGGCGAATGGCTTGAACGCTAATGGGAGTATGGTGTGACCCGGGTTTAGTATTTAGGAGGTCGCTACCTTTGCATTTGGATAAATTCATACTCGCAAAATAACCCTCATATATAATAAGGGATGCAAGAGAGGACTTTTATAAGATCCTCTGGCCTCCACGGCCAGTCGTTTTGTGTTTGGGTGGGGATGCATAACTTCACACCCCCTAGGGTGGGAGCTGTGTATTTCCATGCCAAATTACTTAATGATCTCCCTGAGGATATGGCGATTACGAGGCCAGGAGAGAAGGGCTTTTCATCCCACCCTAGTGGGGGCCGCATGAACTCCCGTGTCATAATTGCTTAGGCTCGTGGGTAAGCATCCTAAGTACACGTAAGGTATTCGTTGCGAAGACAACGGTGATCACGTGGTACTGGCCGAAAGATAACCATAGTCTATCACAGCCCTTAGTTGGCAGATTTGGACAGGGTCAAGGAAAAAGGCCTATGTAAGCGGATTGACGCTGTATGATGTCCCCTAGGGCAGGTACAGTCGATTCCGAGATCTTACATACATGGTTAATTAATCCATGGTAATGACTTCGCTTGAGGGTAGCGTTGACATATGGATATAATTAGTTTGTTTTAAAAATCCATAAAATATGCATACTCATTATTCAATTTTTTATTTTCAGATGACTAAGTTAGACCCCCTGTCCGCTATCCTAAATGACCACAAACTTACTGGTCCCAACTATGAGGACTGGAAGCGCAACCTGTATCTGGTCTTAAGAATTGGTAAACACATTACAGCCCTGAATGACCCTGAGCCGGATTTGCCAGGACCCAATGCCACAGAGGCACAGTTAAAGGCTTTTACTGACTGGAAGGAATCTAATGAAATATGTAAATGCTATATTATAGCATCCTTGCAAACAACTCTGCAGAAGCAAGTCGAGGAGATGCCCGACGCTTCTGACATGATGTTGTATTTGAAAGAGATGTTTGAAGGTCACAATCGCGTTACGCGATACCTTACCATCAAGAAACTCGTCGGCACTAAGATGTCCAATGGGACGCTGGTTCGGGAACACATGATGAAAATGTTTGGGTTCCAGAACGAACTAGTTACCATGGACATTGTGCTAGAAGGCGAGGTGATGACAGACATCTTCCTCTCGTCACTTTCTGGAGCCTTTGAAGGCTTTGTCACCAACTTTAATTTGAACAAGTTGGCTATGACAAATGCAGAGCTTCTGGGAGCTCTCTAGGCAGCTGAGGATGGCTTCAAGCAGAAGGGCGAAGCACTTCACGTGCAACGCAGATCCTTCAAGAAGCCTGGTAAACCTCAAGGCAAGAAACATAAAAAGAAACCTAAGTCACTGCCTTTGCAGGACTCTGCTAGGGCTTCTGGGTCTGGAGAATCAAAAAAACCGGGCACGAAGTGCTTCCGGTATGGCCAGAAGGGTCATTGGAAGAAGGACTGCAAGAAGCCTCAGAATGCTGATGAAGGTAATCTACAACTCTTAGTTGTTGAATCATTTCTTTCAAGTAATAGAACTTTTGCTAGTTGGATTGTGGATTCTAGATCCACTAACCATGCCTGTAATTCTCTTCAGGGGTTTCGGGAAAGCAGAAGATTGCTTGATGGAGAGGTGACCTTGAGCATGGGAACTGAGGCCGTGGCTGCTGCTGAAGCTATTGGAGACGTTAATCTTAATTTTTCGAATAATAAGACTTTGACTCTTAGAGATGTCTTTTATGTACCGTCCTTGAGACGTAACTTAATTTCTGTTTCTTCTTTAGTTAATGAAGGTTATTCAGTTTATTTTGATGCTTCTGGTGTGTCGTTTAAACTGAATGGAACTTTTATAATAAGAGGAATGGTTCAGAATCATCTCTATGTTGTAAGTCCTAAATTTGAAAAAGATAACATAATAACTTCAGCATTTAATGTTAATTCATCTAAGCGTAAGAATCCTTCGGAAAATTTAACCCACCTGTGGCACTTACGACTTGGGCATATTGCCTTAGACAGGATCCATAGAATGGTGAAGGCCGCGCTTCTGGAAACAGATCCTACGGAGATCCTTCCCACCTGTGAATAATGCCTAGAAGGCAAGATGACCAAGAGGTCCTTTAAAGACAAAGGAGTAAGAGCCACTGAGGTATTAGAGTTAATCCATTCAGATGTTTGTGGACCCATGAACGTCAAGGCGATAGGAGGCCATGAGTACTTCATCACTTTTACTGATGATTACTCAAGATATGGTTATATTTACCTGATGCATCGGAAGTCGAAATCCTTTGACATGTTCAAAGAGTTCAGGGCTAAAGTAGAAAAGCAGACAGGTAAATGTATAAAAACCCTTCGATCTGATCGAGGAGGTGAATACCTATCTGACGAGTTCCTAGGGTATTTGGTGGAGCATGGGATAAAATCTCAGTTAATTGCTCCAGGTACCCCACAACAGAATGGAGTTTCCGAGAGAAGGAATCGAACCTTGTTGGACATGGTTCGTAGCATGATGAGTTACGCCAGTTTACCAATGACCTTTTGGGGATATGCCCTACAAACAGCAGTTTATATTCTGAATCATGTTCCGTCTAAGTCAGTGCCTCAGACCCCTAGAGAACTGTGGGCAAAGCGAAAGCCATTGCTACAGTATTTTAGAATATGGGGATGCCCTGCACATGTGCGAAGGGATAAGAGGGAAAAGATGGAATCTAAAACCAGAGTATGCTTATTTGTAGAGTATTCTAAGGAGACCAAAGGTGGCCTATTTTATGATCCTGAGGAAAAGAAGGTGATCGTTTCTACGAACGCCTATTTCCTAGAACAGGATTATATTATGGACCACAAGCCTACTAGTAAGGTAGTTCTGGATGAACTGCTGGGTACTAGTACAGATAGCGCATCCGAAAGCATAGTGGGAGCTGACATTACAGATAATAATATACCAGATACTGTAGAACCTATTAATCCTGTAATACCACCACGACCTCGTCGCAGTGGGAGAAACATCAGAGCTCCTGACAGATACTATGGAGAAACCTTATTGGTTGATCCAGAAGGTCAGGAGGATGACCCACTGAGCTACGATGAGGCAGTGGAAGCTTCTGACAGCTCTGACTGGCAAAAGGCTATGGAGGCAGAAATTGCATCAATGTCCCATAACGTTGTCTGGACTCTAGTTACACCATCATCCAATATTAAACCTATTGGGTGTAAGTGGGTGTATAAGAAGAAGAGAGGATCTGATGGTACAATTGAGACTTATAAAGCTAGATTAGTTGCCAAGGGTTATACCCAGAGAGAAGGAATCGACTTTGACGAAACCTTCTCGCCGGTAGCTATGATAAAGTCTATTCGGATCCTCCTATCCATTGCAGCCCATTATAACTGGGAGATCTGGCAAATGGATGTCAAGATAGCATTCCTCAACGGGAATTTGGAAGAAGACATTTATATGATGCAGCCACCAGGTTTTGAGTCAGAGGGTCAGGAACATCTAGTTTGCAAGTTGCAGAAGTCAATTTATGGACTAAAGCAAGCATCTAGAAGTTGGAACATCCGTTTTGATCAGGCAATCCAGTCATATGGATTTACTCAAAACGAGGATGAGCTATGTGTATACAAGAGGAGTGATAAGACTACATTGGTATATTTGATACTTTACGTATACGATATTCTACTCATTGGGAATGATGTTGGAACATTGTCAACGGTAAAGGTCTGGTTGTCAATACAGTTCGATATGAAAGACCTAGGTGAAGCGAGTTATGTTTTGCAGATCAAGGTAACACGTAATCGCCAGAACATGATTCTCTCGCTGTCACAGGCTGCGTATATAGATAAGGTTATGGCTAGATTTGACATGCAAAACTCCAAGAAGGGTTTTGTGCCATTTAAGCATGGCATAAAACTGTCTAAGGATCAATATCCTAAGACACCTGAGGAGAGAGCAGAAATGCAGAAGACACCTTATGCCTCTGCATTAGGTAGTCTAATGTATGTGATGCATTGTACAAGGCCAGATATTTGTTTCGCAGTAGGCATGATGGGTCGATTTCAGTCGAATCCGGGTCCAGATCACTGGACTGCTGTAAAGTGTATACTCAAGTACCTTCGTAGAACAAGGGACTATGAGTTCGTTTACACTGCACAGGAACTGACGCCGATTGGATACACAGATTCTGACTTTATGTCAGATTTGGAATCCAGAAAATCGACATCAGGTTTTGTGTTTATTTTAGGAGGAGTAGCGGTTAGTTGGCAGAGTGTGAAGCAGAAATGCATCGCAGACTCTACCACAGAGGCTGAGTACGTTGCAGCGTGCGAGGCAGCCAAAGAGGCGGTATGGCTCAAAAAATTCCTTACGGATTTGGAGTGTGTACCAGAGGCCCAGTTACATATTGTGCTTTACTGCGACAATAATGGGGCGGTAGCACAAGCTAAGGAGCCAAGACATCACCAAAAGGGGAAGCACATCGAGCGCAAGTTCTACTTGATTCGGCAGTTTCAAAAGCAAGGGCGAGTAGCGGTGACACAGATTGCATCTACAGATAATGTTGCTGATCCTTTCACAAAGGCAATACTTACCAAGGCATTCGAGCGACATGTGGACGCAATAGGAGTCAAAACCATTTTGATTCGCAAGACCAAGTGGGAGATTGTTAGGATTGATGTGTTCTAAGCTTGTAAAACTTTATGTTTTGGTCTAATGAAGATTGATAGTTATAATTATATGAGATGCATATAGGTGCGTAACATAGTTACGTGTTCTTTTAAGAACAGAGAGCCATGGTTATATGGTAGTCCACTGAGTTGAAGACTGAGTGGATTGGTCCCATATAATCTAAATTAGTTCGCAGCTATGATCAGGTTGGTCACCTCATCATGTTAAGCTGTTGGCGATGACAGTTCATGGGATGTCTTCACCATGGTCATCACCAGGCACAGTGTCTGTGGCTGAACAGGAACTAACACGGTGTACAGATCAGTGAGCAGACACTGGTACACTAAGCCGTGTTTCTGCTTAGGGTAAAACGGTCCTAAACCCTGAGGAACCATGTCTGATGGACTAACCAGTTGCGTGGTGCTTTGGCGCACCAATGTGTGAGGATCCGTATGCAGTGATCCAAAACCACGGTGTACTGGGTTACCCGGTTGGCGTTGCATTAGCATGTCACTCCTGCAGGCCATCCATACCCCTGGGGGGAGGTGCGTTCCTTGGTGTGACTTACACTGTACCAAACCCAGGCCTGGTGGTCACCAGTTTGACTGTTGACCGGGTTCGATTACTCGACGGGGTAATCAGAGGTACGATGTATAGGTCAACCTAGAAGGAGCCAAGTCATATGACCATTCGAGTCTGACGGTAGTCTCCACCGCTCGAAGTGAATCATGCAATCAAGTGGAGGGACAGCGGGTTTACCACTACTAAGCGGAGAGCAGGGGTATGATGGAGAACATAGTAAGTCCGGGTGAATTGGAGTACAGCCTGCGTCGCACTCTGGGTGGCTATGTAGGTTAACTCGAGCTCAGAGGATCGATGGTACACTCGGGTAGTGTGTCGATCGAGCTTGAGTTGGAAGCCATGAACCCCGGTCCCTGATGGTTCCACCTTATCAACATTATGTACGGTTCTTGAACCATCTCCTCGGAACACCATAAGCACTAGGAGGAAGAAAGAAGTATACGCTCCGTGGGTGCTTGACACTAGATCACGGTAGATGAGTAACTATATGTGAGTACTAAGGGTTGTGCCCGAGACTAGTACAGAGTCGCATGTAGTAATCCCTAGCCATAAGTGAACTTCGCTGCACAGGTGCGATACACCGGGATGTGCTGGGAGTTGACTAGTTGACTTTGCTAGAGGCACCCTCCGGTGGCCTCAGTTAATAGTAGGTAACTAGTAGATATCACTTAAGTAATGGCCGCTAGGCATCGCACGCTAGAAATGGTCAAAATGAGGTGTCAGGGCGTTTTGGTAAAAACCTCACTTGCCGAACATTACTGTTGGCCGACCCTAGTAGTGGGACACCTTGCTAGGGCCGACCTTATGATGTAGGGATAAGAATCCCTCATCTATAGGGCCGGCCATATAGATAGGGATAGAGCTTTAAAACGGATAAAGTCGAGCCCTAAAACGTGGGAAAACGGATAAATACGTGGAGAGATAAAAAGGAGATAATGGAGAGATAATTGTGGGAGGTCTTTATCCCCTTGGATCCTTATCCAAGGGGGTAGGCCGGCCCTATAAAAGGACCTATAGGGCGCCGGCCCCATGGATGCAAAACCGAACCCCCCCTCTCCTCTCATCTCTCTAGTTCTCTCTCTAATCTATCTCCTGTTTCCCGCTTGCTACTTCGTCTTCCTCGCGTGGAGTTCTGAAGAATGAGAAGGGTCGTTCTTCGAAGGCACTCAGAGATCCGAGAGCGACGTTCCGTGCATCGTGTGAGATCGAGTGAACAAGAAGGCAACATCTCCATTTGTACCATCGACATCTTCGCGAACGATTTTCCGTCTCCATCGACAAAGAAGACAATTCTCCGCGGTTAAAAGATCCGTACGAAAGGTATGTGTAATCTAACATGTAGATCTAGCGAGTATTATGATTTGCATGCATGCTAGTTAATCACCACGCTAGATTGCCGTTAGGGTTTTCGATTCACGTGCATACACATGCACACATATATAGATTAGTTTCTATGAAAGTTTAAATCGTGTAACGTGCACCATGAACGGTCTTTCGACCGCAAAATCGCTTCCGCTGCGAGCCTCTATCGTGGACTAATTTCCAACACACTGTCCCCATTACCTGTTCCATACTGGCAACATTCACAAAAACTGTCTGCTTATCGATACCGAAGGCAGACAAAACCCCGGGGAGTGATGGTCGAACCTTCCCCTCTGTAAAACAAGCCAACAATGTCTGCCACTTCGCCCTCTTCGAGTCTGTAAGTGTCCCTCCGATGTTGTACATGTATTCAGGTTCTTCAGTGAGCGACATCAGAGGACCCAGGACAGATCTCACCTTGGGGATGTGCTCTGGCCTTGATGGAGCTGAAGCAAATCCAACCCCCAAGTGCCTTTTGCCCAATTGACCTAGTTCGATAAGCTCCGCCTTGCCCTTGCCACGGCCCTTTGGAGCGGATGAGACCTCAGCGACCTCCTTCCCCTTCTTCTTCGAAGGGACCGCACTCATCTTCTTCGAGTTACCAGAGGATGCCATTCGATCGATCGAGAGAGTGCAAAGAGCAAGAAATCGAGATCAAAGACTTAGGAGTTTGAAAAATTCTGAAAGCACGAGGGAGTTGGTAGTTTTGCACCAAAAATCCAAGCCAGCCAAGGTGGCCTCTTAGCTAACTTGGAGGGGGTAACTGTGGGTGCAAATTTTGGCAAGAAGTTTGCAAACAGCGGGACCCACCGGCCCTGCCTGGTGGGCCCCTGAAGACAACAGCGGGACCCACCGGCCCTGCCTGGTGGGCCCCCGAAGGCTTCCGAGGGACCCACCGGCCCTGCCTGGTGCACCTCCAAAGACAACAGCGGGACCTACCGGCCCTGCCTGGTGCGCCCCCGAAGACGGCAGCGATGCCCACCAGCCTCACCTGGAGGATCCCCAGATACGACAACAGAAAACCGCCATTTACCACCAGAGAATCCTATAAATAGCATAGCCTTCGAATGTAAATGTATCCGAAGATCAGTGCCATCATTTGATTTCTGATTTCAAAAACCAGAGCTCTGGGATTTCCAACTTCCCATCCTTCCCCTCTCTTTGATCTTCATCTTCTCTTTGAAGAGGTTGAAGGGTGACTTCAGTGATACTCGGCCTGTCGAGATCACTTCAATACAAGTGTTAGTGAATTCGGGTTGCTCCCTATAGCACGGAGACGTAGGCTTCAGCTGAACTCCGAGATCACATCCCTCACGTTAGCTCTCTGATTGCATCTCTCTCTCTGTTTGCATATCGAAAGCAACGACTTCAATCAACAGATCGAACAACGATCTTCGTCTCAAAACTTCAACTGACTGGTGAGGAGAAGTCTTCAGGTCAGCACGAAGATTTTTCCCCACAGTTTGGCGCCGTCTGTGCGATCGAACGAGAAGCTGTGTCCGTTCTACAACTACTATTAGATCAGTTGAGCAGACAACTGATCAAATAGTCAAACTTCCTCGCCTCCTTGGTTAAGCAAACAACCGCTCAGACGCCGGCACTCTCGTTGCACCCTTCGCTCTCTGAATGGCGAGGACGAAGCACCAGGGTCAACCAGAAGGAAGTAACACACGTCAACATCGCCCTGAGACTCGATCAATGAGTCAAAGGCTCAATTTCGGGCAGCCCCTTGCTGCCCCCAATATGGATACTCGATCAGGTAGTGGGAGATCGGTTGATCGGCCGATTGCCCCACCTCCTCATCCATCAATAGGGCATACAACCCCTGCTGCCGCTGAAGACCTTCCTTCAACCTATCAAATCTCGGCGGTCGATTTCCAACTACTTCAATTGGTAAAGCAGAATGCCACCCTCACTGCTGAGAGGGACGCACTCAAGAAGGCAGCCTCCGAGGCTGGAATTGCTCTTCCCATCCCCTCGACTAATGAGAGGGTCGATCGGCCACGACCATCAATCCACTCCGAGCAACGAAGGTCAATGGGCACTGCTGCCCCCGGGAGGGTTCACCGCGATCCAACTCCCTCTGCTGCCCCATGGAAGCAGAGTGTTTGGGATCGCCTTGACGATGAGTCCTCCCAATCCTCTTCTGCTCGTAACTACGACCGGAAGACACCTTCAAAGCTCGACATACCAAGGAAGCACCAGATGAAAGGCGCTCCTTCAAAGAGCAGAATCTCTCCATCTATTCCATTTCAGCGTGGACTCGGATCGGATCTTCGTCACCGACTCCAACCTGCTGATATTCAAAGGCCTGAACAAGACCTCTCGATTTTGCCTCTCGATCCACATCCTAGTCGAGGGCATGGTCGTAGAGATGGATACTCCTCCACCGGGCTACTCCATCGGAGCTTGTTTGAATCAACCTTTCCAAGGGGATGGAGAACTCCCACTCTCCCCAAATTCAATTGCGTCAAAGGAGATCTGGCTCTCCACATACTCGCATTCAAGCAAGCCTTGACGCCGCACGAAAAGGAGAACAACGTGCTCTGCCGCACCTTCGCAGGAAGCCTCGACGAGCCATCCCTCGATTG
The DNA here is from genome assembly GCA_947650365.1 of Chamaelirium japonicum. NCBI lineage: Eukaryota > Viridiplantae > Streptophyta > Magnoliopsida > Liliales > Melanthiaceae > Chamaelirium > Chamaelirium japonicum. The sequence continues at coordinate 464,545 of CANTAL010000123.1, forward strand.
GTACCATAATCTTCGAGCTGGGTCCATCACTCAGTTCGGAATTTTGGCCAACCTCTTCGTACAGCACTACCAGCTGAACATGAAGCCGAAGAAGAAGCTCGACTCTCTCTATAGATTGAGGATGGGCGCCGACGAAAGTCTCTGCAGCTTCACAAGGCGATTCCGCAACGAGCACGCTGCCCTCTCTGGGAGACATCTGAATGATGAAGCTATCATGTTAGATTTACAGAATGCACTCCGCTTCGACCAACATATCTACAATGACTTTATCCGCAATCCCCCTCCTTCTCTGGGTTCTATGTTTGATCGAATACAGAGAGAGATTGAGGTTGAAGATGATCAAGTACCTCGAAAAGGGCGAGAAACGAAGCGAAGACCCGCGGAAAGAGAAGCTCCCAAGTATGCTGCCAAAGCCCACAACGTTGAGGCAGTAGCCCCTCCAGCCAACAAGCGATCAAAGAATGACGGACGTCGATCTCCAACGAAGACCACTTTCACCGAGTGGAATTTTCCAATCGAGCAGATACTCGACCGCATTCAACACGAGGAGTTCCTTCGAAGGCCCAATCCTCTTCAGCCAAACTCAAAATTTACGGCTAACAAAACAGTTTATTGTGACTTCCACCGAAGTCATGGCCATTCCACCAATCGGTGCTATCGGCTGAAGTTCCATCTTGAAGACTTATTGCGAGAAGGTCACCTTCAAGAGTTCGTCAAGGGCGGACAAGATCAACGTCGAACCTCTGCAAAGGGGAAAGAAGCATGTTGGATCCATCAAATCTCCTCCAACCGATCATCTATCTCTGTGAATGCCAACGTCTTTGGTATTCATGGAACATTGCACAATCAAACCCTGACCGGGAAGGAAGTGGATCGGCAGGTTCGACGCATCTTCCACGTTCGTTCTGTTGCAAACAAGGAGGATACCTGGATCGAGAAGCCTATCGAAGGTTTGGCTTGGCCATCCATTGTTTTCAACGACTTCGATCTTCAAGGAGTTCATACTCCCCATCGAGACCCCCTGGTCTTGAAACTCCTCATCGACGAAAGCACCGTCAATCGAATCCTCATCGACACCGGGAGCTCCATCGATATTATGTTCTCAGATTGTTTCAAATGTCTGGGAAATAAATACTCAAGCCTCGACGTCGTCCCGACCTTGATCACTGGCTTCAATGGCTAACAAAGCATTCCGGTGGGCGAATCGAGATTCACTCTCGACCTTAGCCGAGAGACTCGAGTCTCGGTAAGGTTTGCAATTGTCGAAGGAGTGTCCAGCTACAACGCCATTCTCGGGCGACCATTCCTTCACCAGATCAATGCCATCTCCTCTTCTTACCACCAACTACTCAAGTTTGCAACGGGAGAAGGCATTGTTTGCATACGAGGTGATCAGTAAGCTGGGAGATCTTGTGAGGCTGCTGCAGCTAAAACAGATCGTAAGATCAATATTGCTCCTCCAAAGCGGCCACGAGATGAAGCTGGTCCCTCTTCGCAATAGCAATCAAAGGAGATTCCACCGATCGAACCCCCACCAATCGAATAGGAAGCCTCACCTTCAATTGAAGAAATCATCCCTATCAATATCGGCAGTGGAGATCTCCCTCGGCAAACATTTATCAGTACCGGTCTTAGCGACGCAGAAGCGCGAGACATGGTATCCTTCCTTCAGTCCAATATCGACGTCTTCGCTTGGTGTTTCGAAGACATGCCTAGTATCAATCCAGATGATGCTTGTCACCGACTTGCGATCAAAGAAGAGGTGAAACCTGTCAAGCAAAAGCCACGCACCATCCGACCAGAGCTACAAGTTGCAGTTCAAGAAGAGATCAGTAAGTTACTCACTGTAGGCTTCATTCGTGAAGTAGAGTATCCTACTTGGATCTCCAATATAGTTGCTGTGCCAAAGAAGAACGGGAAGGTCAGAGTGTGCATCGACTTCACCAACCTGAACAAGACTTGTCCCAAAGATCCATTTCCCATGCCAAGGTTAGATAGACTCGTCGATGCCACTGTTGGCCACGAGCTATTATCTTTCATGGATGGATACTCTGGATACAATCAAATTCCGCTTCATCCGAGCGATCAAGAGAAGACATGCTTTGTGACTAGCCGAGGTCTCTACTGCTACAACGTAATGCCATTCGGCCTCAAAAATGCTGGTTCTACCTATCAAAGGTTAGTCACAAAGATGTTCGAAGGCCAGATCGGTCGCAACATCGAAGTATACGTCGATGATCTCCTTACCAAAAGCTCCAACAGAGGAAACCATCTATCCGATCTGACTGAAACATTCCAAATCCTCCGAAAGTATCGCATGAAGCTCAATCCGGCCAAGTGTGCTTTTGGAGTTCAATCGGGCAAATTCCTGGGTCACCTGGTGACCAGGAGGGGCATTGAAGCCAACCTCGACCAAATTCGAGCCATCCTCGACATGCCATCACCTACCAATCGGAAGGAAGTACAATGTCTCACTGGAAGACTTGCCGCCCTCAATAGATTCATCTCCAAGTCCTCCGACAAATGTAAGCCACTCTTCGACAAGCTACGAAAGGCGGATACATCTGGGTGGAGTCCAATTTGCGAAGAAGCTTTTCAGGACATCAAGAAATATCTGATGCAAGCTCCAATCCTGACGGCTCCGCTTCCTAAAGAAGATCTGTGGCTCTATCTCACCGTCACTGATCAAGCCATCAGTACGGTCCTAATCAGCAGAAGAGAAGGCACCGAACATCCAGTCTACTACATCAGCCATACTCTTCTCCCTGCTGAAACCCGCTATTCAAAAACGGAGAAAGTCATATTGGCTTTGCTCACTGCATCACGACGTCTCCAACCTTACTTCGTCTCCCACCAGATCACTGTCATTTCAGAACACCCACTCAAAGATATCATTGACAAAGCTGGTCGAGCTGGTCGAATGACCAAATGGGTGATCGAAATGAGTGCTCTGGGGATTCAATTCGAATCTCGCACTTCCATCAAAGGTCAAGCTATTGCTGATTTTCTAACCGACTTTCCAGTTGAAGACCCCATCACTTGGGAAGAAGATGTCGATATGCGCTTAGAAGATAAAGCTGATCCTCCGTCCAATCCAACTATAAAAGCTGATTCAAACCTTGAGAGTATTACCACTACTCCTCCCTGGAAGTTTTATACTGATAGAGCTTCAAGTGCGATCGGTTCGGGAACTGGGATAGTCTTGATATCCCCCGAGCAAGATCATTTTCAGAAGGCTACTCTCCTTGGATTCAATGCCACTAACAACGAAGCTAAATATGAAGCACTTATCTCCGGACTCGAAATGGCTAAATCCCTGGGAGTGGATAGAATCATCGTCTATAGCGACTCCCAGCTGATTATAAGGCAAATCAACGAAGAGTACACGGCTCGTGAAGAAAGAATGCAGCTCTACTTGGCCCTAGTACGACGTCTTCAACAACGTTTTACTAGTACTGATTTCGTTCAAATCCCAAGAGCAGAGAATCGAGAAGCAGATGCCTTAGCCAATGCTGCCTCAGTCCTTGGAGACTCACTCGGAGGAAGGCAAATACAAATTGATTATCAAGAGATGCCCAAGACCACCCCCGAACAACAGATCATTGTTACCACAAAGAGATCTGGGGGTGGAGATCAAATGGTATTGAACCTTACCACCGCAAGTGAGCTTGAGGATTGGAGACTGCCAATTTTCAACTTCTTCAAACATGGTGAAATACCCGAAGATCCGAATCAATCTCGAAGACTTCAAAGGAAGCTCCCATGCTACATCATTCAAGGAGAAGATCTATACTTCAAGTCTCACAACGGGATAATGCTCAAATGCATTGGCCCTGAACAAGCAAAGGCGATCTTGATTGATATCCACTCTGGGCCTGCGGGAATCATTCGGGAGGAAGATCACTTGAAGCCAAGACGAAATTGCAAGGCTACTACTGGCCAACAATGGCAAGGGATGCTCACCAAGTGGTTCAAAGGTGTGAGCCGTGCCAACGACACGCTCGTGCTATCCATCTTCCTGCAGATGAGCTTCACCAACTATCAAGTCCATGGCCTTTCCATCAGTGGGGGTTGGACTTCTTGGGTCCTTTCCCACCAACTCCAAGCAAGAAGAAGTATCTACTGCTGGCCACGGATTACTTCACAAAATGGGTTGAAGCTGTGCCACTCTTCCGAGAGACCGATGATGAAGTGATCAAATTCATTCGACACAACATCTTCTCAAGGTTGGTACACCTCAAGTTCTTGTTGCGAACAATGGGGCTCAATTTGATTCTGACAAGTTTCGAGAGTTCTACCTAAACAACGGAATCAAACTTTTTTATTCAACTCCAAGATATCCGTAGTGCATTGGTCAAGCTGAAGCCTCCAATAGAGCTATTCTTGGTATACTCAAGAAGAAGCTCAATGACAAGAAAGGATTGTGGGAACAAGTCCTACCTGAAGTTCTTTGGGGATATCGCACAACTCCGAGAAGATCGACAGGGTTCTCACCCTTTCGTCTGACATATGGATCGAAAGCAGTACTCCCAACAGAAAATATATCAAATACTCTTAAGACCAGAGCAGTTGAAGAAGGGATCAATGAAGAGCTTCGAGTCAATGATCTGGACTTCTCTAAAGAACTAAGAGACCAAGCATCCATTCGTGTGGCGAAGTATCAGCAAAAGATCAAACGAGACTACGATGAGAAGGTCTACAAGAGACAGTTCCCAGTGGGCAACCTAGTTCTCAGAGCAGTTTTCTACAACACAAAAGAACATAGCAGTGGGAAACTTGCTCCCAACTGGGAAGGTCCATATATCGTCGAATCAGTAGGAGGCAAAGGCTCTTATCGACTGATTTCACCAGAAGGAGAAAGACTGCCACGAGCTTGGAATGCTAGGCACCTTAAATTGTTCTATCCATGATGTAAATACCATGATGAATAAAGTTCTCTTTCAAATGTTCAAGTGTGCAAATGTTCAGCTTTTCAATTCAAGTTCTGAAGCAGTTTCAAATCGTCTACATTCAAATTACCAGGTCGTATAACAAGTTTGGGTACTTGAGTTGCGACTCAACCCCTTACAGGCAAATGTTAAACGGTTTCGGGTTGTGCTACAACACAACCTTCAAATTACTACGTCTATTTAACATGTTTGGGAGCTTTGTGTTGCGACACTACCCCTTACTTAGAACTGTTGAATGGCCTTCAATTTCAAAATTCAATATCGTTCTAACAGGTTTGGGTGCTTGAGTTGCGACTCAACCCCTCATATATAAATGTTAACGATTTCGAGTTGCATCGCAACAACCTTCAATTTTCAAGTTACAACAAGTTTGGGTAATCGAGTTGCGACTCGAGCCCTTACATTCAAGAGATTGTATCCATTCCACATTCCAATGCTATCCAGAACATGATATTCGAAGACAATCAACACAAGGGACATCCAATTTTCAAACACCAAAAAGATCTCTATTATTATCAAAAATTTGCCAAGTACAGGAGTGAGCTGTTACATGTCAAGAGTTTGCAAGTACAAACAACAAGAAAGAAGATAAAGATCTCATGGTTTAGCCACGCTTGGCGCACACGACTTCTCTCCCTCGGATCCAGCACGAGCCTTGCTCGCAGCCGAAGCCTTAGAGGATCGAACACTGCTGGCGTGGACCCTGAGTGCTTCCACCACCTTCTCGGCCGTTTCTCTGTAACTCTTGCATTCAGCCTGCGCATGCTCCAGCTCCTTCTTGAAATTTTCCTCCTTGGCAGCAAAAGAAGCCTCCTTGGCATCAAGAGCAGCTTCTCTGGCAGCGAGAGCAGCTTCCCTATCAGCAACTTGGCTTTTCAGTTCCGATAATTCCACAGATCGGTCGTGAGCCAGGGTCTCGATCCTGAAGAACTGATTCTTCAACTCCTCGAGCTCGTGACCCCGGGCCTCGTAACCATTCTGCCAGCCCTTGCTTTCGAGCTTCTCCTTGCGGAGAGCCTCGATCTTGGCCTTGAGAGATTCTTTCTTTGAGGAAAGAACCTCCCTCAGCTTGTCCCTCTCCTCGTGGGCAGCCTCCAGTTCAGCTGTCAAATGGAACACCTCAGATGAAGCCTCCCGTTCTCCTGCCTTCCTGAAGAGCTTGCTCGCAAATTTCAAAACTGCTGAGTTCTACAAAGAGACAAAAGAGTTAGAATTATTTTGAAGATACAATTCAAATGATTGATCGAGCAGATGCACATACCACTACTTCAAGCCGATCAAAGGCTTCGTCCAGAGTAGCTTCCGGAAGGTTGTAAAGCTTCCGAATCACACCAGTGGGGTGGTTGATGTCAACCTCACCCAAATTCTTTATCTTCTGAGTCGAGCCAGCAGGCGTACCTACAATCAATACAAAAATTCAAAGAGTTAGAATGATTTCAAAACTTCAAAGGCAAGGCAATCAAGGCAAATTAGTACGGATACCTGAGACATCGACTCGAGGAGCCTTTCCCTTCGCACGATCAGAGCTCTTACCCTGAGGGGTCGACTTCTCCTTAGTGGGAGTTGGCTCTGGCTGGGGTTGGGGAGTCTCATCACCTACCTGGCTTCCTCTCTCCAAGTGTGTAGGAGAGGGAACATCTCGAGGAGGTGAGACCCCCCCTTCATCTTGGTGCCCGCTCGAATGCTCGAGCCCGGCCACGATGAGTGCCATCTCTTCAGCCAGAGAACGCGTAGGGGTGGGGGTTGTTCAACCTCCAGACCCCCGCTTGTAGTCGCACCTTCGAGACGGGGAGTAACTGGAGGAATTTGGTCGAGGGGTATGGGGTTGCTTCCAACCCCACCACTCCCCGAAAACTTGATCTTGAAGCGCACTGGGCGCTTCTTCAACTCCTCAAAATGATAAATGGGTTGTACCCTCCGGCCATCACCCTCTGCATCCAGCACGTCCTCCATACGACGGGCCCTAGCCTCGTCGATGGGGATAGGCTGTGAGTCTTCTCCTTCTTCTTCACCACCAGTGGGGGTGGGAGGAATTCTTTCCTCACCACCCCCATGACCTTCGTCACCACCAGTGGGGGTGGGAGGAATTTCTCCCTCACCACCCCCATTTCCACCATCCCTATCAGTAGGGGTGGGAGGAATGTCATCCTCACCACCCCTATCACCATCGTCCTTGTCATCATTGCCTCCATCGTCACTTCCATCCTCTTCGTCCTCTTCACCTCCCTCTTCCTCCTCTTCTTCTTCTTCGTCTTTCTTCTTTTCTTCCTTCTTCTGTGCCTTCTCCTCCTCTACAATGATCTTTCTCTTTTTCTTTGCCGGGCCCCGTTGGGATACCAACTTCTCTTCTGCGGTGGGCAAGCTGCGCCTCGCACCATGGGCTTTCTTCTCGACCCGGACCCTTCTGGTAATCTTGCCCGATTGAGGATCCTCCTCATAGTCGGAATACAAGACTTTGTTATCTTCATATCTGACCTGCAAGCGGTGAAGGAGATTGGCGTTGCCATACCTGACCGGGCAGTTCGAGAACTGCTTCCACGATCGAGTACCGCATGTCAATTCCAAGAACAAGTTGTCGATGGCGCCGACTCACTCTGAAGGCCAAGCAAAGGCTCCTCCCGTATAGTACATCTTGATTTCTTTGTTCAAATCATGCCGGGGGGTCTCGGGCACTGATAGAGGGGTCCAAGCACCAGAAACTGAGAGCGGCCAATCAGTGTAAAGCTTATCCGAAGGGATGGTGTCGATGATTGGACGCAGAGCAGAAACGCCAGTCAGGTTGAAGAAAGGGCTGTCTTTTCTCGAAGCCCACCGATAGTGATAGAAGAAATACCCTAACTCGATCCTGGCCTCTTCGCCCTCAGGGATGCTGGAATAGCACTCCCTGAGTTCCTTCTGGAAGTCAGACTCTATGCGACAGAAAGCGTAGATAACCCTCCAAGCATTCCCAGAGATTTGCCCGGGACAAAGTCCAGACGTGTTCAGAAGCCTCGCGGCAAATGGCAGAAGTGGAAGGCGCAGCCCGCAGTTCAGCTGGCCTATTGTGACCACTGTCCCTATCACCTGTTCCATAATGGCAACATTCACAAAAACTGTCCGCTTATCGATACCGAAGGCAGACAAAACCCCGGGGAGTGATGGTCGAACCTTCCCCTCTGTAAAACAAGACAACAATGTCTGCCACTTCGCCCTCTTCGAGTCTGTGAGTGTCCCTCCGACGTTGTACATGTATTCAGGTTCTTAAGTGAGCGACATCAGAGGACCAAGGACAGATCTCACCTTGGGGATGTGCTCTGGCCTTGATGGAGCTGAAGCAAATCCAACCCCCAAGTGCCTTTTGCCCAATTGACCTAGTTCGATAAGCTCCGCCTTGCCCTTACCGCGGCCCTTGGGAGCGGATGAGACCTCAGCGACCTCCTTCCCCTTCTTCGAAGGGACCGCACTCATCTTCTTCGAGTTACCAGAGGATGCCATTCGATCGATCGAGAGAGTGCAAAGAGCAAGAAATCAAGAGCAAAGAGTGGGGAGTTTGAAAAATTCTGAAAGCATGAGGAAGTTGGTAGTTTTGCACCAAAAATCCAAGCCAGCCAAGGTGGCCTCTTAGCTAACTTGGAGGGGGTAACTGTGGGTGCAAATTTTGGCAAGAAGTCTGCAAACAGCGGGACCCACCGACTCTGCCTGGTGGGCCCCTGAAGACAACAGCGGGACCCACCGGCCCTGCCTGGTGGGCCCCCGAAGGCTTCCGAGGGACCCACCGGCCCTGCCTGGTGCACCTTCGAAGACAACAGCGGGACCTACCGGCCCTGCCTGGTGCGCCCCCAAAGACGGCAGTGGAGCCCACCAGCCTCACCTGGAGGATCCCAAGATACAACAATAGAAAACCGCCATTTACCACCAGAGAATCCTATAAATAGCAGAGCCTTCGAATGTAAATGGATCCGGAGATCAGTGCCATCACTTGATTTCTGATTTCAAAAACCAGAGCTCTAGGATTTCCAACTTCCCATCCTTCCCCTCTCTTTGATCTTCATCTTCTCTTTGAAGAGGTTGAAGGGTGACTTCAGTGATACTCGGCCTGTCAAGATCACTTCAATACAAGTGCTAGTGAATTCGGGTTGCTCCCTAAAGCACGGAGACGTAGGCTTTGGCTGAACTCCGAGATCACATCTCTCACGCCAGCTCTCTGATTGCATCTCTCTCTCTGTTTGCATATCGAAAGCAACGACTTCAATCAACAGATCGAACAACGATCTTCGACTCAAAACTTCAACTGACTGCTAAGGAGAAGTCTTCGGGTCGGCACGAAGATTTTCCCCCGCAATTCTAATCCATTCGTACGATCCATTCTAATTCACTCGTACGATCCATTCTAATTCATTCGCATGAATATATCCATTCTAATTCATTCGCACGATCCATTCTAATTCATTCGCACGATCCATTCTAATTCATTCATATGATCCATTATAATTCATTCGTATGATGCATTCTAATTCATTCGTACGATCCATTCTAATTCATTCACATGAATGTACCCATTCTAATTCATTAGTACGATCCATTCTAATTCATTTGCACGATCCATTCTAATTCATTCGTACGATCCATTCTAATTCATTCGTATGATCCATTCTAAATAATTCATACGATCCATTCTATTTCATTCCTATGATCCATTCTAATTCATTCGCATGAATGTAACCATTCTAATTCATTCTGGCGATCCATTCTAATTCATTCACACGATCCATTCTAATTCATTTGTACGATCCGTTCTAATTCATTCGTACGATCTATTCTAATTCATTCGCATGAATGTATCCATTCTAATTCATTCGTACGATCCATTCTAATTCATTCGCATGATCTGCTCTAATTCATTCCTACGATCCATTCTAATTCATTCGTACGATACATTCTAATTCATTCGCACGAATGTATCCATTCTGATTCATTCGTACGATCCATTCTAATTCATTCGTACGATCCATTCTAATTCATTTGTACGATCTGTTCTAATTTATTTGCACGAATGTATCCATTCTAATTCTTACGATCTATTCTAATTCATTCGCACGATCCATTCTAATTCATTCGTACGATCCATTCTAACTCATTCGTACGATCCATTCTAACTCATTCGTACGATCCATTCTTACTTATTCCTACGATCTATTCTAATTCTTTCGCACGAATGTATCCATTCTAATTCATTCGTACAATCTATTCTAATTCATTCACACGATCCATTCTAATTCATTCGTACGATGCATTCTAATTTATTCGTACGATCCATTCTAATTAATTTGTACGATCCATTCTAATTCATTCGCACGAATGTATCCTTTCTAATTTATTCGTACGATCCATTCTAATTCATTCGCACGATCCATTCTAATTAATTTGTACGATCCATTCTAATTCATTCGCACGAATGTATGCATTCAATTTCAATCGTACGATCCATTCTAATTCATTCGCTCGATCTATTCTAATTCAATCATACGATCCATTCTAATTTATTCGTACGATCCATTCTAATTCATTCGTACGATCTATTCTAATTCACTCGTACGATCCATTCTAATTCATTCGCAAGAATGTGTACATTCTAATTCACTCGTACGATCCATTCTAATTCAATCGCACGATCCATTCTAATTCATTCGTATGATCCATTATAATTCATTCGTGCGATCCAATCTAATTCATTCGTTCGATACATTCTAATTCATTCGTACGATCCATTCTAATTCGTTCTCACGAATGTATCCATTCTAATTCATTCGTACGATCCATTCTAATTCATTCGCACGATCCATTCTAATTCATTCGTACGATCCATTCTAATTCATTCGTACGAACATTTCTAATTCATTCGTATGATCCATTCTAATTCATTCGCACGAATGTATCCATTCTAATTCATTCTGGCGATCCAATCTAATTCATTCGCACGATCTATTCTAATTCATTTGTACGATCCATTGTAATTCATTCGTACGATCCATTCTAATTCATTCGCATGAATGTATCCATTCTAATTCATTTGCACGATCCATTCTAATTCATTTGTACGATCCATTTTAACTCATTCGTACGATCCATTCTAATTCATTCGCACGAATATATCTATTATAGTTCATTCGTACGATCCATTCTAATTCATTCACACGATCCGTTCTAATTCATTCATACGATCCATTCTAATTCATTCGTACGATCTATTCTAACTCATTCGTACAATCCATTCTAATTCATTCGCATGAATGTATCCAGTCTAATTCATTTGTACGATCTATTGTAATTCATTCACATGATCCATTCTAATTCATTTGTACGATCCATTCTAATTCATTCATACGATCCATTCTAATTCATTCGCAAGAATCTATCCATTCTAATTCATTCGTACGATCCATTCTAATTCATTCGCACGATCCATTCTATTTCATTCGTACTATCCATTCTAATTCATTCGTACGATCCATTCTAATTCATTCGTACGATGCATTCTAATTCATTCATACGATCCATTCTAATTCATTCGCACGAATGTATCCATTCTAATTCATTCGTACGATCCATTCTAATTTATTCGTACGATCCATTCTAGTTCATTCGTACTATCCATTCTAGTTCATTCGTACGATCCATTCTAATTCATTCGCACGAATGTACGCATTCTAATTTATTCGTACAATCCATTCTAATTCATTCGCACGAATGTATCCATTCCAATTCATTCGTATGATCCATTCTAATTCATTAGCATGATCCATTCTAATTCATTCATACTATCCATTCTAATTCATTCGTACGATCCATTCTAATTTATTCGTACGAACCATTCTAATTCATTTGTACGTTCCGTTCTAATTCATTCGGACGATCCATACTAATTCATTCGTACGAAACATTCTAATTCATTTGCACGAATGTAACCATTCTATTTCATTCGTACGATCCATTCTAATTCATTCGCATGATACATTCTAATTCATTTGCATGATCCATTCTAATATATTCGTACAATCCATTCTAATTCATTCATACGATCCATTCTAATTCAATCGCACGAATGTATCCATTCTAATTCATTCGAACGATCCATTCTAATTCATTCGCACGATCCATTTTAATTCATTCGTACAATCTATTCTAATTCATTCGTACAATCCATTCTAATTCATTCGCACGAATGTATCCATTCTAATTCATTCGTACGATCCATTCTAATTCATTCGTACGATCCATTCTAATTCATTCGTACGATCCATTCTAATTCATTTGCATGAATGTATCCTTTCTAATTCATTCGTACGATCTATTCTAATTCATTCGCACGAATGTATCCATTCTAATTCATTCGTACGATCTATTTTAATTTATTTGTATGATCCATTCTAATTCAGTCGTACAATCCATTCTAATTCATTCGTATGATCCATTCTAATTCATTCACATGAATGTATCCATTTTAATTCATTCGTACAATCCATTCTAATTCATTGGCATGAATGTATCCATTCTAATTCGTTCATACGATCCATTCTAATTCATTAGTACGATCCATTCTAATTCATTCGTATGATCCATTCTAATTCATTCGAATCCATTTTAATTCATTCGCACGATCCATTCTAATTCATATGTACGATCCATTCTAATTCATTCGTACGATCCATTCTAATTTGTTCGCACGAATGTATCCATTCTAATTCCCTCGTACGATCCATTTAATTCATTCGCATGAATATATCCATTCTAATTCATTCGTACGATCCATTCTAATTCATTCGCATGATCCATTCTAATTCATTCGTATGATCCATTATAATTCATTCGTATGATGCATTCTAATTCATTCGTACGATCCATTCTAATTCATTCGCACGAATGTATCCATTCTAATTAATTCGTACAATCCATTCTAATTCATTCGCACGATCCATTCTAATTCATTCGTACGATCCATTCTAATTCATTCGTACGATCCATTCTAAATAATTCATACGATCCATTCTAATTTATTCCAACGATCCATTCTAATTCATTCGCATGAATGTATCCATTCTAATTCATTCTGGCGAACCATTCTAATTCATTCACACGATCCATTCTAATTCACTTGTACGATCCGTTCTAATTCATTCGTACGATCCAATCTAATTCATTCGCACAAATGTATCCATTCTAATTCATTCGTACGATCCATTCTAATTCATTCGCATGATCTGCTCTAATTCATTCCTACGATCCATTCTAATTCATTCGTACGATACATTCTAATTCATTCACACGAATGTATCCATTCTAATTCATTCGTACGATCCATTCTAATTCATTCGTAAGACCCATTCTAATTCATTTGTACGATCCGTTCTAATTCATTTGCACGAATGTATCCATTCTAATTCGTACGATCTATTCTAATTCATTCGCACGATCCATTCTAATTCATTCGTACGATCCATTCTAACACATTCGTACGATCCATTCTAACTCATTCGTACGATCGATTCTTACTCATTCCTACAATCTATTCTAATTCATTTGCACGAATGTATCCAATCTAATTCATTCGTACAATCTATTCTAATTTATTCACACGATCCATTCTAATTCATTCGTATGATCCATTCTAATTTATTCGTACGATCCATTCTAATTTATTCGTACGATCTATTCTAATTCATTCGCACGATCCATTCTAATTCATTCGTACGATCCATTCTAACTCATTCGTACGATCCATTCTAACTCATTCGTACGATCGATTCTTACTCATTCCTACGATCTATTCTAATTCATTTGCATGAATGTATCCAATCTAATTCATTCGTACAATCTATTCTAATTTATTCACACGATCTATTCTAATTCATTCGTATGATCCATTCTAATTTATTCGTACGATCCATTCTAATTAATTTGTACGATCCAATCTAATTCATTCGCACGAATGTATCCTTTTTAATTCATTCGTACGATCCATTCTAATTTATTCGCACGATCCATTCTAATTCATTTGTACGATCCATTCTAATTCATTCGTACGATCAATCCTAATTCATTTGTATGATCCATTCTAATTTATTCGTATGATCCATTCTAATTCATTCGCACGAATGTATCCATTCTAATTTATTCGTACGATCCATTCTAATTAATTCGCACGATCCATTCAAATTCATTCGTACGATCCATTCTAATTCATTCGTACGATCTATTCTAATTCATTCGCATGAATGTATCCATTCTAATTTATTCGTACGATCCATTCTAATTCACTCGCTCGATCTATTCTAATTCAATCATACGGTCCATTCTAATTTATTCGTACGATCCATTCTAATTCATTCGTACGATCCATTCTAATTCACTCGTATGATCCATTCTAATTCATTCGCAAGAATGTGTACATTCTAATTCATTCGTACGATCCATTCTAATTCATTCGCATGATTCATTCTAATTCATTCGTATGATCCATTATAATTCATTCGTACGATCCAATCTAATTCATTCGTTCGATCCATTCTAATTCATTCGTACGATCCATTCGAATTCATTCGCACGAATGTATCCATTCTAATTCATTTGTACGATCCATTCTAATTCATTCGCACGATCCATTCTAATTCATTCGTACGATCCAATCTAATTCATTCGTACGATCATTTCTAATTCATTCGTATGATCCATTCTAATTCATTCGCACGAATGTATCCATTCTAATTCATTCTGGCGATCCATTCTAATTCATTCACACGATCCATTCTCATTCATTCGTACGATCCATTCTAATTCATTCGTACGATCCATTATAATTCATTCGCATGAATGTATCCATTCTAATTCATTCGTATGATTCATTCTAATTCATTTGCACGATCCATTCTAATTCATTTGTACGGTCCATTCTAATTCATTCGTACGATCCATTCTAATTCATTCGCACGAATATATCTATTCTAGTTCATTCGTACGATCCATTCTAATTCATTCACACGATCCGTTCTAATTCATTCATACGATCCATTCTAATTCATTCGTACGATCCATTCTAACTTATTCGTACGATCCATTCTAATTCATTCGCACGAATGTATCCAGTCTAATTTATTCGTACGATCTATTCTAATTCAATCACATGATCCATTCTAATTCATTTGTACGATCCATTCCAAATCATTCATACGATCCATTCTAATTCCTTCGCATGAATCTATCTATTCTAATTCATTCGTACGATCCATTCTAATTCATTCGCACGATCCATTCTATTTCATTCGTACTATCTATTGTAATTCATTCGTACGATCCATTCTAATTCATTCATACGATCCATTCTAATTCATCCATACGATCCATTCTAATTCATTCGCATGAATGTATCCATTCTTATTCATTCGTACGATCCATTCTAATTTATTCGCACGATCCATTCTAATTCATTCGTACTATCCATTCTAGTTCATTCGTACGATCCATTCTAATTCATTCGCACGAATGTATGCATTCTAATTCATTCGTACAATCTATTCTAATTCATTCGCACGAATGTATCCATTCTAATTCATTCGTATGATCCATTCTAATTCATTAGCAGGATCCACTCTAATTCATTCATACGATCCATTCTAATTCATTCGTACGATCCATTCTAATTCATTCGTACGAACCATTCTAATTCATTTGTACGATCCATTCTAATTCATTCGCACGATCCATTCTAATTCATTCGTACGAACCATTCTAATTCATTTGCACGAATGTAACCATTCTATTTCATTCGTACGATCCATTCTAATTCATTCGCACGATACATTCTAATTCATTCGCATGATCCATTCTAATACATTCGTACAATCCATTCTAATTCATTCATACGATCCATTCTAATTCAATCGCACGAATGTATCCATTCTAATTCATTCGAACGATCCATTCTAATTCATTCGCACTATCCATTCTAATTCATTCGTACGATCTATTCTAATTCATTCATACAATCCATTCTAATTCATTCGCACGAATGTATCCATTCTAATTCATTCGTACGATCCATTCTAATTCATCGCATGATCCATTCTAATTCATTCGTACGATCCATTCTAATTCATTCGTACGATCCATTCTAATTCATTTGCATGAATGTATCCATTCTAATTCATTTGTACGATCTATTCTAATTCATTCGCACGAATGTATCCATTCTAATTCATTCGTACGATCCATTTTAATTCATTTGTATGATCCATTCTAATTCAGTCGTACAATCCATTCTAATTCATTCGTATGATCCATTCTAATTCATTCACATGAATATATCCATTTTAATTCATTCATACAATCCATTCTAATTCATTCGCATGAATGTATCCATTCTAATTCGTTCGTACGATCCATTCTAATTCATTAGTACGATCCATTCTAATTCATTCGTATGATCCATTCTAATTCATTCGAATCAATTTTAATTCATTCGCACGATCCATTCTAATTCATTCGTACGATCCATTCAAATTCATTCGTACGATCCATTCTAATTCGTTCGCACGAATGTATCCATTCTAATTCACTCGTACGATCCATTCTAATTAATTCGCATGAATATATCCATTCTAATTCATTCGTACGATCCATTCTAATTCATTCGCACGATCCATTCTAATTCATTCGTATGATCCATTATAATTCATTCGTATGATGCATTCTAATTCATTCGTACGATCCATTCTAATTCATTCACACGAATGTATCCATTCTAATTTATTCGTACGATCCATTCTAATTCATTCGCACGATCCAGTCTAATTCATTCATACGATCCATTCTAATTCATTCGTACGATCCATTCTAAATAATTCATACGATCCATTCTAATTCATTCCTACGATCCATTCTAATTCATTCGCATGAATGTATCCATTCTAATTCATTCTGGCGATCCATTCTAATTCATTCACACGATCCATTCTAATTCACTTGTACGATCCGTTCTAATTCATTCGTACGATCCATTCTAATTCATTCACACGAACGTATCCATTCTAATTCATTCGTACGATCCATTCTAATTCATTCGCATGATCTGCTCTAATTCATTCCTATGATCCATTCTAATTCATTCGTACGATACATTCTAATTCATTCGCACGAATGTATCCATTCTAATTCATTCGTACGATCCATTCTAACTCATTCGTACGATCCATTCTAACTCATTCGTACGATCGAATCTTACTCATTCCTACGATCTATTCTAATTCATTTACACGAATGTATCCAATCTAATTCATTCGTACAATCTATTCTAATTTATTCACACGATCCATTCTAATTCATTCGTATGATCCATTCTAATTTATTCGTACGATCCATTCTAATTTATTCGTATGATCTATTCTAATTCATTCGCACGATCCATTCTAATTCATTCGTACGATCCATTCTAACTCATTCGTACGATCCATTCTAACTCATTCGTACGATCAATTCTTACTCATTCCTACGATCTATTCTAATTCATTTGCACGAATGTATCCAATCTAATTCATTCGTACAATCTATTCTAATTTATTCACACGATCCATTCTAATTCATTCGTATGATCCATTCTAATTTATTCGTACGATCCATTCTAATTAATTTGTACGATCCACTCTAATTCATTCGCAAGAATGTATCCTTTCTAATTCATTCGTACGATCCATTCTAATTTATTTGCACGATCCATTCGAATTCATTTGTACGATCCATTCTAATTCATTCGTACGATCAATCCTAATTCATTCGTATGATCCATTCTAATTTTTTCGTATGATCCATTCTAATTCATTCGCACGAATGTATCCATTCTAATTTATTCGTACGATCCATTCTAATTCATTCGCACGATCCATTCTAATTCATTCGTACGATCCATTCTAATTCATTCGTACGATCTATTCTAATTCATTCGCACGATCCATTCTAATTCATTCGTACGAACCATTCTAATTCATTTGCATGAATGTAACCATTCTATTTCATTCGTACGATCCATTCTAATTCATTCGCACGATACATTCTAATTCATTCGCATGATCCATTCTAATACATTCGTACAATCCATTCTAATTCATTCATACGATCCATTCTAATTCAATCGCACGAATGTAACCATTCTAATTCATTCGAACGATCCATTCTAATTCATTCGCACTATCCATTCTAATTCATTCGTACGATCTATTCTAATTCATTCATACAATCCATTCTAATTCATTCGCACGAATGTATCCATTCTAATTCATTCGTACGATCCATTCTAATTCATCGCATGATCCATTCTAATTCATTCGTACGATCCATTCTAATTCATTCGTACGATCCATTCTAATTCATTTGCATGAATGTATCCATTCTAATTCATTTGTACGATCTATTCTAATTCATTCGCACGAATGTATCCATTCTAATTCATTCGTACGATCCATTTTAATTCATTTGTATGATCCATTCTAATTCAGTCGTACAATCCATTCTAATTCATTCGTATGATCCATTCTAATTCATTCACATGAATATATCCATTTTAATTCATTCATACAATCCATTCTAATTCATTCGCATGAATGTATCCATTCTAATTCGTTCGTACGATCCATTCTAATTCATTAGTACGATCCATTCTAATTCATTCGTATGATCCATTCTAATTCATTCGAATCAATTTTAATTCATTCGCACGATCCATTCTAATTCATTCGTACGATCCATTCTAATTCATTCGTACGATCCATTCTAATTCGTTCGCACGAATGTATCCATTCTAATTCACTCGTACGATCCATTCTAATTAATTCGCATGAATATATCCATTCTAATTCATTCGTACGATCCATTCTAATTCATTCGCACGATCCATTCTAATTCATTCGTATGATCCATTATAATTCATTCGTATGATGCATTCTAATTCATTCGTACGATCCATTCTAATTCATTCACACGAATGTATCCATTCTAATTCATTCGTACGATCCATTCTAATTCATTCGCACGATCCAGTCTAATTCATTCATACGATCCATTCTAATTCATTCGTACGATCCATTCTAAATAATTCATACGATCCATTCTAATTCATTCCTACGATCCATTCTAATTCATTCGCATGAATGTATCCATTCTAATTCATTCTGGCGATCCATTCTAATTCATTCACACGATCCATTCTAATTCACTTGTACGATCCGTTCTAATTCATTCGTACGATCCATTCTAATTCATTCGCACGAACGTATCCATTCTAATTCATTCGTACGATCCATTCTAATTCATTCGCATGATCTGCTCTAATTCATTCCTACGATCCATTCTAATTCATTCGTACGATACATTCTAATTCATTCGCACGAATGTATCCATTCTAATTCATTCGTACGATCCATTCTAACTCATTCGTACGATCCATTCTAACTCATTCGTACGATCGAATCTTACTCATTCCTACGATCTATTCTAATTCATTTACACGAATGTATCCAATCTAATTCATTCGTACAATCTATTCTAATTTATTCACACGATCCATTCTAATTCATTCGTATGATCCATTCTAATTTATTCGTACGATCCATTCTAATTTATTCGTACGATCTATTCTAATTCATTCGCACGATCCATTCTAATTCATTCGTACGATCCATTCTAACTCATTCGTACGATCCATTCTAACTCATTCGTACGATAAATTCTTACTCATTCCTACGATCTATTCTAATTCATTTGCACGAATGTATCCAATCTAATTCATTCGTACAATCTATTCTAATTTATTCACACGATCCATTCTAATTCATTCGTATGATCCATTCTAATTTATTCGTACGATCCATTCTAATTAATTTGTACGATCCACTCTAATTCATTCGCAAGAATGTATCCTTTCTAATTCATTCGTAAGATCCATTCTAATTTATTTGCACGATCCATTCGAATTCATTTGTACGATCCATTCTAATTCATTCGTACGATCAATCCTAATTTATTCGTATGATCCATTCTAATTTTTTCGTATGATCCATTCTAATTCATTCGCACGAATGTATCCATTCTAATTTATTCGTACGATCCATTCTAATTCATTCGCACGATCCATTCTAATTCATTCGTACGATCCATTCTAATTCATTTGTACGATCTATTCTAATTCATTCGCACGAATGTATCCATTCTAATTCTTTCGTACGATCCATTCTAATTCATTCGCTAGATCTATTCTAATTCAATCATACGGTCCATTCTAATTTATTCGTACGATCCATTCTAATTTATTCGTACGATCCATTCTAATTCACTCGTACGATCCATTCTAATTCATTCGCAAGAATGTGTACATTCTAATTCATTCGTACGATACATTGTTATTCATTCACATGATTCATTCTAATTCATTCGTATGATCCATTATAATTCATTCGTAAGATCCAAACTAATTCATTCGTTTGATCTATTCTAATTCATTCGTACAATCCATTCGAATTCATTCGCACGAATGTATTCATTCTAATTCATTTGTACGATCCATTCTAATTCATTCGCACGATCCATTCTAATTCATTCGTACGATCCATTCTAATTCATTCGTACGATCATTTCTAATTCATTCGTATGGTCCATTCTAATTCATTCGCACAAATGTATCCATTCTAATTCATTCTGGCGATCCATTCTAATTCATTCGCACGATCCATTCTAATTCATTCGTACGTTCCATTCTAATTCATTCGTACGATCCATTATAATTCATTCGCATGAATGTATCCATTCTAATTCATTCGTATGATTCATTCTAATTCATTTGCACGATCCATTCTAATTCATTTGTACGATCCATTCTAATTCATTCGTACGATCCATTCTAATTCATTCGCACGAATATATCTATTCTAGTTCATTCGTACGATCCATTCTAATTCATTCACACGATCCGTTCTAATTCATTCATACGATCCATTCTAATTCATTCGTACGATCCATTCTAACTTATTCGTACGATCCATTCTAATTCATTCACACGAATGTATCCAGTCTAATTCATTCGTACGATCTATTCTAATTCATTCACATGATCCATTCTAATTCATTCGTACGATACATTCCAATTCATTCATACTATCCATTCTAATTCATTCGTATGAATCTATCCATTCTAATTCATTCGTACGATCCATTCTAATTCATTCGCACGATCCATTCTATTTCATTAATACTATCTATTCTAATTCATTCGTACGATCCATTCTAATTCATTCGTATGATCCATTCTAATTCATCCATACGATCCATTCTAATTCATTCGCACGAATGTATCCATTCTTATTCATTCGTACGATCCATTCTAATTTATTCACACAATCCATTCTAATTCATTCGTACTATCCATTCTAGTTCATTCGTACGATCCATTCTAATTCATTCGCACGAATGTATGCATTCTAATTCATTCGTACAATCTATTCTAATTCATTCACACGAATGTATCCATTTTAATTCATTCGTATGATCCATTCTAATTCATTAGCAGGATCCACTCTAATTCATTCATACTATCCATTCTAATTCATTCGTACGATCCATTCTAATTCCTTCGTACGAACCATTCTAATTCATTTGTACGATCCGTTCTAATTCATTCGCACGATCCATTCTAATTAATTCGTACAAACCATTCTAATTCATTTGCACGAATGTAACCATTCTATTTCATTCGTACGATCCATTCTAATTCATTCGCACGATACATTCTAATTCATTCGCATGATCCATTCTAATACATTCGTACAATCCATTCTACTTCATTCATACGATCCATTCTAATTCAATCGCACGAATGTATCCATCCTAATTCATTCGAACGATCCATTCTAATTCATTCGCACGATCCATTCTAATTCATTCGTACGATCTATTCTAATTCATTCGTACAATCCATTCTAATTCATTCGCACGAATGTATCCATTCTAATTCATTCGTACGATCCATTCTAATTCATCGCACGATCCATTCTAATTCTTTCGTACGATCCATTCTAATTCATTCGTACGATCCATTCTAATTCATTTGCATCAATGTATGCATTCTAATTCATTCGTACTATCTGTTCTAATTCATTCGCACGAATGTATCCATTCTAATTCATTCGTACGATCCATTTTAATTCATTTGTACGATTCATTCTAATTCAGTCGTACAATCCATTATAATTCATTCGTATGATCCATTCTAATTCATTCGCATGAATGTATCCATTTTAATTCTTTCATACAATCTATTCTAATTCATTCGCACGATTGTATCCATTCTAATTCGTTCGTACGATCCATTCTAATTTATTAGTATGATCTATTCTAATTCATTCGTATGATCCATTCTAATTCGTTCGAATCCATTCTAATTCATTCGCACGATCCATTCTAATTCATTCGTACGATCCATTCTAACTCATTCGTACGATCCATTCTAATTCATTCGCACGAATGAATCCATTCTAACTAATTTTTTTGATCCATTCAAATTCATTTGCACGAATGTATCCATTCTAATTCATTCGAACGATCAATTCTAATTCATTCGCACGATCCATTCTAATTCAATTGTAGAATCCATTCTAATTCATTCATACGATCCATTCTAATTCATTCGCACCAATGTATCCATTCAAATTCATTCGTACGATCCATTCTAATTCATTCGCACAATCTATTCTATTTCATTAGTACGATCCATTCTAATTTATTCGTACGATCCATTCTAATTCATTCACACAATCCTTTCTAATTTATTCGTACGATCCATTCTATTTCATTTGTACCATCCATTCTAATTCATTCGCACGAATGTATCCATTCTAATTCAGTCGTACGATCCATTCTAATTCAATCACACGATCCATTCTAGTTCATTCCAACGATCCATTCTAATTCATTCGTACGATCCATTCTTGCTCATTCATACGATCCATTCTAATTCATTCGCACGAATGTATCCATTCTAATTCATTCGTACGATCTATTCTAATTCATTCACACGATCCATTCTAATTTATTCGTACGATCCATTCTAATTCATTCGCACGATTATATCCATTCTAATTCATTCGTACGATCAATTCTAATTCATTTGCACGAATGTATCCATTCTAATTCATTCGTACGATCCATTCTAATTCATTTGTACGATCCATTCTAATTCATTCATACGATCCATTCTAATTCAGTCGTACAATCCTTTCTAATTCATTCGTATCATCCCTTCTAATTCATTCGCACGAATGTATCCATTCTAATTCATTTGTACAACCCATTCTAATTCATTCGCATGATCCATTCTAATTCATTCGTACGATCCATTTTAATTCATTCGTATAATCCATTCTAATTCATTCGAACAATCCATTCTTATTCATTCGTATGATCCATTCTAATTCGTTTGCACGATCCATTCTAATTCATTCGTACGATCTATTCTAATTCATTCGTACAATCCATTCTAATTCATTCGTACGATCCATTCTAATTCATTCGCACGAATGTATCCAATCTAATTCATTCGTACGATCCATTCTTATTCATTCGCACAATCCATTCTAATTCATTCGTATAATCCATTCTAATTCATTCGTATGATCCATTCTAATTCAATCGTCCGATCTATTCTAATTCATTCGTACGATCCACCCAAATTCATTCACACGAATGTATCCATTCTAATTCATTCGTACGACCCATTCTAATTCATTTGTATGATCCATTCTAATTCATTCGTACGATCCTTTCTAATTTATTTGCACGATTGTATCCATTCTAATTCATTCGTACGATCCATTCTAATTCATTTGTACGATCCATTCTAAGTCATTTGTACGATCCATTCTAATTCATTCTCATGAATGTATCCATTCTAATTCATTCGCATGATCCATTCTAATTGATTCATACGATCCATTCTAATTCATTCGTACGATCCATTCTTACTCATTCGTACGATCCATTCTAATTCATTCGCACGACCCATTCTAATTCATTCGCACGACCCATTCTAATTCATTCGCACGACCCATTCTAATTCATTTGTACGATCCATTCTAATTCATTCGCATGACCCATTCTAATTCATTCGTACGATCCATTCTAATTCATTCGTATGATCCATTCTAATTCATTCGTACGAACCATTCTAATTCATTCGCACGAATGTATCCATTCTAATTCATGTGTACGACCCATTCTAATTCATTTGCACGATCCATTCTAATTCATTCGTACGATCCATTCTAATTCATTCGTACGATCCATTCAAATTCATTTGCATGAACCATTCTAGTTCATTCGTACGATCCATTCTAATTCATTCATACGATACATTCTAATTCATTCGTACGATCCATTGTAATTCATTCGTACAATCCTTTCTAATTCATTCGCACGAATGTATTCATTCTAATTCATTCATACGATCAATTATAATTAATTCGTGTGATCAATTCTAATTCATTCGTACGATCCATCCTAATTCATTTGTACGATCCATCCTAATTCATTCGTATGATCCATTATAATTCATTCGCACTAATGTATCCATTCTAATTCATTCGTACGATCCATTCTAATTCATTCGTACGATCCATTCTAATTCATTCGCACGATCCATTCAAATTGATTCATACAATCCATTCTAATTCATTCGCACGAATGTATCCATTCTAATTTATTCGTACGATCCATTCTAATTCATTCGCACGATCCATTCTAATTAATTCATAAGATCCATTCAAATTCATTCGCACGATCCATTCTAATTCATTCGTACGATGCATTCTAATTCAGTTGTACAATCCATTCTAATTCATTCGCATGATCCATTCTAATTCATTCGCACGAATGTATCCATTGTAATTCATTCCTACGATCCATTCTATGTCATTCACATGATCCATTCTAATTCATTCATATGATCCATTCTAATTCATTCGTACGATCCAATCTAATTCATTCGTACGATCCATTCTAATTAATTCGTACATTCCATTCTAATTCATTCGCACAAATGTATCCATTCAAATATATTCGTACGATCCATTCTAATTCATTCACATGATCCATTCTAATTCATTCTCGTACGATCCATTCGAATTCATTCGCACGAATGTATCCATTCTAATTCATTCGTACAATCCATTCTAATTCATTCACACGATCCATTCTAATTCATTCGTACGATCCAATCTAATTCATTCGTATGATCCATTCTAATTCATTCGTATGATACATTCTAATTCAATCGTACGATCCATTCTAATTCATTCGCACAAATATATCCATTCTAATTCATTCGTACGATCCATTCTAATTCATTCGTACGATCCATTCTAATTCATTCGTACGATCCATTCTAATTCATTTGCACGAATGTATCCATTCTAATTTATTCGTACGATCCATTCTAATTCATTCGCATAATCTATTCTAATTCATTCGTACGATCCATTCTAATTAATTCGTACGATCCATTATAATTCTTCGTACAATCCATTTTAATTTATTCGCACCAATATATCCATTCTAATTCATTCGCACGATCCATTCTAATTCATTCCCATGATCCACACTAATTCATTCGTACGATCCATTCTTATTCAATTGTACGATATATTCTAATTCATTCGCACGAATGTATCCATTCTATTTCATTCATACGATCCATTCAAATTCAGTCATACGATCCATTCTAATTCATTCGTACGATCCATTCTAATTCATTTGGACGAATGTATCCATTCTAATTCATTCGCACGATCCATTCTAATTCATTCGTACAATCCATTCTTACTCATTCATACGATCCATTCTAATTCATTCGCACGAATGTATCCATTCTAATTCATTCATACAATCTATTCTAATTCATTCGCACGATCCATTCTAACTCATTCGTATGATCCATTCTAATTCATTCGTACGATCAATTCTCATTAATTCGTACGATCCATTCTAATTCATTCGCACGAATGTATCCATTCTAATTCATTCATACGATCCATTCGAATTCATTCGCATGATCCATTCTAATTCATTCGTAGGATCCATTCTAATTCATTTGTAAGACCTATCCTAATTCATTCTTATGATCCATTTTGATTCATTCGTACAATCCATTCTAATTCATTTGCACAACTGTATCCATTCTAATTCATTCGTACGATCCATTCTAATTCATTCGCACGAACCATTCTAATTCATTCGTGTGATCCATTCTAATTCCTTCGTACGAACCATTCTAATTCATTCATACGATCCTTTCTAATTCATTCACACGAATGTATCCATTCTAATTTATTCGAAAAACGATCCATTCTAATTCATTCGTACGATCCATTCTAATTCATTCATACGATCCATTCTAATTCATTCG
The DNA here is from genome assembly GCA_947650365.1 of Chamaelirium japonicum. Taxonomy (NCBI): domain Eukaryota; kingdom Viridiplantae; phylum Streptophyta; class Magnoliopsida; order Liliales; family Melanthiaceae; genus Chamaelirium; species Chamaelirium japonicum. The sequence continues at coordinate 490,963 of CANTAL010000123.1, forward strand.
TATGTTCCATTCTAATGCATTCGTACGATCGATTCAAATTCATTCGCACGAATGTATCCATTCTAATTCATTCGTACGATCTATTCTAAATCATTCGCATGATCTACTCTAATTCATTTGTATGAACCATTCTAATTCATTCGTACGATACATTCTAATTCATTCGCATGAATGTATCCTTTCTAATTCATTCGTACGATCCATTCTAATTCATTCGTACGATCCATTCTAATTCATTCGTACGATCCGTTCTAATTCATTTGCACGAATGTATCTATTCTAATTCATTCGTACGATCCATTCTAATTCATTCGCACGATCCATTCAAATTCATTCGTACGAGCTATTCTAATTCATTCGCATGAATGTATCCATTCTAATTCATTCGTACGATCCATTCTAATTCATTCGAATGATCCATTCTAATTCATTCGTACGATCCATTATAATTCAATCGTACGATCCATTCTAATTAATCCGTACGATCCATTCTAATTCATTCGCATGAATGTATCCATTCTAATTCATTCGTATGATCCATTCTAATTCATTCGAATGATCCACTCAACTTCATTCGTACGATCCATTCTAATTCATTCGTACGATCCATTCTAATTCACTCGCATGAATATATCCATTCTAATTCATTCGTACGATCCATTCTAATTCATTCGCACGATTCGTTCTAATTCATTCGTACGATCCATTCTAATTCATTCGTACGATCCATACTAACTCATTCGTACGATCCATTCTAATTCATTCGCACGAATGTATCCATTCTAATTCATTCGTACGATCCATTCTAATTCATTCGCACGATCCATTCTAATTCATTCGTACGATCCATTCTAATTCATTCGCATGAATGTATCCATTCTAATTCATTCGTACAATTCATTCTAATTTATTCGCACGATCCATTCTAATTCATTCGTACGAGACATTCTAATTCATTCGCACGAATGTATCCATTCTAATTCATTCGTACAATCCCATTCTAATTCATTCGCACTATCTATTATAAATCATTCATATGATCTATTCTAATTCATTCGTATGATCCATTCTAATTAATTTGCTTGAATGTATCCATACTAATTCATTTGTACGATCCATTCTAATTCATTCGCTTGATCCATTCTAATTCATTCGTATGATCCATTTTGATTCATTCATACGATCCATTCTTACTCATTCATACGATCCATTCTAATTCATTCCTACAATCCATTCTAATTCATTCGCACGATCCATTCTAATTTATTCGTACGATCCTTTCTAATTCATTAGCACGAATGTATCTATTCTAATTCATTCGTACGATCTATTCTAATTAATTCACACAATCCCTTCTAATTCCTTCGTACGATCCATTTGTATTCATTCGTACGATCCATTCTAATTCATACGCACAAATATATCCATTCTAATTCATTCGTACGATCCATTCTAATTCATTCGCACGAACCATTCTAATTCATTCGTACAATCCATTCTAATTCATTCATACGATACATTCTAATTCCTTCGTACGATCCATTCTAATTTATTTGTACGATCTATTCTAATTCATTGATACGATCCATCCTAATTCATTCGTAAGATCCATTCTAATACATTCGTACGATCTATTGCAATTCATTCGCACGAATGTATCCATTCTAATTCATTCGTACGATCCATTCTAATTCATTTGCATGATCCATTCTAATTCATTCGTACGATACATTCTAATTCATTCACACGAATGTATTCATTCTAATTAATTCGTACAATCCGTTTTAAGTCATTCGCACAATAGATTCTAATTCATTCATACGATCCATTCTAATTCATTCGTACGATCCGTTCTAATTCATTCGCACGAATGTATCCATTCTAATTCATTCGTACGATCCATTCTAATTCATTCGCATGATCCATTCTAATTCATTCGTATGTTCCATTCTAATTCATTCGTACGATCCATTCTTACTCATTCGTACTATCCATTCTAATTCATTCGTACAATCCATTCTAATTCATTCGTACTATCCATTCTAATTCATTCGTACAATCCATTCTAATTCATTTGCACGATCCATTCTAATTCATTCATACGATCCGTTCTAATTCATTCGCACGATTGTATCCATTTAATTCATTCGTACGATCCATTAATTCACACGATCCATTCTAATTCATTCGTATGATCCATTCTAATTCATTCATACGATCCATTCTAATTCATACGCACGAATGTATCCATTCTAATTCATTCGTACGATCCATTCTAATTCATTCGCATAAACCATTCTAATTCATTCGTATGATCCATTCTAATTCATTCGTACGATACATTCTAATCCATTCCTACGATCCATTCTAATTCATTTGTACGATCCATTCTAATTCATTCGCACGAATGTATCCATTCTAATTCATTTGTACGATCCATTCTAATTCATTCACACGATCCATTCTAGTTCGTTCGTACGATCCATTCTAATTCATTCGTACGATCCATTCTAATTCAGTCGTACGATCCATTCTAATTCAGTCGTACAATCCATTCTAATTCATTCGTATGATCCTCTCTAATTCATTCGCACGAATGTATCCATTCTAATTCGTTTGTACGATCCATTCTAATTCATTCGCACGATCCATTTTAATTCATTCGCATGACTCATTCTAATTCATTCGTCGGATCTATTCTAATAAATACGTACAATCCAGTCTAATTCATTCGTACGATCCATTCTAGTTTATTTCCTTCGATCCATTCTAATTCATTCGTACGATCAATTCTAATTCATTCGTATGATCCATTCTAAATCATTTGTACGATCCATTCTAATTCATTCGTACGATCCATTCTAATTCATTCGCACGAATGTATCCATTCTAATTCATTTGTACAATCCATTCTAATTCATTCGCACGTTCCATTCTATTTCATTCATACGATCCATTCTAATTCATTCGTACGATCCGTTCAAATTCATTCGCACGATCCATTCTAATTTATTCGCATGAATGTATCCATTCTAATTCATTCGTACGATCCATTCTAATTAATTCATACAATCCATTCTAATTCATTCGTACGATCGATTCTAATTCATTCGTACGATCCATTCTAATTCATTCGTACGATCCATTCTTACTCATTCGTATGATCCGTTCTAATTCATTCGCACGAATGTATCTATTCTAATTCATTCGTATGATCCATTCTAATTCATTCGCACGAATGTATCCATTCTAATTCATTCGTACGATCCATTCTAATTCATTCGCACGAACCATTCTAATTCATTCGTACGATCCATTCTAATTCATTCGTACGATCCATCCTAATTTATTCGTATGATCCATTCTAATTCATTCATATGATCTATTCTAATTCATTCGCACGAATGTATCCATTCTAATTCATTTGTACGATCCACTCTAATTCATTCGCACGATCCATTATAATTCATTCGTACTATCCATTGTAATTCATTCGTACGATCCATTCTAATTCATTCGTACGATCCATTCTAATTCATTCGCACGAATATATCCATTATAATTCATTCATACGATCCATTCTAATTCATTCGCACGATCCATTCTAATTCATTCGTACGATCCATTCTAAGTCATTCGTACGATCCTTTCTAATTCTTGTGTACGATCTATTCTAATTCACTAGTACGATCCATTCTAATTCATTCGCATGAATGTATCCATTCTAATTCATTCGTACGATCTATTCTAATTCATTCGCACGATCCATTCTAATTCATTCGTGTGATCCATTCTAATTCATTCGTACGATCCAATCAAATTCATTTGTACGATCCATTCTAATTTATTCGCACAAATGTATCTATTCTAATTCATTCGTACGATCTATTCTAATTCATTCACACGATCCATTCTAATTCATTCGTACGATCCATTTTAATTCATTCGTTCGATCCATTTTAAATCATTCGTACGATCCATTCTAATTCAATCGTACGATCCATTCTAATTCATTCGCACGAATGTTTCCATTCTAATTCATTCTGGCTATCCATTCTAATTCATTCGTACGATACATTCTAATTCATTCATATGAATGTATCCATTCTAATTCATTCGTACGATCCATTCTAATTCGTTCTCACGAATGGATCCATTCTAATTCATTCATACGATCCATTCTAATTCATTCGCATGATCTACTCTAATTCATTCATACGGTCTATTCTAGTTCATTCGTACGATACATTCTAATTCATTCGCACAAATGTATCTATTCTAATTCATTCATACAATCCATTCTAATTCATTCGTATGACCCATTCTAATTCACTCATATGTTCTATTCTAATTCATTTGCACGATCCATTCTAATTCATTCGTACGATCCATTCTAATTCATTCATACGATCCATTCTTACTTATTCGTATGATCCATTCTAATTCATTCGCACGAATTTATCCATTTTAATTCATTCCTATAATCTATTCTAATTCATTCGCACGGTCCATTCTAATTCATTCGTACTATCCATTCTATTTCATTCATACGATCCATTCTAAATAATTGTACGATCCATTCTAATTCATTCACACGAATGTATCCATTCTATTTCATTCGTACGATCCATTCTAATTCATTCGCACGATCCATTCTAATTCATTCGTACGATCCATCCTAATTCATTAGTACGATCCATTCTAATTCATTCGCACGTATGTATCCATTCTAATTCATTCGTATGATCCATTCTAATTCATTCGCAGGATCCATTCTAATTCATTCGTACGATCCATTCAAATTCATTCGTACGATTCATTCTAATTCATTCGCACGATCCATTCTAATTCATTCGCACGAATGTATCCATTCTAATTCATTCGCACGATCCATTCTGATTCATTCGTATGATCCATTCTAATTCATTCGTACGATCCAGTCTAATTCGTTCGTACGATCCTGTCTAATTCATTCATACGATCTATTCTAATTCATTAGCATAAATGTATCCATTCTAATTCATTCGTATGATACATTCTAATTCATTCACACGATCCATTCTAATTCATTCGTACGATCCATTCTAATTCATTCGTACGATCCATTCAAAATCATTCATATGATCCATTCTAATTCATTCGTACGATCCATTCTAATTAATTCGCACGAATGCATCCATTCTAATTCATTCTGGCGATCCATTCAAATTCATTCGCACGATCCATTCTAATTCATTCCTATGATCCATTCTAATTCATTCGTATGATCCATTCTAATTCATTCGCACGAATGTATCCATTCTAATTCATTAGTACGATCCATTCTATTTCATTCGAACGATCCATTCTAATTCATTTGTACGATTCATTCTAATTCATTCGTACGATCCATTCTAATTCATTCATACGATCCATTCTAATTCATTTGCACGAATGTATCCATTCTAATCCATTTGTACGATCCATTCTAATTCATTTGCATGATCCGTTTTAATTCATTCATACGATCCATTCTAATTCATTCGTACGATCCATTCTAACTCATTCGTATCATCCATTCTAATTCATTCACACAAATGTATCCATTCTAATTCATTCGTACGATGCATTCTAATTTATTCATTTGATCTATTCTAATTCATTCACACGAATGTATCCATTCTAGTTCATTTGTACGATCCATTCTAATTCATTCGCACAATCTATTCTAATCCATTCGTACGATCCATTCTAATTCATTCGTACGATCCATTCAAATTCATTCGCACGAATGTATCCATTCTAATTTATTCATACGATCCATTCTAATTCATTCAAACGATCCATTCTAATTCACTCGTACGATACATTCTAATTCATTTGCATGAATATATCTATTCTAATTCATTCGTACAATCCATTCTAATTCATTCGCACAATCCATTCTAGTTCATTCATACGATCCATTCTAATTTATTCGTATGATTGATTCTAATTCATTCGCACAAATGTATCCATACTAATTCATTCGTACGATCCATTCTAATTCTTTCGCATGATCCATTCTAATTCATTCGTATGATCCATTCTAATTCATTCGTACGGTCCATTCTTACTCATTCGTATGATCCATTCTAATTCATTCGCACGAATGTATCCATTCTAATTCATTCGTATAATCCATTCTAATTCATTTGAACGATCCTTTCTAATTCATTCATACGATCCATTCTAATTCATACGCACGATTGTATCCATTCTAATTCATTCGTATGATCCATTGTAATTAATTTGCACGATCCATTCTAATTAATTCGTACGATACATTCTAATTCATTCGTACGATCCATTCTAATTCATACACATGAATATATCCATTTTAATTCATTCGTAAGATCCATTCTAATTCATTCGCAAGAACCATTCTAATTCATTCGTACGATCCATTCTAATTCATTCGTACGATACATGATAATTCATTCGTACGATCCATTCTAATTCATTTGTACGATCCATTCTAATTCATTCGCAGGAATGTATCCATTCTAACTCATTCGTATGATCCATTCTAATTCATTTGTACGATCCATTCTAATTCATTCGCACAGTCTATTCTAATTCATTCATACGATCCATTCTAATTCATTCGTACGATCCATTCTAATTCATTCGCACGAATATATCCATTCTAATTCATTCATACGATCCATTCTAATTCATTCGCATGATCCATTCTAATCCATTCGAACGATCCATTCCAATTCATTCGACCGATTCATTCTAATTCATTCGTACGATCCATTCAAATCCATTCGCACGAATGTATCCATTCTAATTCATTCATATGATCTATTCTAAATCATTCGTACGATCCATTCTAATTCATTCGTACGATCCATCCTAATTCATTCGTATGATCCAATCTAATTCATTCGTACGATCCATTCTAATTCTTTCACACCAATGTATCCATTCTAATTCATTTGTACGATCCATTCTATTTCATTCGCACGATGCATTCTAATTCATTCATACGATCCATTCTAATTCATTCGCACGAATGTAACCATTCTAATTCATTCGTACGATCCATTCTAATTCATTCGCATAATCTATTCTAATTCATTCTAACGATCCATTCTAATTCAGTCGTACGATCCATTCTAATTCAGTGGTACAATCCATTCTAATTCATTCATACGATCCAGTCAAATTCAATCGCACGATCCATTCTAATTCATTCGTATGATCTATTCTAATTCATTCGTACAATCCAGTCAAATTCATTCGTACGATCCATTCTAATTCATTCATACGATCCTTTCTAAATCATTCGTACGATCCATTCTAATTCATTCGTACGATCCATTCTAATTCATTCGCACAAATGTATCCATTCTAATTCATTCGCACGATCCATTCTAATTCATTCGCACGATCCATTCTAATTCATTCATAGGATCCATTCTAATTCATTCGTACGATACATTCAAATTCATTCGTACGATCAATTCTAATCCATTCGCACGAATGTATCCATTCTAATTCATTCGTACGATCCATTCTATTTCATTCGCACGATCCATTCTAATTCATTAGTACGATCCATTCTAACACATTCGTACAATTTATTCTAATTCATTCGAACGAATGTATCCATTCTAATTCATTCGTACGATCCATTCTAATTCATTTGCACGATCCATTCTAATTCATTCATACGATCCATTCTAATTTATTAATATAATCCATTCTAATTCATTCGCACAAATGTATCCATTCTAATTCATTCGTACGATCCATTCTAATTCATTAGCACAATCTATTTTAATTCATTCGTACGATCCATTCTAATTCATTCGTACGATCCATTCTACTTCATTAGTACGATCTACTCTAATTCATTCGCATGAATGTATCCATTCTAATTCATTCGTATGATCCATTCTAATTCATTCGCACGATCCATTCTAATTCATTCGTACGATCCATTCTAATTCATTCGCACGAATATATCGATTCTAATTCATTCGTATGATCCATTCTAATTTATTCGCACGATCCATTCTAATTCATTCGCCTGAATTTATCCATTCTAATTCTTTCTAATCCATTCGTACGATCCATTCTAATTCATTGGTATGATCCATTCTAATTCATTCGCACGAATTTATTCATTCTAATTCATTCGTAAGATCCATTCAAATCCATTCGTACGAATGTATCCATTCTAAGTCATTCGTACGATCCATTCTAATTCATTCGCACGATCCATTCTAATTCATTCATACGATCCATTCTAATTCATTCGTACGATCCATTCTAATTCATTCGCACGAATATTTCCATTCTAGTTCATTCGTACGATCCATTCTAATTCATTCGTACGATCATTCTAAATCATTCGCACGAGTGTATCTATTCTAATTCATTCGTACGATCGTTCTAATTTATTCGCACTATCTATTCTAATTCATTCGTACGATCCATTCTAATTCATTCGTACGATCCATTCTAATTCATTGGCACGAATGTATCCATTCTAATTCACTACACAAAAACCCGAATTTAGTAACGCAACCAAGTGTTATAAAAATATCATGTAACATAAAAAAACCGTTATGAATATGGCGTTACAAATATTTGTAACACTATTTGTAACAACCGTTACGAATTAACCGTTATAAATTGTCTGTTTTGGTGTAGTGTAATTCATTCGCACGATCTATTCTAATTCATTCATACGATCCATTCTAATTCATTCGTATGATCCATTCTAATTCATTCGCACAAATGGATCCATTCTAATTCGTTCGTTCGATCCATTCTAATTCATTTGCACGATCCATTCTAATTCATTCGTACAAGCCATTGTAATTCATTTGTACGATCCATTCTAATTCATTATTACGATCCATTCTAATTCATTCGCACGAAAGGATACATTCATGCGAATGAATTAGAATGGATCGTATGAATGAATTAGAATGGCTACATTCATTCTTGCGAATGAATTAGAATGAAATATACGAATAAATTAGAATGGATACATTCGTACGAATGAATTAGAATGGATACATTCGTGCGAATGAATTAGAATAGATCGTACGAATAAATTATATTGGATCGTACGAATGAATTAAAATGGATCGTATGAATGAATTAGAATGGATTCTACGAACGAATTAGAATGGATCGTACGAATGAATTAGAATGGATACATTCATGCGAATGAATTAGAATGGATCATAAGAATGAATTAGAATGGATTGCACGAATTAATAAGAATGGATCGTACAAATGAGTTAGAATGGATTGTACGAATGAATTAGAATGGATCCGAATGAATTAGAATGGATCATACGAAGGAATTAGAATGGATCGTATGAATGAATTAGAATGGATAGTACAAATGAATTAGAATGGATCGCACGAATGAATTAGAATGGATATATTCGTGCAAATGAATTAGAATGGATCGTACGAATAAATTAGATTAGATACATTCGTGCGAATGAATTAGAATGGATACATTCTAATTCATTCGCACAAATGTATACATTCTAATTCATTCATACGATCCATTCTATTTCATTCATACGATCCATTCTAATTCATTCGTACGATCCATTCTAATTCATTCGTATGATCTATTCTAATTCATTCGTACGATCCATTCCAATTCATTCGTACGATCCATTCTAATTCATTCTAACAAATGTATCCATTCTAATTCATTCGTACGATCCATTCTAATTAATTCGCATGATCCATTCAAATTCATTCGTACGATTCATCTAATTCATTCACATGAATTTATCCATTATTATTTATTCGCACAAATGCATCCATTCTAATTCATTCGTACGATCCATTCGTGCGAATGAATTAGAATGGATCGTACGAATGAATTATAATGGATCGTACGAATGAATTAGAATTAGAATTGATACATTCGTACGATCCATTCTAATTCATTTGTACGATCCATTCTAATTCATTCGTATGATCCATTCTAATTCATTCGCATGAATGTATCCATTCTAATTCATTCATACGAATGTATCCATTCTAATCCATTCGTACGGTCCATTCTAATTCATTCGTACAGTTTATTCTAATTCATTCAAATGTATCCATTCTAATTCATTTTTATGATCCATTCTAATTTATTCGTACGATCCATTCTAATTCAATCGTACGATCAATTCTAATTCATTCGCACGAATATATCCATTCTAATTCATTCGTACGATCCATTCTAATTCATTCGCACAAATGTATCCATTCTAATTCATTCATGCAAATGTATCCATTCTAATTCATTCGTACAGTCCATTCTAATTCATTCGTACGATCCATTCTAATTCATTTGAATGTATCCTTTCTAATTCATTCGCACGATCCATTAGAATGGATAATATGAATGAATTTGAAAAGATCGTATGAATGAATTAGAATGGATCGTAGGAATGAATTAGAATGGATCGTACGAATGAATAGCTCGTATGAATGAATTATATTGGATCGAATGGATCGTACGAATGAATTAGAATGTATACATTTGTATGAATGAATTAGAATAGGTCGTACGAATGAATTAGAATGGATCATACGAATGAATTAGAATGGATCGTATGAATCAATTAGAGTGGATAGTACAAATGAATTAGAATGGATCGCACGAATGAATTAGAATGGATATATTCGTGCTAATGAATTAGAATGGATCATACGAATGAATTAGATTGGATACATTCGTGCGAATGAATTAGAATGGATACATTCTAATTCATTCGCACGAATGTATATATTCTAATTCATTCGTACAATCCATTCTATTTCATTCATACGATCCATTCTAATTCATTCGTACGATCCATTCTAATCCATTCGTATGATCTATTCTAATTCATTCGTACGATCCATTCCAATTCATTCGTACGATCCATTCTAATTCATTCGAACAAATGTATCCATTCTAATTCATTCGTACGATCCATTCTAATTAATTCGCATGATCCATTCAAATTCATTCGTACAATCCATCTAATTCATTCGCATGAATTTATCCATTATTATTCATTCGCACGAATGCATCCATTCTAATTCATTCGTACGATCCATTCGTGCGAATGAATTAGAATAGATCGTATGAATGAATTAGAATGGATCGTACGAATGAATTAGAATTAGAATTGATACATTCGTACGATCCATTCTAATTCATTCGCACGAATGTATCCATTCTAGTTCATTCATACGAATGTATCCATTCTAATTCATTCGTACGGTCCATTCTAATTCATTCGTACAATCTATTCTAATTTATTCGAATGTATCCATTCTAATTCATTTGTACGATCCATTCTAATTTATTCGTAAGATCCATTCTAATTCAATCGTACGATCCATTCTAATTCATTCGCACGATCCATTCTAATTCATTCGCACAAATGTATCCATTCTAATTCATTCATACAAATGTATCCATTCTAATTCATTCGTACGGTCCATTCAAATTCATTCGTACGATCCATTCTAATTCATTCGAATGTATCCTTTCTAATTCATTCGCACGATTCATTAGAATTGATAATATGAATGAATTTGAAAAGATCGTACGAATGAATTAGAATGGATCGTAGGAATGAATTACAATGGATCGTACGAATGAATAGCTCGTATGAATGAATTATATTGGATCGAATGGATCGTACGAATGAATTAGAATGTCTACATTCGTATGAATGAATTAGAATAGGTCGTGCGAATGAATTAGAATGGATCGTATGGATCGTATGAATGAATTAGAATAGATCATACGAATGAATTAGAATGGGTCGTACGAATGAACTAGAATGGATCATACAAATGAATTAGAATGGGTCGTACGAATGAATTAGAATGGATACAGTCGTACGAATGAATTAGAATAGCTCGTCCGAATAAATTAGAATGGATCGTACGAATGAATTAGAATAGATCGTACAAATGAATTAGAATGGATCGTAATAATGAATTAAAATAGCTTATACGAATGAATTAGAATGGCTCGTACGAATGAATTAGAAATGATCATACGAATGAATTAGAATGGATCATACGAATAAATTAAAATGGATACATTTGTACGATTGAATTAGAATAGGTTATACAAATGAATTAGAATAGCTCGTACGAATGAATTAGAATGGATCGTACGAATGAATTAGAATGGATAGTACGAATGAATTAGAATGGGTCGTACGAATGAATTAGAATGGATTGTACGAATGAATCAGAATGGATCGTACGAATGAATTAGAATGGATACGTTCATACGAATGATTTAGAATAGGTCGTACGAATGAATTAGAATAGCTCGTACGAATGAATTAGAATAGATCGTATGAATCGTATGAAGAAATTAGAATGGATCGCATGAATTATTTTTTAATTATGTAATAAAATAATTAACAAATTATTTTATTAAATTATAAAAAATAAAATAAAATACATCAAAAAATTAAATATTTTGTTAAGTAATAAAATAAAAAATTAATTCAATAACTATTTACTTATAATTTAAATAATTAGTTAATTATTTGAACCTATAAATAATAAAATATTCTTCTAGATCATATATTTTTTTAAAAATAATAATTAATTAGTTATTATCTTATTATATTATTTTATAACTTTTTTGAATAAATAATTAATAATAAAAATATGAATTAATTAATTATTTTATCATTCAAAAATTTATAATTTATTTATTTAATTCAATTAATTTAAAAATTAATAATAAGTAAACAAATAACTAATAAATAAATAATATAATAAAATTAATAAATAACAATATAATTAAATAATAAAATAAAATTATTATTTCAATAAAATTTTAATTATTAAAATATGTAAATTATTTTATAATTAAATAAACAATTACTATTAGTAAACAAATTATAGAAATATTATTAAATTATTAAATTATTGTTTTATTTTATTACTTAATTAAGTAATTATAATTTTTAGTTATTTTAATTAATATTTCTTAATTTACTGAATTTTTTTTTATTTAATTATATAATATTTTATTTAAATTATTCTTTATTTAACTATAAAATTATTTTATAATTAAAATATTTATATTTTTAAGTAAATAATTTATTTAATATATTTCTTAACTAATTAAATTTTTAAATATTTCAATAATGCACTAATTATTTTATTATGGAAAAAAACTATTATTTTAGATATTTTAATAAATAATTATTTAATAATTTTTTTAAATGGTAATCTAATAAATTTATTACAAAATAATTTAGTTTTGTAATTATTGATTAAATTATTTTATTATTTTAAAAAATATTAATTAATATAATTTATACTTTAAATTACATTAATTAATTATTTTTTAAAATATTAAATTCATTTAATGAATAATTAAATAACTAAATTATTATGTAATATAATAATTAGATTATTATTTAAATAAATTATTAAATAATTATTTATTGTAATAATTATAAAATTAGAATTTCATTAATTAGTCAATTATATACATAAATATTTAAATAATTAATTTTTTCACTAAATAAATAATTATTCAATAATTGAAATATTGAAAAACTTCTTTAGTAAAGAAATATATTAAATTGATAATTTACTTAAAAGAAAAAAAACAATTAATTATTAATTAATTTCATAGTTAAATAAATAATAATTTAAAAAAATTAAAATATTTTGAAATATTAAAATAATTTAATTAAGAATTATATAACTAAAATATTATGAAATAAAATTATTATATTTTAATTTAAATAAATTTTTTCATAATTATTTATTAAAATAATTATAAAATTAGAATTTAATTATTTAGATAATTATATAAAGAATTATTTAAATAATTATTGTTTTAAATAATTATTAAATTGTCGAATATTTAAAAACTTATTTAGTAAAGAAATATACTAAATAGAATATTTACTTAAACAAAAAAATAACTTGATTATTAAATAATTTCAAAGTTAAATAAATAATAATTGAAATAAATTAATATATAATGTAATAATTAGTAAATTATTTTATTAAATTATAAGAAATTAAGTAAAATATATAACAAAATTAATTATTTCATTAAGTAATAAAATTGAAAATTAATTCAAAAACTATGTACTTATTATTCAAATAATTAGTTAATTATTGGAACTTATAAATAACAAAATATTTTTTTAAATAATATAGTTTTTTTAAAATAATAAGTAATTAATTATTATATTATTTTATTACTTTATTGAATAAATAATGAAATTAATAAATAATTTCATAAAATAATTAAAGAAATATTATAATAATTAATTCAATAATGGTAATTAATTAAATATTTTAAACCATTAAATAGTTACATAATTTGATTGTTTAAATTATTTCATAATTAAATAAATGATTACTATTAATAAAAAATTTATAGAAACATTACAATGATAATCATAACAACATTGAGATTATACTATTGATTATTTAATATTTCTATATTAAAATCAATAAATATTTCTTTGAATAATAAAAAAAGTATTAGACTATTTAAAACAATATTATGTTATTCATATATTCAAATAATTAAATAATTATTTAAATAATAAGTAAATAGTTACTCAAGTACTATTTTATTTTATTACTTAATTAAATAATTAATTTTTTTAGTTATTTTAATTAATATTTCATAATTTAATAAATTTTTTATTTATTTCATTATACAATATTTTATATAAATTATTATTTATTTAACTATGAAATTGTTTAATATATTTCTTTAGAAATATATTTGATAATCTATTTAGTTTTTTTATATAAATAATCTATTTGATATATTTCTTCACTAATTAAGTTATTATATATTTCAGTAATAGACTAATTATTGAATTATTGAAAAAAATTATTATTTAAATTCTTCTGTATTAAAATAATTATTTTTTCAAATATTAAAAAAATTTAATCTATAATTACATAACTAAATTATTATGTAATAAAATTATTAGTTATCATTTAAATAAATTATTAACTAATTATTTATTTAAATAACTAAAATATTAGAATTTAATTATTTAGATAATGAAATTAAGAATTATTTAAATAATAATTTTTTTCGATAATAAAATAATTAGTAATTTATTGAAATATTTAATAAGTTAATTAGTGAAGAAATATACCAAATAGATTATTTACTTAAAAAAATAAATATCTTAATTATAAAATAATTTCATAGTTAAATAAATAATAATTTAGTAATATAATAATAATTTAGTTATACATAACAATTTAGTAATATATTTATTAATTAAATTATTTTATTATTTCAAATAATTATTAATTAATATACTATAATTATATAATGAATTTTTTTTATTACATAATTAAAAAATTACAAAATTTATTTTGTTTAAATATTATATAATTAGATAATGGAACTATTTTATTAGAATATAATAATAACATGAATAAATAATTGAATTATTCAAATATTTTATAAAATAATTAAATAATTATTTGAATCATTATTTCATAAATTATAATTACTCCAATATTTTAATTATTTACTTATTGAATAATTCAATAATGATTATTGAATTTTTTCATTATTAAATTATTCAATAGGTAAATAATGAAAATATTTAATTAATTTTAATTAATGGAATAATGATTCAAATAATTGTTTAATTATTTTATAAAATATTTAAATAATTTCAATATTTCTTTATGTTATTAATATTTTTTCATAAAATAACTCAATTAGAATGGATACATTCGTGCGAATGAATTAGAATTGATCGTACGAAAGAAGTAGAATGGATCGTACGAATGGATTAGAATGGATCATATGAATAGATTAGAATGGATCGTACGAATGAATTAGAAAGGA
Source organism: Chamaelirium japonicum (assembly GCA_947650365.1). NCBI lineage: Eukaryota > Viridiplantae > Streptophyta > Magnoliopsida > Liliales > Melanthiaceae > Chamaelirium > Chamaelirium japonicum. The sequence continues at coordinate 506,846 of CANTAL010000123.1, forward strand.
TTATACGAATGAATTAGAATGGATTGTACGAATGAATTAGAATGGATACATTCATGCGAATGAATTAGAATGGATCGTATGAATGAATTAGAATGGATCATACCAATGAAATAGAATGGATCGTATGAATGAATTAGAATGGATACATTCGTGCGAATGAAATAGAATAGATCGTACGAATAAATTAGAATAGATCCTACGAATAAATTAGAATGGATACATTAGTACGAATGAATTAGAAAGGATCGTACGAATGAATTAGAATGGATACTTTCGTGCGAATGAATTAGAATGGATCGTACGAATGAAGTAGAATGGATCGTACGAATGGATTAGAATGGATCGTATGAATGGATTAGAATGGATCATACGAATGAATTAGAATAGATCATATGAATGAATTAGAATGGATCGTACGAATGTATTAGAATAGTTCGTACGAATGAATTAGAATGGATACATTTGTGCGAATGAATTAGAATGGATCATACGAATGAATTAGAATGGATAAATTCGTGCGAATGAAATAGAATGGATTATACGAATGAATTAGAATGGATACATTCGTGCGAATGAATTAGAATGTATCGTACGAATGAATTAGAATGGATCGTACGAATGAATTAGAATGGATACATTCGTATGAATGAATTGAAATGAATCGTACGAATGAATTAGAATAGATACATTCGTGAGAATAAATTAGAATGGATCGTATGAATGTATCCATTCTAATTCATTCGTACGATCCATTCTAATTCATTCGTATGATCCATTCTAATTTATTCGTATGATCCATTCTATTTTATTCCTACAATCCATTCTAATTCATTCGTATGATCCATTCTAATTCATTTGAACGAATGTATCCATTCTAATTTTGGATACATTTGTGCGAATGAATTAGAATGTCCATTCTAATTCATTCATACGATCCATTCTAATTCATTCGTGTGATCCATTCTAATTTATTCGTATGATCCATTATAATTCATTCGAATGATCCATTCTAATTCATTTGCACGATCCATTCTAATTCATTTGTTCGATCCATTCTAATCCATTCGCACGAATTCATTCGTACGATCCATTCTAATTCATTTGTACGATCCATTCTAATTCATTTGTACGATCTATTCTGATTCATTCATACGATCCATTCTAATTCATTCGCACGAATGTATCCATTCTAATTCGTTCGTACGATCCATTCTAATTCATTCGTACGATCCATTCTAATTCATTCGTACGATCCATTCTAATTTATTCATACAAATGTAACCATTCTAATTCATTCGTACGATCCATTCTAATTCATTCGCAAGAATATATCCATTCTAATTCATTCGCAAGAATGTATCCATTCTAATTGATTCGTGCAATCATTCTAATTCATTTGTACGATCCATTCTAATTCATTCGTACGATCGATTCTAATTCATTCGCACGAATGTATCCATTCTAATTCATTCGTATGATCCATTGTAATTCATTTGTATGATCCATTCTAATTCATTCGCACAATCTATTCTAATTCATTCGTACGATCCATTCTAATTCATTCGTACGATCCATTCTAATTCATTCACACGAATATATCCATTCTAATTCATTCATACGATCCATTCTAATTCATTCGCATGATCCATTCTAATCCATTCGTACGATCCACTCTAATTCATTTGTGCGATTCATTCTAATTCATTCGTACGATCCATTCAAATCCATTCGCACGAATGTATCCATTCTAATTCATTCATATGATCTATTCTAATTCATTCGTACGTACCATTCTAATTCATTTATACTATCCATCCTAATTCATTCGTATGATCCATTCTAATTCATTCGTACGATACATTCTAATTCTTTCGCACGAATGTATCCATTCTAATTCATTTGCACGATCCATTCTATTTCATTCGCACGATGCATTCTAATTCATTCATACGATCCATTCTAATTCATTCGCACGAATGTATCCATTCTAATTCATTCGTACGATCCATTCTAATTCATTCGCATAATCCATTCTAATTCATTCTAACGATCCATTCTAATTCAGTCGTACGATCTATTCTAATTCAGTGGTACAATCCATTCTAATTCATTCGTACGATCCAGTCTAATTCAATCGCACTATCCATTCTAATTCATTCGTATGATCTATTCTAATTCATTCGTACAATCCAGTCAAATTCATTCATATGATCCATTCTAATTAATTCATACGATCCATTCTAAATCATTCGTACGATCCATTCTAATTCATTCGTACGATCCATTCTAATTAATTCGCACAAATGTATCCATTCTAATTGATTTGTACGATCCATTCTAATTCATTCGCACGATCCATTCTAATTCATTCATAGGATCCATTCAAATTCATTCGTACGATCCATTCAAATTCATTCGTACGATCCATTCTAATCCATTCGCACGAATGTATCCATTCTAATTCATTCGTACGATCCATTCTATTTCATTCGCACGATCCATTCTAATTCATTTGTACGATCCATTCTAACACATTCGTGCAATTTATTCTAATTCATTCGAACGAATGTATCCATTCTAATTCATTCGTACGATCCATTCTAATTCATTTGCACGATCCATTTTAATTCATTCGTACGATCCATTCTAATTTATTAATATAATCCATTCTAATTCATTCGCACAAATGTATCCATTCTAATTCATTCGTACGATCCATTCTAATTCATTCGCAGAATCTATTCTAATTCATTCGTACGATCCATTCTAATTCATTCGTACGATCCATTCTAACTCATTCGTACGATCTACTCTAATTCATTCGCATGAATGTATCCATTCTAATTCATTCGTATAATCCATTCTAATTCATTCGCACGATCCATTCTAAACCATTTGTGCGATCCATTCTAATTCATTCGTACGATCCATTCTAATTCATTCGCATGAATATATCGATTCTAATTTATTCGTATGATCCATTCTAATTTATTCGCACGATCCATTCTAATTCATTCGCCCGAATTTATCCATTCTAATTCATTCTAATCCATTCGTACGATCCATTCTAATTCATTGGTATGATCCATTCTAATTCATTCGCACGAATTTATCCATTCTAATTCATTCGTATGATCTATTCTAATTCATTCGTAAGATCCATTCAAATCCATTCGTACGAATGTATCCATTCTAATTCATTCGTATGATCCATTCTAATTCATTCGCACGAATGTTTCCATTCTAATTCATTCGTACGATCCATTCTAATTCATTCGTACGATAATTCTAAATCATTCGCACGAGTGTATCTATTCTAATTCATTCGTACGATCGTTCTAATTTATTCGCACTATCCATTCTAATTCATTCGTACGATCCATTCTAATTCATTCGTACGATCCATTCTAATTCATTCGTACGATCCATTCTAATTCATTGACACGAATGATCCATTCTAATAATTCATTCGCACGATCTATTCTAATTCATTCATACGATCCATTCTAATTCATTCGTACGATCCATTCTAATTCATTCGCACAAATGGATACATTCTAATTCGTTCGTTCGATTCATTCTAATTCATTTGCACGATCCATTCTAATTCATTCGTACAAACCATTGTAATTCATTCGTACGATCCATTCTAATTCATTATTACGATCCATTCTAATTCATTCGCACGAAAGGATACATTCATGCGAATGAATTAGAATGGATCGAATGAATGAATTAGAATGGCTGCATTCATTCTTGCGAAGGAATTAGAATGGATTATACGAATAAATTGGAATGGATACATTCGTACGAATGAATTAGAATGGATACATTCGTGCGAATGAATTAGAATAGATCGTACGAATAAATTATATTGGATCGTACTAATGAATTAGAATGGATCGTATGAATGAATTAGAATGGATTCTACGAACGAATTAGAATGGATCGTACGAATGAATTAGAATGGATACATTCATGGGAATGAATTAGAATGGATCATAAGAATGAATTAGAATGGATTGCAAATTAATTAGAATGGATAGTATGAATGAGTTAGAATGGATTGTACGAATTAATTAGAATGGATCTGAATGAATTAGAATGGATCATACGAATGAATTAGAATGGATCGTATGAATCAATTAGAGTGGATAGAATAAATGAATTAGAATGGATCGCACGAATGAATTAGAATGGATATATTCGTGCGAATGAATTAGAATGGATCGTACGAATGAATTTGATTGGATACATTCGTGCGAATGAATTAGAATGGATACATTCTAGTTCATTCGCACGAATGTATACATTCTAATTCATTCGTACGATCCATTCTATTTCATTTTTACGATCCATTCTAATTCATTCGTACGATCCATTCTAATCCATTCGTCTGATCTATTCTAATTCATTCGTACGATCCATTCCAATTCATTCGTACGATCCATTCTAATTCATTCGAACAAATGTATCCATTATAATTCATTCGTACGATCCATTCTAATTAATTCGCATGATCCATTCAAATTCATTCGTACGATCCATCTAATTCATTCGCATGAATTTATCCATTATTATTCATTCGCACGAATGCATCCATTCTAATTCATTCGTACGATCCATTCGTGCGAATGAATTAGAATGGATCGTATGAATGAATTAGAATGGATCGTACAAATGAATTAGAATTAGAAGTGATACATTCGTATGATCCATTCTAATTCATTCGTACGATTCATTCTAATTCATTCGCACGAATGTATCCATTCTAGTTCATTCATACGAATGTATCCATTCTAATTCATTCGTACGGTCCATTCTAATTCATTCGTACAATCTATTCTAATTCATTCGAATGTATCCATTCTAATTTATTTGTACGATCCATTCTAATTTATTCGTACGATCCATTCTAATTCAATCGTACGATCCATTCTAATTCATTCGCACGAATATATCCATTCTAATTCATTCGTACGATCCATTTAATTCATTCACACAAATGTATCCATTCTAATTCATTCATACAAATGTATCCATTCTAATTCATTCGTACGATCCATTCTAATTCATTCGAATGTATCCTTTCTAATTCATTCGCACGATCCATTAGAATGGATAATACGAATGGATTTGAATAGATCGTACGAATGAATTAGAATAGATCGTCGGAATGAATTAGAATGGATCGTACGAATGAATAGCTCGTATGAATGAATTATATTGGATCGAATGGATCGTACGAATGAATTAGAATGTATACATTCGTATGAATGAATTAGAATAGGTCGTACGAATGAATTAGAATGGATCGTATGAATGAATTAGAATAGATCATACGAATGAATTAGAATGGGTTGTACGAATGAACTAGAATGGATCATACAAATGAATTAGAATGGGTCGTACGAATGAATTAGAATGGCTCGTACAAATGAATTAGAATGGATCGTACGAATGAATTAGAATGGATCGTACGAAGGAATTAGAATGGTTATATTCGTACGAATGAATTAGAATAGGTCGTACGAATTAATTAGAATAGCTCGTACGAATGAATTAGAATGGATCGTATAGATCGTATGAATGTATTAGAATGGGTCGTACAAATGAATTAGAATACCTCATACGAATGAATTAGAATGGATCGTACGAATGAATTAGAATGGATACATTCGTACGAATGAATTTGAATAGATCGTCCGAATAAATTAGAATGGATCATATGGATCGTACGAATGAATTAGAATAGATCGTACAAATGAATTAGAATGGATCGTACGAATGAATTAAAATAGCTTATACGAATGAATTAGAATGGCTCGTACGAATGAATTAGAATTGATCATATGAATGAATTAGAATGGATCGTACGAATAAATTAAAATAGATACATTTGTACGATTGAATTAGAATAGGGTATACAAATGAATTAGAATAGCTCGTACGAATGAATTAGAATGGATCGTACGAATGAATTAGATGGATAGGTCGAATGAATTAGAATGGGCCATACGAATGAATTAGAATGGATCGTACAAAGGAATCAGAATGGATCGTATGAATGAATTAGAATGGATACGTTCGTACGAATGATTTAGAATAGGTCATACGAATGAATTAGAATAGCTCGTACGAATGAATTAGAATGGATCGTATGAATCGTATGAAGAAATTAGAATGGATCATACAAATTATTTGTTAATTATGTAATAAAATAATTAACAAATTATTTTAATAAATTATAAAAAATAAAATAAAATACATCAAAAAATTAATTACTTCGTTAAGTAATAAATTAAAAAATTAATTCCATAACTATTTACTTATAATTTAAATAATTAGTTAATTATTTGAACCTATAAATAATAAAATATTTTTCTATATCATATAATATTTTAAAAATATTAATTAATTAGTTATTATCTTATTTTATTATTTTATTACTTTATTGAATAAATAATTAATAATAAAAATATGAATTAATTAATTTTTTTATCATTCAATAATTTATAATTTAATGAATTAATTCACTTAATTTAAAAATTAATAATCATTAACGAAATAACTAATAAATAAATAATGTAATAAAATTAATTAAATAACAATATAATTAAATAATAAAATAAAATTATTAATTAAATAAAATTTGAATTATTAAAATATTAAAATTATTTTATAATTAAATAAACAATTACTATTAGTAAACAAATTATTGAAACATTATTAAATTATTAAATTATTGTTTTATTTTATTACTTAATTAAGTATTTATTATTTTTAGTTATTTTAATTAATATTTCATAATTTAATGAATTTTTTTATTTAATTATATAATATTTTATTTAAATTATTATTTATTTAACTATAAAATTATTTAATAATTAAAATCTTTATATTTTTAAGTAAATAATTTATTTAATATATTTCTTAACTAATTAAGTTTATAAATATTTCAATAATGGACTAATTATTTTATTATGGAAAAAAACTATTATTTTAGTTATTTAAATAAATAATTATTTAATAATTTTTTTAAATAGTAATCTAATAAATTTATTACATAATAATTTAGTTATGTAATTATTGATTAAATTATTTTATTATTTTAAAAAATTATTAATTAATATAATTTATACTTTAAATTATTAATTTATATTTTAAATTACATTAATTAATTATTTTTTAAAATATTAAATTCTTTTAACTAATAATTAAATAACTAAACTATTATGTAATATAATTATTAGATTATTATTTAAAAAAATTATTAAATAATTATTTATTTTATTAATTATAAAATTAGAATTTCATTAATTAAAAAATTATATAAATAAATTGTTATGAAATAAAATTATTATATTTTAATTTAAATAAATTTTTTCATATTTATTTAGTGAAATAATTATAAAATTAGAATTTAATTATTTAGATAATTATATATAAGAATTATTTAAATAATTATTATTTTAAATAATTATTCAATTTTCAAATATTTAAAAAATTATTTAGTAGCGAAATATACTAAATAGAATATTTACTTAAACAAAAAAATAATTTGATTATTAATTAATTTCAAAGTTAAATAAATAATAATTTAAATAAATTAATATGTAATGTAATAAATAACAAAATATTTTATTAAATTATAAGAAATTAAGTAAAATACATAAAAAAATTAATTATTTCATTAAGTAATAAAATAGAAAATTAATTCAATAACTATTTACTTATTATTCAAATAATTAGATAATTAATAGAACTTATAAATAACAAAATATTTTTTTAAATAATATAGTTTTTTTAAAATAATAAGTAATTAGTTATTATATTATTTTATGACTTTATTGAATAAATAATGAAATTAATAAATAATTTCATAAAATTATTAAAGAAATATTATAATAATTAATTCAATAATGGTAATTAATTAAATATTTTAAACCATTAAATAGTTACATAATTTGATTATTTAAATTATTTCATAATTAAATATATAATTACTATTAATAAAAAATTTATAGAAACATTACAATGATAATCATAACAACTTTGAGATTATACTATTGATTATTTATTATTTCGATATTAAAATCAATAAATATTTCTTTGAATAATAAAAAAAGTATTAGACTATTTAAAAAAATATTGTATTATTCATATATTCAAATAATTAACTAATTATTTAAAAAATATGTAAATAGTTACTGAAGTATTATTTTTTTTTATTACTTAATTCAATAATTAATTTTTTTAGTTATTTCAATTAATATTTCATAATTTAATAAATTTTTTATTTATTTTATTATACAATATTTTATATAAATTATTATTTATTTAACTATGAAATTTTTTAATATATTTCTTCAAAAATCTATTTGATAATCTATTTAGTTTTTTTATGTAAATAATCTATTTTATATATTTCTTCACTAATTAAGTTTTTAAATATTTCAATAATAGACTAATTATTTAATTATTAAAAAAAATTATTATTTAAATTCTTCTGTATTAAAATAATTTTTTTTTCAAATATTAAAATAATTTATTCGATAATTACATAACTAAATTATTATGTAATAAAATTATTAGTTATCATTTAAATAAATTATTAACTAATTATTTATTTAAATAACTAAAGTATTAGAATTTAATTATTTAGACAATGAAAATAAGAATTATTTAAATAATAATTTTTTTCAATAATAAAATAATTAGTAAATTATTGAAATATTTAATAAGTTAATTAGTGAAGAAATATATCAAATAGATTATTTACTTAAAAAAATAAATATTTTAATTATAAAATAATTTCATACTTAAATAAATAATAATTTGGTAATAAAATAATAATTTAGTAATATATTATAATTTAGTAATATAATTATTAATTAAATTATTTTATTATTTCAAACAATTATTAATTAATATACTATAATTATATAATGAAATTTTTTTATTATATAATTTAATAATTAAAAAATTACAAATTTTATTTTGTTAAAATATTATATAATTATATAATGGAATTATTTTATTAGAATATAGTAATAACATGAAGAAATAATTGAATTATTCAAATATTTTATAAAATAATTAAATAATTATTTGAATCATTATTTCATAAATTATAATTACTCCAATATTTTAATAATTTACTTATTGGATAATTCAATAACGGTTATTGAATTTTTTCATTATTAAATTATTCAAAAAGTTATAATGAAAATATTTAATTAATTTTAATTAATGGAATAATGATTCAAATAATTATTTAATTATTTTATAAAATATTTAAATAATTTCATTATTTTTTTATGTTATTAATATTTTTTCATAAAATAATTCAATTAGAATGGATACATTCGTGCGAATGAATTAGAATTGATAGTACGAAAGAAGTAGAATTAATCGTACGAACGGATTAGAATGGATCATATGAATGGATTAGAATGGATCGTACGAATGAATTAGAAATGATTGTACGAATGAATTAGAATGGATACATTCGTGCGAATGAATTAAAATGGATCGTATGAATGAATTAGAATGGATCGTACCAATGAAATAGAATGGATCGTACGAATGAATTAGAATGGATACATTCGTGCGAATGAAATAGAATGGATCGTACGAATGAATTAGAATATATCGTACGAATGAATTAGAATGGATACATTAGTATGAATGAATTAGAATGGATCGTACAAATGAATTAGAATGGATACTTTCATGCGAATGAATTAGAATAGATCGTACGAATGAAGTAGAATGGATTGTACGAATGGATTAGAATGGATCGTACGAATGAATTAGAATAGATCGTATGAATGAATTAGAATGGATAGTACGAATGTATTAGAATAGTTCGTACGGATGAATTAGAATGGATACATTTGTGCGAATGAATTAGAATAGATCATACGAATGAATTAGAATGGATAAATTCGTGCGAATGAAATAGAATGGATTATACGAATGAATTAGAATGGATACATTCGTGCGAATGAATTAGAATGTATCATACGAATGAATTAGAATAGATCATACGAATAAATTAGAATGGATACATTCGTATGAATGAATTGAAATGGATCGTATGAATGAATTAGAATGGATACATTCGTGAGAATAAATTAGAATGGATCGTATGAATGTATCCATTTTAATTCATTCGTACGATCCATTCTAATTCATTCGTACGATCCATTCTAATTCATTCGTACGATCCATTCTAATTCATTCGCAAGAATGTATCCATTCTAGTTCATTCGTACGAGCCATTCTAATTCATTCGTACGATCCATTCTAATTCATTCGTACGATCCATTCTAATTCATTTGAACGAATGTATCCATTCTAATTTTGGATACATTTGTGCGAATGAATTAGAATGTCCATTCTAATTCATTCATACGATCCATTCTAATTCATTCGTGCGATCCATTCTAATTTATTCGTATGATCCATTCTAATTCATTCGTATGATCCATTCTAATTCATTTGCACGATCCATTCTAATTCATTTGTTCGATCCATTCTAATCCATTCGCATGAATTCATTTGTACGATCCATTCTAATTCATTTGTACGATCCATTCTAATTCATTCGTACGATCCAGTCTAATTCATTCATACGATCCATTCTAATTCATTCGCACGAATGTATCCATTCTAATTCTTTCGTACGATCCATTCTAATTCATTCGTACGATCCATTATAATTCATTCGTACGATCCATTCTAATTCATTCATACAAATGTAACCATTCTAATTCATTCGTACGATCCATTCTAATTCATTCGCAAGAATGTATCCATTCTAATTCATTCGCAAGAATGTATCCATTCTAATTCATTCGTACAATCATTCTAATTCATTCGTACGATCTATTCTAATTCATTCGTACGATCGATTCTAATTCATTCGCACGAATGTATCCATTCTAATTCATTCATACGATCAATTCTAATTCATTCGCACGAATATATCCATTCGTGCGAATGAATTAGAACGGATCGTACGAATGAATTACAATTGATACATTCATAAAGAATGAATTAGAATGGATCGTACGAATGAATTAGAATGGATCATACGAATGAATTAGAATGGATTGTACGAATGAATTAGAATGGATACATTCGTGCGAATGAATTAGAATGGATTGTATGAAGGAATTATAATGGATCGTACGAATGAATTAGAATGGTTCGTACGAATGAATTAGAATGGATACATTCATGCGAATGAATTAGAATGGATCATACGAATGAATTAATATAGATCGTACAAATGAATTAGAATGAATACATTAGTATGAATGAATTAGAATTGATCGTACGAATGAATTAGAATGGATACATTCGTGCGAATGAATTAGAATGGATCGTACGAATGAAGTAAAATGGATCGTACGAATGAATTAGAATGGATCATATGAATGAATTAGAATAGATTGTACGAATGAATTAGAATGGATCATACGAATGAATTAGATTGGATCGTGCTAATGTATTAGAATGGATCGTAAGAATGAATTAGAATGTATATATTCGTGCGAATGAATTAGAATGCATCGTACGAATGATTTAGAATGGATCGGACGAATGAATTAGAATGGATCGTATTAATGAATTAGAATTGATACATTCGTGCGAATGAATTAGAATGGATCATATGAATGAATTATAATGGATCGTACGAATAAATTAGAATGGATCGTACGAATGAATTAGAATGGATACATTCGTGCGAATGAATTAGAATGGATCATATGAATGAATTAGAATAGATCGTACGAATGTATTAGAATGGATCGTACGAATGAATTTGAATGGGTACATTCGTGCGAATGAATTAGAATGGATATATTCGTGTGAATGAATTAGAATGGATCGCACGAATGAATTAGAATGGATAAATTCGTGCGAATGAATTAGAATGGATCGTACGAATGAATTAGAATGGATACATTCGTGCGAATGAATTAGAATGGATCGCATGAATGAATTAGAATGGATACATTCGTGAGAATGAATTAGAATGGATCGTATGAATGAATTAGAATGGATTGTACGATTGAATTTCAATGGATCGTATGAATGAATTAGAATAGTTATATTCGATCGTATGAATGAATTAGAATGGATACATTCGTGCGATTGAATTAGAATGGATCGTACGAATGAACTACAATGGATTCGTACGATACATTCTAATTTATTCATACGATCCATTCTAACTCATTCGTACTATCCATTTTAATTCATTCGCACGAATGTATCCATTCAAATTCATTCGTACGATCCATTCTAATTCATTCGTACGATCCATCCAAATTCATTTGCACGAATGTATCCATTCAAATTCATTCGCACGATTGTATCCATTCTAATTCATTCGTATGAATAAATTAGAATGGATCGTACGAATGAATTAGAATGGATACATTCGTGCGAATGAATTTGAAAGGATCATACGAATGAATTAGAATGGATCGTCCGAATAAATTAAAATGAATCGTGCGAATGAATTAGAATGGATCGTACATAAGAATTAGAATGGATCATACGAATGAATTAGAATGGATCGTACGAATGAATTAGAATGGATACATTCGTGCGAATGAATTAGAATGGATCGTTCGAATGAATTAGAATGGATCGTACGAATGAATTAGAATTGATACATTCGTGCGAATGAATTAAAATGGATCGTACGAATGAATTAGAATAGTTCGCACGAATGTATCCATTCTAATGCATTCGTACGATCCATTCTAATTCATTCGCACGAATGTATCCATTCTAATTCTAGAAATATTCATGTGAATGAATTAGAATGGATTGTACGAATGAATTAGAATGGATCGTACGAATGAATTAGAATGGATCGTACGAACGAATTTGAATGGATCATACAAATGAATTAGAATGGATCGTATATTCTAATTCATTCGCACGAATGTATCCATTCCAATTCATTCGTACGATCCATTCTAATTCAATCGTACAATCCATTCTAATTCATTCGTACGATCGATTCTAATTCATTCGTATGATCCATTCTAATTCATTCCTATGATCCATTCTAATCCATTTGCACGAATGTATCCATTCTAATTCATTCATACGATCGATTCTAATTTATTCGTACGATCCATTCTAATTCATTCGCACAAATTTATCCATTCTAATTCATTCGTACGATTCATTCTAATTCATTCGTGTGATCCATTCTAATTCATTCATACGATCCATCCTAATTCATTCGCACGAATATATCGATTCTATTTCATTCGCATGAATATATCCATTCTAATTCATTCGTACGATCCATTCTAATTCATTCACACGAATGTATGCATTCTAATTCATTCGTACAATCCATTCTAATTCATTCGTACGATCCATTCTAATTCATTCGCACGAATGTATCCTTTCTAATTCATTCGTACGATCCATTCTAATTCATTTGTACGATCCATTCTAATTCATTCGTATGAATGAATGTAGCCATTCTAATTCATTTGTACGAATGTATCCATTCTAATTCATTTGCATGAATGTATCTTTTTCTTTTGAGAGGTAAAAAATGAATTAATAAATAGGCAAAACAATTACAGACCACGACTTACTCAGAGTGAGTAAGTAGAAACAAAAAAAACCATATCCCTACAGTAGGCAGACCAACAGGGTAGCTACCGCAGGCTTCCGGGCTCAAAACCAAAAGCACAAAAAGAACATAAGCATCAGTCCCTTGACAAACCAAGCATAGGAGTAGAGATGAAACCCTCAGCCTCCAACCGTCGAGGTAACTCCCCTGCCAAGCCCAATCACTCCCCTTCAACAATCGAAGAATCTCCCCTTCAACAGTCAAAGAATATCCCCTGAACGCATTAGCTAGCCCCCTACTCCTTGAAACCCTGTCAGACTGACCCTTAGGCCAAGATTCTTTGGCTCAGGACGTCGAAGCAAGCGCTGGGTTTGGCACGGTGAGGATAGCGGAAAGATTGGCAAGATGGGGGGGCAGCTTCTTGTATTGATCAAAATAATCTGGAGGAGTGCTAGCTTCCTCAACTCGATCTGGAATCTCCCCATCTTCAATAACAAGGTCCTGCAAAACACCTGATAACTGGCCACCAGATAACCCCGCCGCACTATGCACCAAGGCCTTCCGTTGGACCCGTTGTAAAGAAGGAATAGTTCAGCTGGGACTACCTTCTCGTTGGCTTCGCCGACAAGGATGCTTCTTAGCACCTCCAACTACAACCCATCCCACTAGCGAGAGCAACAACGATCGGTCTCTCCCCCTCACTGGCTGAACTCTCAGCTCGGGAAGCAGCCCCTGCATTCTCTAGCGTAACAGTGCCTGCAATTTGTGCAATCCCTGGTGTAACAGTGCCAGTCGCTAGCGTAACAATAGCCTCTGCCATTGTTACGTTAGCTTCAGTAGTAAGAGCACTAGCAGGTGTAACACCAGCAACTGCAGTGCCTCCAGAGAACGTTACATCAGTAACTTCTCGTGTAACATCGTCCTCAGGGTTCCTAGCATCAGCCTCAAGCATAACAGGATCCCCTCGTGTAACACCAGACACTGCTAGCGTAACACCAGCTGCAGCACAGCCACCAGCTCTCACACCATCAGGCGTTACAGCATCTTCCACCTCTGCTACAGCTACAAAATATTCAGCATCATCAGCACCACTATGAACTAACTCATCCACCGCATCTCCCACAGACAATGTAACATCAGCTAAAGCACTAGCCTTAGCTGTGCTAGAATCAGTCGCAGCCTGGGTATCAGAAATAACAATAGCTACAGCTCCAATATCACTCACAATAACATCTTCATCATCTGCCCTAGATCCCAACACATCATATCGAGAATCACTCTCCCTTCTAGCAACTATGGGTATCGCTGTACCCTTGTCTTTACGCTTAGAACCCACACTTATCCATGGATTAGAGGCCAATGGATCATGCAAGGAAGCTGACGGAACTTCAGAAGTTGCCCCTACCTCACAATGCCGCACAGTATTCCCAATTGGCACCCAATGCTTCCGATGTGGCATGGCTGGAACCCCTTGCTTTTTCCAACTAGAGGCAATCTTGGGATGGGCCAAACAAGCATCCTCATGATGGTCAAACGATTGGCAAGCTCTACACCGAATAGGCTTCCAATCATACGTAACGGCTTGCATGGATAAAACGGTACCTGCATCGTTGTGAGCCTCCACTTCATTCCGGAGTGCATCCTCAACATTGATTTCTACGCAAATTCTTGCATAGTTCATCCTTCCCCCTTCTTTAAGAGCTACCATTGCAGCCGTGGGAGCATCCATTCCCATTGGGATGTCCAACACACTCCCCATCATACTAAGCGCATCAAAAGACCATACTTTGTCTAGAAGATTCAAAAATCTGACCCACACAGGGATGCGAGAAATCATTGCCCTATCATATTTGATATCACTTGTCCACTTTTTAAGGACCAAAGGTCGTCCTTGAAAGTGCCATGGCCCTCCGGCTAAAATTTGAACATAGTCTTCCACTTCCGCAAACTTAAACAGGAAAATCCCGTTCTCTCGGGAAAACATCTCCATTCCCCCCTTCGGTTGCCAAATCCTCATCACCGTGGCTTTAAGATGGGGGGAAAAAGGCCTTTTCCCCAATACAAATCCCACTAGCGAATTAGCCCAATAACTTTCTGTTTTTGCAATTTCTACCTGTGGACATATCGCTATTTTTTTGCCATCTATCACTATCGGTTCAATATACTTGAGCTTGCCTTCATCAGAAGACAAAGCACAAGATTGCAAGGGTACATCCCAAGCATTGCCCGCAGCCCTAACCCCATATCCTGCTTGCTGTCTTCGGTCAGGGATACCATCAGCAACCTGGTGTGCACCTAACCACCCTGTAACAGTAGCTGGAACTGCACCTAAGCAGCCTGTAACAGTAGCTGGAACTGCACCTAAGCAACCTGTAACAGTAGCTGGAACTACACCAGACCCCCTTGCGCGAGTAGCCCATACTTGGTGAGCATCTGGAATTTACTAAACTACCATTACCGCACAACCCTTGTGGACACCACCAGCAACCACAAGGGGTACTCCTGAGTGGACTGCATATCCAGCTGCAGTGTTACACAAGTCAGGCATACCTTCGAGCACCTTAGTAGCACCAATAGGAACTGCATTGTTATTGTTGTTACCATTGCCCTTCCCTACTGAATCCTTGAATCGGGGGCTGTGAGGAGAGTACTGCAACAGCGGGAAATCCTCCAAATCTGCCCCAACCAATCTCGAGCCAACCTCAGAAAAATCACCAACTGCATCTCTGGATTCCGATAACAATGTTGTCCGTTCAATGGGGAGGGAGCTCGTAGCCGACCCTATAGATCCTGATCTGAAACCCACTCCACCAAGCCTACAAAAGCTGGATCCCGATGCACCCTTGCCACCCGAAGCACTAAAATCATCAGATCGAGAAGCATCATTGCCTTCTGAAAAATCTGAACCACCGTCATCAACAAATCGGGGCTCCGATCCAGCAACACCCTCAGACCTGGATGCCGTGCCACCAAGAACAAAACCATATCCCCTCCGATCCTGAGCTGGAGAGGAAAAAGAGGAGCTCACACCTCTTCCTTGCCGCTGGGCAAAAGGATTACTACGAGGAAGACGAACCGCATCCTAGTCCACCAGCCGAGCCTCCTCAGCTACATTCTCTAGATCCTGTACCCCATCACGAGGACTACGAGAGGAGGAGTCCCCCAAGAGGGGATCCGCCATGGCAGCACCACCACAACCAAGCTTCTAGAGAGAGAAGCACTGGTTCTAGAGAGAGAAGACTACTGACTGAGAGCGAAGCACGAATATATCCATTCTAATTCATTCGTACGATCAATTCTAATTCATTCGAACGATCCATTCTAATTCATTCGCATGAATGTATCCATTCTAATCCATTCGCATGAATGTATCCATTCTAATTCATTCGCACGAATGTATCCAAATGAATACATTCGTGCGAATAAATAAGAATAGATCGTACGAATGAATTAGAATGGATCATACAAATGAATTAGAATGTATCGTATGAATGAATTAAAATGGATACATTCGTACGAATGAACTAGAATGGCTCGTACGATCCATTCTAATTCATTCATACGATCAATTCTAATTCATTCATACGATCCATTCTAATTCATTCATATAATCCATTCTAATTCATTCGTACGATCCATTCTAATTCATTCGCAAGAATGTATCCATTCTAATTCATTCGTACGATCCATTCTAATTCATTTGTACATCCATTCTAATTCATTCGTACGAATGTATCCATTCTAATTCATTCGTATGATCCATTCTATTTCATTTGCACGAATGTATCCATTCTAACTCATTTGTACGATCCATTCTAATTCATTCGCACGAATGTATCGATTCTAATTCATTCGTACGATCCATTTAAATTCATTCGTACGACCATTCTAATTTATTTGTATGATCCATTCTAATTCATTCGTACGATCCATTCCAATTCACTCGTACGATCCATTCTAATTCATTCGTGCGATCCATTCTAATTCATTCGTACGATCCATTCTAATTCATTCGTACGAATGTATCCATTCTAATTCATTCATACGATCCATTCTAATTCATTCATACGATCTATTCAAATTCATTCATACGATCCATTCAAATTCATTCGTACGATCCATTCTAATTCATTCGCACGAATGTATCCATTCTAATTCATTCGTACGATCCATTCTAATTCATTCGCACGAATGTATCCATTCTAATTCATTCGTACGATCCATTCTAATTCATTCGTACGATCCACTCTAATTCATTAGTATGATCCATTCTAATTCATTCGTATGATCCATTCTAATTCATTCGCACGATCCATTCTAATTCATTCGTACGATCCATTCTAATACATTCGTTCGCACGAATGTATCCAATCTAATTCATTTGTACGAATGTATCCATTCTAATTTATTTGCACGAACGAATGTATCCATTCTAATTCATTCGTACAATCTATTCTAATTCATTCATATGATCCATTCTAATTAATTCGTACGATCCATTCTAATTAATTCGTACGAATGAAGTACAGCCGATACATTCGTGTGAATGAATTAGAATGGATTGTATGAATGAATTAGAGTGGATCGTACAAATGAATTAGAATGGATCGTACGAATGAATTAGAATGGATACGTTTGTGCGAATGAATTATAATGGATCGTACGAATGAATTAGAATGGATCATACGAATGAATTAGATTTGATCATACGAATGAATTAGAATGGATATATTCGTGCGTATGAATGAATTAGAATGGATCGTACGAATGAATTAGAATGGATACATTCGTCCGAATGAATTAGAATAGATCGTACAAATGAATTAGAATGGATCGTACGAATGATTTAAAATGGATATATTCATACGAATGAATTTGAATGGATCGTGTGAATGAATTAGAATAGATCGTACGAATGAATTAAAATGAATCGTGCGAATGAATTAGAATGGATCATACGAATGAATTTGAATGGATCGTATGAATGAATTAGAATGGATACAATCATGTGAATGAATTAGAATGGATCGTACAAATGAATTATTATTGATTGTAAGAATGAATTAGAATGGATACATTCGTGCGAAAGAATTCGAATGGATCATACGAATGCATTAGAATGTATTGTACGAATGAATTAGAATGGACTGTACTAATAAATTAGAATGCATACATTATTGCGAATGAATTAGAATGGATCGTACGAATGAATTAGAATGGATCGTAGGAATGAATCATAATGGATCGTACGAATGTATCCATTCTAATTCATTCGTACGATCCATTCTAATTCATTCGAACGAATGTATCAATTCTAATTATGGATAGATTCGTGCGAATGAATTAGAATGGATTGTACGAATGAATTAGAATGGATCATACGAATGATTTAGAATGGGTCGCACGAATGAATTAGAATAGATCGTATTAATGAATTAGATGGATTCATTCTAATTCATTCTTACGATCCATTCCAATTCATTCGTACGATCCATTCTAATTCATTCATATGATCCATTCTAATTCACTCGTACGATCCATTCTAATTCATTCACACGATCCATTCTAATTCATTCGCACGAATTCATTCGTACGATACATTCTAATTCATTCATACGATTCATTCTAATTCATTCGTACGATCCATTCTAATTCATTCATACGATCCATTCTAATGAATTAGAATGGATTCATTCGTACGAATGAATTAGAATGGATCGTACGAATGAATTAGAATGGATTTTTCGAATAAATTACAATGGATACATTCGTGCGAATGAATTAGAATAAAACGTATGAATGAATTAGAATGGATCGTATGAATGAATTAGAATGGATCATACGAATGAACTAGAATGGCTCGTACGAATAAATTAGAATGGATACATTCATGCGAATGAATTGGAATAAATCGTACGAATGAATTAGAATGGATACATTCTTACGAATGAATTAGAATGGATCATACGAATGAATTAGAATGGATACATTCATGTGAATGAATAAGAATGGATCGTACAAATGAAGCAGAATGGATCGTACAAATGAATTAGAATGGATCGTGCGAATCAATTAGATTGGATTGTATGAATGAATTAGAATTGATTGTATGAATGAATTAGAATGGATTGTACGATCCATTATAATTCATTCATACGATCCATTCTAATTCGTTCGTATGATCCATTCTAATTCATTCGCACGAATGTATCCACTCTAATTCATTCGTACGATCCATTCTAATTCATTCGTACGATCCAAGGAAATTCATTCACAGGAATGTATCCATTCTAATTCCTTCGTATGATCCATTCTAATTCATTCGTACGATCTATTCTAATTCATTTGCACAAATGTATCCATTCTAATTCATTCGCACGATCCATTCTAATCCATTCGTACGATCTATTCTAATTCCTTCACACGAATGTCTCCACTCTAACTCATTCGTATGATCCATTCTAATTCATTTGTACGATCCATTCTAATTCATTCGCTCGAATGTATCCATTCTAATTCATTCGTACGATCCATTCTAGATCATTCGCACGAATGTATCCATTGTAATTCATTCGTATAATCCTTTCTAATTCATTTGTACCATCCATTCTAATTTATTCACACGAATGTATCCGTACGAATGAATTAGAATGGATCGTACGAATGAATTATAATAGATACATTGGTGCGAATAAATTAGAATGGATCGCACGAATGAATTACAATGGATCGTATGAATGAATTAGAATGGATCGTATGAATTAATTAGAATGTATCATACGAATGGATTAGAATTGATAATACGAATGGATTAGAATGGATCGTACGAATGAATTAGAATAGATTGTAATAATGAATTAGAATGGATACATTCGTGTGACTGAATTAGAATGGATCGTACGAATGAACTAGAATTGATACATTAGTGCGAATGAATTAGAATGGATCATATGAATGAATACGAATGGATCGTACAAATGGATTAGAATGAACTATTCTAATCCATTCGTACGATCCCTTCTAATTCATTCGTATGATCCATTCTAATTCATACGTAGGATCCATTCAAATTTATTTGTATGATCCATTCTAATTCATTCGTACGATCCATTATAATTCATTCGTACGATCCATTCTAATTTATTCGCACGAATGTATCCATTTTCATTCATTCGTACGATCCATTCTAATTCATTCATACGATCCATTCTAATTCATTCGTACGATCCATTCTAATTCATTCGTACGATCCATTCTAATTCATTTGCACGAATGTATCCATTCTAATTCATTCGCACGATCCACTCTAATTCATTGATACGATCCATTCTAATTAATTCATACGTTCTATTCTAACTCATTCGTACGATCCATTCTAATTAATTCGTACGATACATTCTAATTCATTCTTACGATCCATTCTCATTCATCCGCACGAATGTATCGATTCTAATTCATTCGTACGATCCATTCTAATTCATTCGTACGATCCATTCTAATTCATTTGCACGATCCATTCTAATTCATTCATTCGATCGATTCTATTTCATTTGTTCGCACGAATGTATCCATTCTAATACATTCTTATGAATGAATTAGAATGGTTCGTATGAATGAATTAGAATGGATCGTATAAATGAATTAGAATGGATTATATGAATGAATTAGAATATATCATATGAATGAATTAGAATTGATCGTATGAATGAATTAGAATGGACCATACAAATGAATTAGAATGGAAACATTCGTGTGAATGAATTAGAATGGATCGTTCAAATGGATTAGAAAGGATACATTCATGCGAATGAATTCGAATGGATCGTATGAATGAATTAGAATGTATTGTACGAATGAGTTAGAATGGTTCATACGAATGAATTAAAATGGATCGAATGAATGAATTAGAGTGGATACATTCGTGCGAATGAATTAGAATGGATCGTACGAATGAATTAGAATAGATCATGCGAATGAATTAGAATGGATCGTACGAATGAATTAGAATAGATCGTACGAATGAATTAGAATGGATACATTCACGCAAATGAATTAGAATGGATCGTACAAATAAATTAGAATGGATCGTACGAACTAATTAGAATGGTTACATTCGTGCGAATGAATTAGAATGGATCGTACGAATGAATTAGAATGCATAGTACGAATGAATTAGAATGGATACATTTGTGCGAATGAATTAGAATGGATCGTACGAATGAAATTGAATGGATCATACGAATGAATTATAATGGATTGTACGAATGAATTAGAATAGTTCATGCAAATAAATTAGAATAGCTCCTACGAATGAATTAGAATTGCTACATTCGTTCATGCGAATGAACTAGAATGGATCATACGAATAAATTAGAATGAATCGTACGAATGAATTAGAATGGATCATACGAATGAATTAGAATGGTACATTTGTGAGAATGAATTAGAATGGATCGTACGAATAAATTAGAATGGACCGTATGAATGGACTAGAATTGATCGTATAAATGAATTAGAATGGACACATTCGCATGAACGAATTAGAATGGATACATTCGTGCGAATGAATTATAATGGATCGTACGAATCAATTAGAATGGATACATTCATGCAAATAAATTAGAGTTGGTCATACGAATGAATTAGAATGGATCGTACGAATGAATTAGAATGGATACATTCGAACAAATAAATTAGAATTGATCGTATGAATGAATTAGAATGGATCGTACGAATAAATTAGAAAGGGTATAATCGTGCAAATGAATTAGAATCGATCGTACGAATGAATTAGAATGGATACATTCCTGCGATCCATTTTAATTAGAATGGATTGTATGAATGAATTAGAATGGATCGTACGAATGAATTTGAATGGATCGTACGAATGAATTAGAATTGATACATTTGTGCGAATGAATTTGAATGGATCATACGAATGAATTAGAATGGATTGTATTAATAAATTAGAATGGATTGTGAGAATGAATTAGAATGATCGTACGAATGAATTAGAATGGATCGTACGAATGAATTAGAATGGATAAATTCGTACAAATGAACTAGAATGGATCGTACAAATGAATTAGAATGGATCGTACGAATGAATTAGATTGGTGCGAATGAATTAGAATGGATCATACAAATAAATTATAATGGATCGTATGAATAAATTAGAATTGATCATACGATAGAATTGATCGAGTGAATGAATTAGAATGGATACATTCGTGTGAATGAGTTAGAATAGATCGTATGAATTAGAATGGATCGTTCGAATGAATTAGAATGGATCGTACGAATCAATTAGAATAGATCGTACGAATGAATTAAAAAAGATTGTACGGATGAATAAGAACAGATCGTACGAATGAATTAGAACGAATGATACGAATGAATTACAATGGATCGTACGAATGAATTAGAAAGGATAAATTCATGTGAATGAATTAGAATGGATCGAACGAATGAATTAAAATGGATCGTATTAATGAATTACAATAGATCATTCGAATGAATTAGAATGGATCGTATGAATGAATTAGAATAGATCGTACGATAGAATGGATCGTACGAATGAATTAGAATGGATACATTCATGTGAATGAGTTTGAATGGAACGTATGAATTAGAATGGATCGTTCGAATAAATTAGAATGGATCGTACAAATGAATTAGAAAAGATCGTACGAATGAATTAGAATGGATCGTACGAATGAATTAGAACGGATCGTACGAATGAATTAGAACGGATCGTACGAATGATTTACAATGGATCATAACAATGAATTAAAAAGAATATATTCGTGCGAATGAATTAGAATGGATCATACGAATGAATTAGAATGGATCGTACGAATGAATTACAATGGATTGTACGAATAAATTAGAATGGATCATACGAATGAATTAGAATGGATCGTACGAATTAGAATGGATCGTATCAATGAATTAGAATAAATACATTCATGCGAATGTCATCGTACGATCAATTATAATTCATTCGTACGATCCATTCTAATTCATTCGTATGATCCATTCTAATTCATTCGTACAGTCCATTCTAATTCATTCATACAAACGAATGTAGCTATTCTAATTCATTCGTATGATCCATTCTAATTCATTCGTACGATCCATTCTTATTCATTCGCACGTATGTATCCATTCTAATTCATTCGTACGATCCATTTTAATTCATTTGTACGATCCAGTCTAATTCATTCATACAATCTATTCTAATTCATTCGTACAATCCATTCTAATTCATTCGTACGATCCATTCTAATTCATTTGTACGATACATTCTATTTCACTCTGACGATCCATTCTAATTCATTCGCACGAATGTATCCTTTCTAATTCATTCATACAATCCATTCTAATTCATTCGTACGATCCATTCTATTTCATTTGCATGATTGTATCTTATTATAATTCTTTCGTACGCACTATTCTAATTCATTCGTACGATCTATTCTGATTCTTTCGTACGATCCATTCTAATTCATTCATATGATCCATTCTAATTCATTCCTACGTACGAATGAATTAGAATGGATCGTAGGAATCAATTAGAAAGGGTACATTCGTGCGATGAATTAGAATGGATCGTACGAATGAATTAGAATGGATCGTACGAATGAATTAGAATGGATCGTACAAATGAATTAGAATGGATATATTCGTGCGATCCATTTTAATTAGAATGGATTATATGAATGAATTAGAATCGATCGTACGAATGAATTTACGCGGATCGTACGAATGAATTAGAATGGATACATTTGTGTGAATAAATTTGAATGGATCGTACGAATGAATTAGAATG
This sequence comes from Chamaelirium japonicum, assembly GCA_947650365.1. Lineage (NCBI taxonomy): Eukaryota > Viridiplantae > Streptophyta > Magnoliopsida > Liliales > Melanthiaceae > Chamaelirium > Chamaelirium japonicum. The sequence continues at coordinate 531,298 of CANTAL010000123.1, forward strand.
GATTGTATGAATCAATTAGAATGGATTGTGAGAATGAATTAGAATGATCGTACGAATGAATTAGAATGGATCATACGAATGAATTAGAATGGATACATTCGTACAAATGAATTAGAATTGATCATATGAATGAATTAGAATGGATCGTACGAATGAATTAGAATGGATACATTCGTGTGAATGAATTAGAATGGATCATACAAATGAATTAGATGGGATCGTATGAATGAATTAGAATCGATCGTATGATAGAATGGATCGTGCGAATGAATTAGAATGGATACAATCGTGTGAATGAGTTAGAATGGATCGTATAAATTAGAATGGATCGTTCGAATGAATAAGAATGGATCATACGAATGGATTAGAATGGATCGTACGAATGAATTAGAATGGATTGTACGGATGAATTAGAACAGATCGTACGAATGAATTAGAATGGATCATACGAATAAATTACAATGGATCGTACGAATGAATTAGAAAGGATACATTCGTGTGAATGAATTAGAATGGATCGTACGAATGAATTAGAATGGATCGTACGAATGAATTAGAATAGATCATTCGAATAAATTAGAATGGATCGTATGAATGAATTGGAATGGATATATTCGTGTGAATGAGTTAGAATGGAAAGTATGAATTAGAATCGATCGTTCGAATGAATTAGAATGGATCGTATGAATGAATTAGAAAAGATCGTATGAATGAATTAGAATGGATCGTACAAATGAATTAGAACGGATCGTACGAATGAATTACAATGGATCGTAAAAATGAATTAAAAAGGATATATTCGTCCGAATGAATTAGAATGGATCATACGAATGAATTAGAATGGATCGTACGAATGAATTACAATGGATTGTACGAATCAATTAGAATGGATCGTACGAATGAATTAGAATGGATCGTACGAATTAGAATAGATCGTATGAATGAATTAGAATGGATACATTCGTGCGAATGTCATCGTACTATCCATTCTAATTCATTCGTACGATCCATTCTAATTCATTCGTATGATCCATTCTAATTCATTCGTATGATCCATTCTAATTCATCCATATGAACGAATGTAGCCATTCTAATTCATTCGTACGATCCATTCTAATTCCTTCGTATGATCCATTTTAAATCATTCGTACGATCCATTCTAATTCATTCGCAGGTATGTATCCATTCTAATTCATTCGTATGATCCATTCTAATTCATTCGTACGATCCATTCTAATTCATTCGTACAATCAATTCTAATTCATTCCTACGATCCACTCTAATTCATTCGCACGAATGTATCCATTCTAATTCATTCATATGATCCATTCTAATTCATTTGTACGATACATTCAATTTGATTCAGAAGATCCATTCTAATTCATTTGCACGAATCTATCCTTTCTAATTCATTCATACGATCCACTCTAATTCATTCGTACCATCCATTCTAATTCATTCGCACGATTGTATCTTATTATAATTCATCCGTACGCACTATTCTAATTCATTCGTACGATCTATTCTGATTCTTTCGTACGATCCATTCTAATTCATTCATACGATCCATTCTAATTCATTCGTACGTATGAATGAATTGGAATAGAACGTACGAATGAATTAGAATGGATACATTCTTACGAATGAATTAGAATTGATCATACGAATGAATTAAAATGGATGCATTCGTGTGAATGAATAAGAATGGATCGTACAAATGAAGCAGAATGGATCGTACGAATTAATTAGAATGGATCGTACGAATGAATTAGATTGGATTGTATGAATGAATTAGAATGGATTGTACGAATGAATTAGAATGGATTGTACGATCCATTCTAATTCATTCGTACGATCCATTCTAATTCATTTATACGATCCATTCTAATTCATTCCCATGAATGTATCCATTCTAATTCATTCGTATGATCCATTCTAATTCATTCGTACGATCCATGGAAATTCATTCACACGAATGTAACCATTCTAATTCCTTCGTACAATCCATTCTAATTCATTCGTATGATCCATTCTAATTCATTCGCATGAATATATCCATTCTAATTCATTCGCACGATCCATTCTAATCCACTCGTACGATCCATTCTAATTCCTTCACGCAAATGTATCCATTCTAATTCATTCGTACGATCCATTCTAATTCATTCGCTCAAATGTATCCATTCTAATTCATTCGTACGATCCATTCAAGATCATTTGCACGAATGTAACCATTCTAATTCATTCGTACAATCCTTTCTAATTCATCCGTACCATTCATTCTAATTTATTCGCACGAATGTATCCGTACGAATGAATTAGAATGGATCGTACGAACGAATTAGAATGGATCGTACAAATGAATTATAATAGATACATTGGTGCGAATAAATTAGAATGGATCGCACGAATGAATTAGAATGGATCATACGAATGAATTAGAATGGATCGTACGAATTAATTAGAATGTATCGTATGAATGGATTAGAATTGATAGTATGAATGGATTAGAATGGATCGTACGAATGAATTAGAATAGATTGCAAGAATGAATTAGAATGGATACATTCCTGCGACTGAATTAGAATGGATCGTACGAATGAATTAGAATTGATACATTAGTACGAATAAATTAGAATGGATCATATGGATGAATTAGAATGGATCGTACGAATGGATCGTACGAATGGATTAGAATGAACTATTCTAATCTATTCATACGATCCATTCTAATTCATTCGTATGATCCATTCTAATTCATGCGTACGATCCATTCAAATTCATTCGTACGATCCATTCTAATTCATTCGTACGATCCATTCTAATTCATTCGCACGAATGTATCCATTTTAATTCATTTGTACGATCCATTCTAATTCATTCATACGATCCACTCTAATTCATTTGTACGATCCATTCTAATTCATTCGTATGATCTATTCTAATTCATTTGCACGAATGTATCTATTCTAATTCATTCGCACGATCGACCCTAATTCATTCGTACGATCTATTCTAATTCATTTGTACGATCTATTCTAACTCATTCGTACGATCCATTCTAATTAATTCGTACGATACATTCTAATTCATTCGTACTATCCATTCTCATTCATTAGCACGAATGTATCCATTCGAATTCATTCGTACGATCCATTCTAATTCATTCGTACGATCCATTCTAATTCATTTGCATGATCCATTCTAATTCATTCGTACGATGTATTCTATTTCATTCGTTCGCACGAATGTATCCATTCTAATACATTCGTATGAATGAATTAGAATGGATCGTACGAATGAATTAGAATGGATTGTACAAATGAATTAGAATGGATCATATGAATGAATTAGAATATATCATATGAATGAATTAGAATGGATCGTACGAATGAATTAGAATGGACCGTACGAATGAATTAGAATGGATATATTCGTGTGAATGAATTAGAATGGATCGTACGAATGAATTAGAATTGATACATTCATGCGAATGAATTAGAATGGATCGTACGAATGAATTAGAATGAATTGTACGAATGAGTTAGAATGGATTGTATGAATGAATTAGAATGGATCGAACGAATGAATTAGAATGGATACATTCGTGCGAATGAATTAGATTGGATCGTACAAATGAATTAGAATAGATCGTGCGAATGAATTAGAATGGATCGTACGAATGAATTAGAATAGATCGTACGAATGAATTAGAATTGATACATTCACGCAAATAAATAAGAATGGATTATACAAATAAATTAGAATGAATCGTACGAACTAATTAGAAAGGTTACATTCGTGCGAAGGAATTAGAATGGATCGAATGAATGAATTAGAATGGATCATACGAATGATTCAGAATGGATACATTCGTGCGAATGAATTAGAATGGATCGTACGAATGAATTTGAATGGATCGTACGAATGAATTAGAATAGATCGTACGAATGAATTAGAATAGTTTGTGTGAATGAATTAGAATAGCTCCTACGAATGAATTAGAATTGCTACATTCGTTAGTACGAATGAATTAGAATGGGTCATACGAATAAATTAGAATGAATCGTACGAATGAATTAGAATGGATCATACGAATGAATTAGAATGGATACATTTGTGAGAATGAATTAGAATAAATCATATGAATAAACTAGAATTGATCGTATCAATGAATTAGAATGGATACATTCGTATAAATGAATTAGAATGGATACATTCATGCGAATGAATTAGAATGGATCGTACGAATGAATTAGAATGGATACATTCGTGCAAATAAATTAGAATTGGTCATACGAATGAATTAGAATGGATCATATAAATGAATTAGATTGGATACATTCGAACAAATGAATTAGAAAGGATCGTACAATTGAATTAGAATGGATCGTACGAATGAATTTGAATAAATCGTATGAATGAATTAGAATGGATCGAACGAATGAATTAGAATGGCTACACTCGTTCGTATGAATGAATTAGAATGGATCGTACGAATGAATTTGAATGTATCGTACGAATGATTTAGAATGTATACATTTCTGCGAATGAATTTGAATGGATCGTACAAATGAATTAGAATGGATTGCATGAATGAATTAGAATGGATTCTGAGAATGAATTAGAATGATCGTACGAATGAATTAGAATGGATACATTCGTACAAATGAATTAGAATGGATCGTACGAATGAATTAGAATGGATCGTACGAATGAATAAGATTGGATACATTCGTGCGAATGAATTAGAATGGATCATACAAATGAATTAGAATGGATCGTATAAATGAATTAAAATTGATCGTACGATAGAAGGGATCGTGCGAATGAATTAGAATGGATACCTTCGTGTGAATGAGTTAGAATGGATCGTATGAATTAGAATGGATCGTTCGAATGAATTAGAATGGATCGTATGAATGAATTAGAATGGATTGTATTGAAGAATTAGAATAGATCGTACGAATGAATTAGAACGTATCATAGGAATGAATTACAATGGATCGTACGAATGAATTAGAAAGGATACATTCGTGGGAATGAATTAGAATAGATCGTATGAATGAATTAGAATGGATCGTACGAATGAATTAGAATAGATTGTTCGAATGAATTAGAATGGATCATATGAATGAATTAGAATGGATCGTACGATAGAATGGATCGTATGAATGAATTAGAATGGATACATTAGTGTGAATGAGTTAGAATGGAACGTATGAATTAGAATGGATCGTTCGAATGAATTAGAATGGATCGTACGAATGAATTAGAATAGATCGTATGAATGAATTGGAATGGATCGTACGAATAAATTAGAACAGATCGTATGAATTAATTACAATGGATCGTACGAATCAATTAAAAAGGATATATTTATGCGAATTGTGGGGGAAAATCTTCGTGCCGACCCGAAGATTCTCGCAGCACCAGTCAATTGGAGTCGAAGTTGATGCTGAAGATCGTTGATCGATCTGTTGATTGAAGTCGAAGCTTTTTGATATGCAAACAGAGGAATGCAATCAGAGAAATTGTGACACGAGATGTGATCTCGGAGTTCAGCCGAAGCCTACGTCTCCGTGCTATAGGGAGCAACCCGAATTCACTAACACTTATGTTGAAGTGATCTCGACAGGCCGAGTATCACTGTAAACACTGATCTTTCTGAAAGAAGATCAAAGGGAGATGGTAGATCGGAAGTTTGAAATCCCAGAGCTCTGGTTCTGAAAGTCAGATCTCAGAGTGGAAATCAGATTTTTGGATCGGATCCTTTTTACATTCGAAGGCTCTGCTATTTATAGGCATTCCGGGTGGCGAATGGCGGTTTCTGCTGCAGTATCTGGGGATCCTCCAGGTAAAGTTGCGGGCCCTGCGGTTGTCTTCGGGGGTCCACCAGGCAGGGCTGGTGGGTCCCGCTGTAGTCCTCGTGGGCCCACCAGGCAGGGCCGGTGGGTCCCGCTGTAGCCCTCGTGGGCTCACCAGGCAGGGCCGGTGGGTCCCGTGGTAGTCTTCGTGGGGCCACCAGGCAGGGCTGGTGGGTCCCGCTGTAGTCCTCGTGGGCCCACCAGGTAGGGCCGGTGGGTCCCGCTGTAGCCCTCGTGGGCCCACCAGGTAGGGCCGGTGGGTCCCGTTGTAGCCCTCGTGGGCCCACCAGGCAGGGCCGGTGGGTCCCGCTGTAGTCCTCGTGGGCCCACCAGGCAGGGCCGGTGGGTCCCGTGGTAGATTTATGCCAAAATTTGCACCCACAGTTACCCCCTCCAAGTTAGCTAGAGTGCATTCTAGCTGGCTTGGACTTGGTGCAAAAAATAGCAAATTCCTGTTTGGAAAAACGGACACGAAGAAACTTGTCGTATGTTAGAGAAAAAAGGGACTGATCGGTCAATTTGGACCGATCGGTCAAATTTGACCGATCGGTCAAATTTTGACCGATCGGTCAAATTTTGACCGATCGGTCAAAATTCAACCGGTCAAGAATCGGGTGATCGGTCAAAAAACAGGGTTTTTTGACCGATCCAGTAGTAATTTTGACCGATCAGCTGAAATTTGACCGATCGGTAAAATTTTGACCGATCGGTCACTTTTGACCGATCGGTCAAATTTTGACCGATCGGGCAAAATTCAACCGGTCAAGAATCGGGTGATCGGTCAAAAAACAGGGTTTTTTGACCGATCCAGTAGAAATTTGACCGATCAGATAACTTTCGCCGATCGGACATGTTTGTCCGATCGGTGAAAAATATCCGGTCAAGGTTCGAGTGATCGGCAAAAAACCTTGGTTTTTTGCCAGATCCAGTAGAAATTTGACCGATCAGATAACTTTCGCCGATCGAACATGTTTGTCCGATCGGTGAAAAAATATCCGGTCAAGGTTCGAGTGATCGGCAAAAAACCTTGGTTTTTTGCCAGATCCAGTAGAAATTTGACCGATCAGATAACTTTCGCCGATCGGACATGTTTGTCCGATCGGTGAAAAAATATCCGGTCAAGGTTCGAGTGATCGGCAAAAAACCTTGGTTTTTTGCCAGGATCCAGTAGAAATTTGACCGATCAGATAACTTTCGCCGATCGGACATGTTTGTCCGATCAGTGAAAAAATATCCGGTCAAGGTTCGAGTGATCGGCAAAAAACCTTGGTTTTTTGCCAGATCCAGTAGAAATTTGACCGATCAGATAACTTTCGCCGATCGGACATGTTTGTCCGATCGGTGAAAAAATATCCGGTCAAGGTTCGAGTGATCGGCAAAAAACCTTGGTTTTTTGCCAGATCCAGTAGAAATTTGACCGATCAGATAACTTTCGCCGATCGGACAGGTTTGTCCGATCGGTGAAAAATATCCGGTCAAGGTTCGAGTGATCGGTAAAAAATCCTTGGTTTTTTGCCAGATCCAGTAGAAATTTGACCGATCAGATAACTTTCGCCGATCGGACAGGTTTGTCCGATCGGTGAAAAATATCCGGTCAAGGTTCGAGTGATCGGTAAAAACCCTTGGTTTTTTGCCAGATCTAGTAGAAATTTGACCGATCAGATAACTTTCGCCGATCGGACAGGTTTGTCCGATCGGTGAAAAATATCCGGTCAAGGTTCGAGTGATCGGAAAAAACACTTGGTTTTTTGACCGATCCAGTAGAAATTTGACCGATCAGATAACTTTCGCCGATCGGACAGGTTTGTCCGATCGGTGAAAAATATCCGGTCAAGGTTCGAGTGATCGGTAAAAACCCTTGGTTTTTTGCCAGATCCAGTAGAAATTTGACCGATCAGATAACTTTCGCCGATCGGACAGGTTTGTCCGATCGGTGAAAAATATCCGGTCAAGGTTCGAGTGATCGGCAAAAAACCTTGGTTTTTTGCCAGATCCAGTAGAAATTTGACCGATCAGATAACTTTCGCCGATCGGACAGGTTTGTCCGATCGGTGAAAAATATCCGGTCAAGGTTCGAGTGATCGGCAAAAAACCTTGGTTTTTTTGCCAGATCCAGTAGAAATTTGACCGATCAGATAACTTTCGCCGATCGGACAGGTTTGTCCGATCGGTGAAAAATATCCGGTCAAGGTTCGAGTGATCGGTAAAAACCCTTGGTTTTTTGCCAGATCTAGTAGAAATTTATAAAGATGAGTTGAAAGTTTTGAACCTGCCCTCAGAGAGGTTTCATAACTGTTCCTTTCTTCGATCTTCTGGAAGAGTTTTGATTGGAGTTTGATCTTTCCTGTTTTTGACTCTTTGGTTGGCTTGAACGCGGATTTGAACCTGCGGTCCGGTTTATTTAGACCGGCGGCCCGCTTGGACCGTTGGTTCACGTGGACCGGTAGGTCCGACGTTTCGTCTGGTCCGACGGTTCGCCTGATTTTGCGCTTGCTACGGATGGATGCCACGTGTACCTGCAAAAACACGCGATTTGATATGGTGAAGACACGTGTCTTCTCGATTTGCGTACCTGTTTTACCCTGGGTACAAAAGCTTTCACCGGCTGTCATTTTGCCTCACGCTTCCAAAATTTTTCAAAGTCCAGACTCTCTGCTCCCGATTTTCAGCTCTTGTTCTCGTTCGATCAGTCGAATGGCTTCCTCAGGCAGTTCGCAGAAGTCTGGTACGGTTCCCTCGAAGAGAAAGGGGAAGGAAATCGTCGAGGTTCAATCTCCTCCGAGGGGCCGTGGCAAAGGCAAGGCTGCTCTCGCTGAACTTGGCCAGCTGGGCAAAAGGCACCAAGGGGTTGGGTTTGCTTCGGCGCCATCAAGGCCAGAGTTCATCCCTAAGGTCAAATTTGTTCTGGGCCCTCTCATGCCCCTGACAGAGGAGACGGAGTACATGTACAATGTTGGTGGTGAGTTCACAGATACGAAGAGAAAGAAGTGGCAAGCACTTCTCTCTTATTTCACTGAAGGGAAGGGAGCGCAGCCTTCACTCCCTAGCATCCAGACGGCTTTCGGCATCGACAAGAAGACCGTCTTCACCAGTTTTGCCAGCAACGAGAAGGTCATGGGAACCATCGTGACCATCGGCCAAATGAACTGCGGCCTACGTCTGCCTCTGCCACCCTTCGCTGCAAGACTACTGAACACCTCTGGCCTCTGCCCGGGGCAAGTCACAGGGAATGCCTGGCGAATCATCTATGCGTTCTGCCGGGTGGAATCAGATTTTCAAGAGGACTTGAGGGCCTGTTACTCCAGTATCCCGGAAGGTGAACCTGCCAGGATTGAGCTCGGATACTTCTTCTTTCATTATCGATGGAATTACAGGAAGGACAGCCCTTTCTATAATTTGACTGGAGTATCTCCCCTGCGCCCGCTCACCGATACAGTCCCTTCGGACAAGTTGTACACGGACTGGCCTATTTCTGTATCTGGCGCCTGGACATCCATGTCTGTGCCCGACACCCCCCGAGACAGCGTGCACGAGGCGGTTAAGATGTACAGCGCTGGAGGTATCTTCGCCTGGAATTCTGAGAGGGCGGGAGCCATAGATAACTTGTTCCTCGAGCTGACCTGTGGAACCAGATCGTGGAAACAGTTTTCTAACTGTCCTGTGAGATATGACAAGGCCAATCTCCTCCACAGATCAAAGGACAGGTACGAGGACAACGAAGTCCTATACTCTGACTATGAAGAGGATCCCAACTCGGGCAAGGTCATCCGGAAGGTTCGGGCCGAGAAGAAAATCTACACTGCGAGGCGCCGGTTACCTACCATGGATGAGAAACTGGTGCTCCAAAGAGGCCCAGTGAAGAAGAAGCGAAAAACTCTCGTCAAGCCTAAGGAAGATGAAGATGAAGGGAAGAAGAACGAAGAGGAAGAAGAAAGGAAGAAGAATGAAGAAGAAGAAGAAGAGACAGAGAATGTCAGCCACAACATCAGTGGCAATGACGAAGACGAGGACAGGGACGACGAGGACGATCCGTCTTCTACCCCCTCCAGTGGGGATGGTGAGAATGGGGGTGGTGAGGAAGAAATTCCTCCCACCCCCACTGGTGGTGCAACGGGGGAGGACTCGATCCCTATTCCCATTGACGAGGTTAAAGCCCGTCAGATGGAGGAAATTCTCGACACAGAAGGCGACGGCAAAAAGGTGGTTCCCACCTACAAATTTGATGAATTGAAGAGGCCGATGCGCTTCAAAATTAAACTATCGAAGAGTGCTGGGGTTGGAAGCAACCCCATGCCTCTTGATCAAATCCCCCCCGACGCTCTTTGCATTGAGGGAGCAACAATGAGTGGGGGTGTAGAGGTTGAGCAACCCCCTCCCCCCTCTCACTCTCTGCTCAACGAGGTGGAGGCCATGTTGGCCGGGCTCATCCAGCCAGGCGGGTCGCAAGAAGAGAGAGCCTCACCTCCCAGGAATGCTTCCCCCCCTGCTAATTTGGAGAGGGGAAGTCGAGTGGGCGATGGGGTTCCTCAACCTCAATCAGCGCCAACCTCGATTCAGGAGAAATCGACTCCTCAGAGTGGCTCTGATCGTCGGAAGGGCAAAGAGCCGAGGGTCGAAACATCAGGTAATTGAACTTAACTTGCTTTGAATGTCTTGTCTCTGAAGTTCGAAAATAATCTAACACTTTGATTCCCTTTGATTGCAGGTGCGCCTGCTGGATTGACTCCAACAATAAAAAACTTGGGTGACGTTGATATCAACCGCCCCACTGCTGCGATCAGAAAACTCATCAACCTTCCGAGTGCCACTTTGGATGAAGCTTTCGATAGAATTAACCTGTTGGTAGGTGCATCTGCTTGATCGATCATTTGAATCGTATCTTTCTTCAGAATAATTCAACTCTTTTGTTCTTTTGCAGAACTCAGCACTTATGAATGTTGCAACCAAACTCTCCATGAGGGCGGGAGCAAAAGAAGCTGTAGCTGAAATAAATCAGTTGACCGCGGAGAGAGATGAGCTGAGAGAGCTCCTGACTTCGAAGAAAGCCTCTCTCAAATCCAAGATTGAGGAACTTCGCAAGGGAAAGCTGGAGATTAAGGGGCTGAAGGATCGGTGTGAGGCACAGAGTCACGAGCTCGAATCCTTGAAGACTCGACTCTCCAAGGTTGAGGACGTGTCCTGTGGCCGCACCATCGAGATTCAAGAGCTGAAGCAATAACTTGCTACTCAGCACGCTGCCTTCACTGCCAGAGAGGAGACTTCCAAGAAGGCACTGGAGCATGCGCTGTCAGAGTGCAAGGTTTACAAGGAAACAGCAGAGAAGGCAGCAGAAGCGCTCAGGACTCATGTAGCTAGCGTCCGATCCTCCAAGGCATCAGTGGCGAGTAAAGCTCGTCCTGGATCTGAAGGGGAGAAGTCGCATGCGAAGAGTGTGGCCAAGCCCTGAGACTTTTCTTCTTCTTCGTTGTTGTACTTGTAAATTTTTGAAATGTAACAGCTCCTTGTATCTGACATATTTTGATGATAATAGAAGACATCTTTTTGGTATTTGAAACTTGCACTTCTTTTGAGTTGAATGCCTTTGAATGTTGAGTTCTGGAATGCTATTTGACATGATTGAGTATTCATAAATTTGAACGTAATTTGAATACGCATATACTTGAATGTAAGGGGTTGAGTCGCTACTCAATCACCCAAACTTGTAACTTTAAAATTGAATTTGAATTCGAATAACATTTGAATGTAAGGGGTCGAGTCGCAACTCAAACTCCCAAACCTGTTAGACGATATCGAATTGATTGAAATTGGATATCGAATTTCGAAGGTCAGTTTAACATTCGCTAGTAAGGGGTCGAGTCGCAACTCTAACACCCAAACATGTTAAGACCTGGTAACTTGAAAATGGTCAGTTTTTAACATTTGCTAGTAAGGGGTTGGGTCGCAACCCTAACACCCAAACTTGTTAAAAGACCTGATAATTTGAATATGGATAACTTGAAACTGCTTCAGAACTTGGATTGAAAATCAGAACACTTGTACACTTGAACATTTGAAAGAGAGCTTTATTCATCACAGAATTTACATTATGGATAGAACAACTTGAGGTGTCTAGAATTCCAAGCTCGAGGTAATCTATCTCCTTCTGGTGTGATCAGTCTGTAAGAACCTTTGCCTCCAACTGACTCAATGATATATGGACCTTCCCAGTTGGGAGCAAGCTTTCCACTGCTGTGCTCTTTGGTATTGTAGAAAACTGCTCTGAGAACTAAACTACCCACTGGGAACTGTCTCTTGTGGACTTTCTTGTCATAGTACTAGATATATTTTCTGTTGGGAGTATTGCTTCTGATCCATATGTTAGACGGAAGGGTGAGAACCCTGTTGATCTTCTCGGAGTTGTGCGATACCCCCAAAGAACTTCAGGTAGGACTTGCTCCCACAATCCTTTCTTGTCGTTGAGTTTCTTCTTGAGTATATCAAGTATAGATCTGTTTGAGGCTTCAGCTTGACCATTGCATTGAGGATATCTTGGAGTTGAATAGAATAACTTGATACCGTTGTTCAGACAGAACTCTCGGAATTTGTCTGAGTCAAATTGAGCTCCATTGTCAGCAACAAGAACTTGAGGTGTGCCAAATCTTGAGAAGATGTTGTGCCGAATGAATTTGATCACTTCGTCGTCAGTCTCTCGAAAGAGGGGCACAGCTTCAACCCATTTGGTGAAGTAATCAGTAGCCAGCAGTAGATATTTCTTCTTGCTTGGAGTTGGAGGGAAAGGACCCAAGAAATCTAACCCCCATTGATGGAAAGGCCAAGGACTTGATAATTGATGAAGTTCATCTGCAGGGAGATGGATAGCTCGAGCGTGTCGTTGGCAAGGCTCGCATCTTTGAACGACTTGTTGAGCATCCTTCGCCATTGTTGGCCAGTAGTACCCTTGTAGCTTCGTCTTGGCTTCAAGAGATCTTCCTCCTGAATGATTTCCACAAGCTCCAGAGTGGATATCAATCAGGATTGATTGTGCTTGCTCAGGACCAAGGCACTTGAGCAACATCCCGTTGTGAGATTTGAAGTATAGATCTTCTCCTTGCAAAATGTAGCACGGGAGTTTCCTCTGAAGTCTTCGGGCTTGATTTGGATCTTCCGGCATTTTGCCATGCTTGAAGAAGGCGAAAATTGGTCTTCTCCAGTCTTCAAGCTGATCTCCACCCCCAGATCCTTTTGTAGTAGTAAGAATCTGTTGATCGGGGATGGTCTTGGGCACTTCTTGATAATCGATCTGTATTTGCCTTCCTCCGAGTGAGTCTCCAAGAACTGAGGCAGCATTAGCTAAGGCATCTGCTTCTCGGTTCTCTGCTCTGGGGATTTGAATGAATTCAGCGCTAGTAAAACGTTGTTGAAGACGTCGTACTAAGGCCAAGTAGAGTTGCATTCTTTCTTCTCGAGCTGTGTACTCTCTATTGATTTGCCTTATGATCAATTGGGAGTCGCTGTATATGATGATTCGATCTACCCCCAGAGATTCTGCCATTTCGAGTCCGGAAATGAGTGCTTCATATTCAGCTTCGTTGTTGGTGGCATTAAACCCAAGGAGAGTGGCCTTCTGGAGATGATCGAGTTCGGGGGATATTAAGACTATCCCAGTTCCCGAACCGATCGAACTTGATGCTCCATCAGTATAAAGCTTCCATGGAGGAGTTGCAGCAATAACTTCAAGACTTGGATCAATTTTTGTTGCAGGATTGATCGGAGGATTATCCTCATCTTCCAAGCGCATGTCGACATCTTCTTCCCAAATGATGGGGTCTTCAACTGGAAAGTCAGCTAGAAAATCAGCAATTGCTTGACCTTTGATAGAAGTGCGAGATTCGAATTGAATCCCCAGAGCACTCATTTCGATCACCCATTTGGTCATTCGACCAGCTCGACCAGCTTTGTCAATGATATCTTTGAGCGAGTGTTCTGAAATGACAGTGATCTGGTGGGAGACGAAGTACGGTTGAAGACGACGCGATGCAGTGAGCAAGGCCAGGATGACTTTCTCAGTTTTCGAATAGCGAGTTTCAGCCGGAAGAAGAGTGTGGCTGATGTAGTAGACTGGATGTTCGATGCCTTCTCTTCTACTGACTAAGACCGCGCTGATTGCTTGATCGGTCACGGCAAGGTAGAGCCACAAGTCTTCTTTTGGAAGTGGAGCAGTCAGGATAGGAGCTTGCACCAGATATTTCTTGATACTTTGAAATGCTTCTTCACAGGTTGGACTCCAGCCGGAGGTATCCGCCTTTCGTAGTTTGTCGAAGAGTGGCTTGCACTTGTCTGAGGACTTTGAGATGAATTGATTGAGTGCTCCTAACCTTCCAGTGAGACGTTGAACTTCTTTTCGATTTGTAGGTGAAGGCATATCGATGATGGCTCGAATTTGATCAGGATTGGCTTCAATACCTCTCCTGGTCACAAGATGACCCAGGAATTTACCAGATTGAACTCCGAAAGCGCACTTGGCTGGATTGAGCTTCATTCGATACTTTCGGAGGACTTGGAAGGTTTCAGCCAGATCAGATAGATGTTTGCTCCGAACGGAACTCTTGGTGAGGAGATCATCGACATAGACTTCGACGTTGCGACCGATCTGATCTTCGAACATTTTGGTGACTAGCCTTTGATAGGTGGAACCAGCATTTTTGAGGCCGAATGGCATGACATTGTAGCAATAAAGGCCTCGGCTAGTCACAAAACATGTCTTCTCTTGATCATCAGCGTGGAGTGGAATTTGATTGTATCCGGAATACCCATCCATGAAAGACAATAGCTCGTGGCCAGCAGTGGCGTCGACGAGTCTATCTATCCTTGGCATGGGAAAAGGATCTTTGGGGCAAGCCTTGTTGAGATTGGTAAAGTCGATGCAGACTCTGACTTTCCCATTCTTCTTTGGAACAGCCACTATATTAGAGATCCAAGTTGGATACTCTACTTCTCGGATGAATCCGGCTGCGAGTAGCTTGGTAATTTCTTCTTGAACAGCAATTTGCAGCTCTGGTCGAATGGTGCGAGGCTTTTGCTTGACGGGCTTCACCTCTTCTTTGATCGCAAGTCGGTGACAAGCGTCATCTGGATTGATCCCAGGCATGTCTTCGAAGCACCATGCGAAGACGTCGATATTGGACTGGAGGAAGGATACCATGTCTTGCGCTTCTGCGTCGCTAAGACCGGTACCAATAAATGTTTGTCGAGGGAGATCTCCGCTGCCTATGTTGATCGGGATGATTTCTTCAATTGAAGGTGATGCTTCCCATTCGATTGGCGGAGGTTCGGTCAGCGGAATCTCCTTTGATTGCTATTTAGAAGAGGGACCAGCTTCATCTCGTGGCCGCTTTGGAGGAGCAATATTGATCTTTCGATCTGTTTTAGCAGCAGCAGCTTCACAAGATCTTCCAGCTTGCTGATCGCCTCGAATGCAGACGATGCCTTCTCCAGTTGCAAACTTGAGTAGTTGATGGTAAGAGGAGGAGATGGCATTGATCTGATGGAGGAATGGTCGCCCAAGAATGGCGTTATAGCTAGACATTCCTTCGACGATTGCAAACCTCACCGAGACTCGAGTCTCTCGGCTAAGGTCGATGGTAAATCTGGATTCGCCCACTGTGATGCTTTGTTCACCATTGAAGCCGGTGATCACAGTCGGGACGACGTCGAGGCTTTGATACTTATGTCCCAGACGTTTGAAACAGTCTGAGAACATAATGTCAATGGAGCTTCCAGTGTCTATGAGGATTCGATTGACGGTGCTTCCGTCGATGATGAGTTTCAAGACCAGGGGGTCTCGATGGGGAGTGTGAACTCCTTGAAGATCGGTGTCGTTGAAGACTATGGATGGCCAAGCCAGACCTTCGATGGGCTTCTCGATCCAGGTATCTTCTTTGTTTGCAGTAGATCGAACATGGAAGATGCGTCGAACCTGTCGATCGACTTCCTTCCCGGTCAAAGCTTGATTGTGCAAGGTTCCATGAATGCCAAAGACATTGGCATTCACAGAAATTGGTTGCCGGTTGGAAGAGATTTGATGTATCCAACACACTTCTTTCCCCTTGGCAGAGGTTCGACGTTGATCGTGCCCATTGTTGACGAATTCTTGAAGGTGGCCTTCTCGTAGTAAGTCTTCAAGATGGAATTTCAGCCGAAAACACCGATCGATGGAATGGCCGTGACTTCGATGGAATTCACAGTAGACTGTTTTGTCTGCTGTGAATTTGGAATTTGGTTGAAGAGGATTGGGCCTCCGAAGATACTCGTCGTGTTGAATACGGTCGAGTATCTGCTCGACTGGCATGTTCCACTCGGTGAAAGTGGTCTTCGTTGGAGATCGACGCCCATCATTCTTTGATCTTTTGTTGGCCGGAGGGGCTGCTGCTTCAGTGTTGTGAGCCTTTGCAGCATATTTAGGTGCTTCTTTTTCAGCAGGCCTTCTCTTAGTTTCTCGCCCTTTTCGAGCGACTTGATCGTCTTCCACCTCAATCTCCCTCTGAATTCGATCGAACATAGCTCCCAGAGAAGGAGGGGGATTGCGGATGAAGTCGTTGTAGATGTGTAGATCGAAGCGGAGAGCGTTCTGGAAAGCCAACATGATGGCTTCATCATCCAGATGCCTTCCAGAGAGAGCAGCATGCTCGTTGCGAAACCTCCTCGTGAAGCTGCGGAGAGTCTCATCTGCACCCATCCTTAGTCGATATAGAGAGTCGAGCTTCTTCTCGGGTTTCAGGTTGAGCTGGTAATGCTGCACAAAGAGGTTAGCCAAAACACCGAACTGGGTAATGGACCCAGCTCGGAGATTGTGATACCAGTCGAGTGAAGGCTCGTCGAGACTTCCCGCGAAGGTGCGGCAGAGCACGTTGTTTTCCTCTTCGTGTGGCGTTAGAGCTTGCTTGAAGGCAAGTATATGGAGGCTTGGATCTCCTCGGACGCAGTTGAATTTGGGGAGGGTAGGAGTTCTCCATCCTCTTGGAAATGCTGATTCGAAGAGGCTTCGATGAAGTGGCCCGGCAGAAGAGTAGCCATCCCTACGACCATGTCCTCGACCTAGAGGTGGGTCAAGAGGCAAGATCGCAAGGTCTTGCTCTGGTATTGAAGTGTTTGCCGGTCGAAGTCGATGTCGAAGGTCCGATCCAAGTCCACGTTGGAGTGGAATGGAAGGGGAGATTCTACTCTTTGAAGGAGCGCCTTTCATTTGGTGCTTCCTTGGCAGGTTGAGCTTCGATGGTGCTCTTTTGTCGCAGTTACGACCAGATGAAGATTGGGAGGACTCGTCTTCAAGACGATCCCAGACACTCTGCTTCCAAGGAGCAGCAGAGGGAGTTGGGTCGCGTCGAATCCTCTCGAGAGCATCAGTGCCCATTGACCTCCATTGTTCGGAGTAAATTGAATGTCGAGGAGGATCAACCCTCTCACCTGCGGAGGGGATCGGAATAGCAATTCCAGCTTCGGAAGCTGCCTTCTTCAGAGCATCCCTCTCAGCAGTGAGGGTGGCGTTTTGCTTCGCCAATTGGAGTAGTTGGAAATCGATTGCAGAGATTTGGTAAGTCGATGGAGGATCTTCAGCAGGAGCAGGGACAGTCTGCCCAATTGATTGATGAGGATGAGGGGCGATCGGTCGATCGACTGATCTCCCGCTTCCTGAATGAATCCCCATCTCGGGGACAGCAAGGGGCTGCCCGAAATTGAGCCTTTGACTCATTGAACGAGTCTCAGGACGAGGTTGATGTTGAGTGTTACTTCCTTCTGGTTGGCCCTGGTGTTTGGTTCTCGCCATTCAGAGTGCGAAGGGTACAACGAGATTGCCGACGTCCGATCAGTTGTCTGATCAGGGGGCGAGGAAGTTTGGCTATTGATCTGGTAGTCGAAGTAAAGAGAGAACACAGCTTCTCGCTCGGATCCCACAGACGGCGCCAAACTGTGGGGGAAAATCTTCGTGCCGACCCGAAGATTCTCGCAGCACCAGTCAATTGGAGTCGAAGTTGATGCTGAAGATCGTTGATCGATCTGTTGATTGAAGTCGAAGCTTTTTGATATGCAAACAGAGGAATGCAATCAGAGAAATTGTGACACGAGATGTGATCTCGGAGTTCAGCCGAAGCCTACGTCTCCGTGCTATAGGGAGCAACCCGAATTCACTAACACTTATGTTGAAGTGATCTCGACAGGCCGAGTATCACTGTAAACACTGATCTTTCTGAAAGAAGATCAAAGGGAGATGGTAGATCGGAAGTTTGAAATCCCAGAGCTCTGGTTCTGAAAGTCAGATCTCAGAGTGGAAATCAGATTTTTGGATCGGATCCTTTTTATATTCGAAGGCTCTGCTATTTATAGGCATTCCGGGTGGCGAATGGCGGTTTCTGCTGCAGTATCTGGGGATCCTCCAGGTAAAGTTGCGGGCCCTGCGGTTGTCTTCGGGGGTCCACCAGGCAGGGCTGGTGGGTCCCGCTGTAGTCCTCGTGGGCCCACCAGGCAGGGCCGGTGGGTCCCGCTGTAGCCCTCGTGGGCTCACCAGGCAGGGCCGGTGGGTCCCGTGGTAGTCTTCGTGGGGCCACCAGGCAGGGCTGGTGGGTCCCGCTGTAGTCCTCGTGGGCCCACCAGGTAGGGCCGGTGGGTCCCGCTGTAGCCCTCGTGGGCCCACCAGGTAGGGCCGGTGGGTCCCGTTGTAGCCCTCGTGGGCCCACCAGGCAGGGCCGGTGGGTCCCGCTGTAGTCCTCGTGGGCCCACCAGGCAGGGCCGGTGGGTCCCGTGGTAGATTTATGCCAAAATTTGCACCCACACGAATGACTTAGAATGGATCATACGAATGAATTAGAATGGATCGTACGAATGAATTAGAATGGATCGTACGAATTAGAATGGATCATATGAATGAATTAGAATGGATACATTCTTGTGAATGTCATCGTACGATCCATTCTAATTCATTCGTACGATCCATTCTAATTCATTCGTATGATCCATTCTAATTCATTCGTACGATCCATTCAAATTCATTCGTATGATCCATTCTAATTCATTCGTACGATCCATTCTAATTCATTCGTATGATCCATTCTAATTCATTCGTACGAATGTATCCATTCTAATTCATTCGTACAATACATTCTATTTCATTCAGACGATCCATTCTAATTCTTTCGCACGAATGTATCCTTTCTAATTCATTCATACGATCCATTCTAATTCATTCGTATGATCCCTTCTAATTCATTCGCACGATTGTATCTTATTATAATTCATTCGTGCAAACTATTCTAATTCATTCGTACGATCTATTCTGATTCTTTCGTACGATCCATTCTAATTCATTCATACGATCCATTCTTATTCATTCGTACGTACGAATGAATTAGAATGGACCGTATGAGTGAATCAGAATGGATCGCACAAATGAATTAGAATGGATCGTTGGAATGAATTAGAATGGATCATACGAATAAATTAGAATGGATCGTACGAATGTATTAGAATGGATCGTACGAAGTATTAGAATGGATCGTGCGAATGAATTAGAATGGATCGTACGAATGAATTAGAATGGATTGTATTAATATATTAGAATGGATCGTACGAATAAATTAGATTGGATCGTACGAATGAATTAGACTGGATAGTACGATCCATTCTAATTCATTCATACGATCCATTCTAATTCATTTGTACGATCCATTCTAATTCATTCATACGATCCATTCTAATTCATTCATACGATCCATTCTAATTTATTTGCACGAATGCATCCATTCTAATTCATTCGTACAATCCATTCTAATTCATTCGTCTGATCCATTCTAATTCATTCGTACGATCCATTCTAATTAATTCGCACGAATGTATCCATTCTAATTCATTCGTAAAATCTATTCTAGTTCATTCGTACGATCCATTCTAGGTTATTCATACAATTCATTCTAATTCATTCATACGATCCATTCTAAATCATTCGCACGAATGTATCCATTCTAGTTCATTTGTACGATCCATTCTAATTCATTTGTACGATCCATTCTAATTCATTCGTACGATCCATTCTAATTCATTCGTACGATCCATTCTGATTCATTCTAATTCATTCGAATAATCAGAATAGATCGTACGAATGAATTAGAATGAACGAATGAATTAGAATGGATGGTATGAATGAATTAAAATGGATCTTACGAACAAATTAGAATGGATACATTCGTGCGAATGAATTAGAATCGATCGTACAAATGAATTTGATTGGATCATACGAATGAATTAGAATGAATCGTACGAATGAATTAGAATGGATACATTCATGGGAATGAATTAGAAAGGATCATACGAATGAATTAGAATAGATCGAATGAATGAATTAGAATGGATCGTACAAATAAATTAGAATGGATACATTCGTGCGAATGAATTAGAATGGATCGTACGAATGAATTAGAATGGATTATTCGAATGAATTAGAATGGATATATTTGTGAGAATGAATTAGAATGGATCGTACGAATGAATTAGAATGGATCGCACGAATGAATTAGAATGGTTCATACGAATGAATTAGAATGGATACATTCATGCGAATGAATTAGAATGGATAGTATGAATGAATTAGAATGGATCTTACGAATGAATTTGAATGGATCGTACGAATGAATTAGAATGGATCGTACAATCCATTCTAATTCATTCGTACGAATGTATCCATTCTAATTCATTCGTACGATCCATTCTACTTCATTCGCTTGAATGTATCCATTCTAATTCATTCGTACGACCTATTCAATTGTATGATCCATTCTAATTAATTCGTATGAGCCATTCTAATTCATTCGTACGATCTATTCTAATTCATTCGAATGATCCATTCTGACTCATTCGTACGATCCATTCTAATTTATTCGTACGATCCTTTCTAATTCATTCGTATGAATGCATCCATTCTAATTCATTCGTACGATCCATTCTAATTCATTCGTATAATCCATTCTAATTCATTGATATGATCCATTCAAATTCATTCGTACTATCCATTCTAATTCATTCGTACAAATATATCCATTCTAATTCATTCGTACGATCTATTCTAATTCATTCGTACGATCCATTCTAATTCATTTGTACGGTCTATTCTAATTCATTCGCACGAAGGTATTCATTCTAATTCATTCGTATGATCCATTCTAATTCATTCATACGAATCAATCTAATTAATTCGTACGATCCATTCTAATTCATTCGTACGATCCATTCTAAATCATTTGTACGAATGTATCCATTCTAATTTATTCGTACGATCGATTCTAATTCATTCGTACGATTCTAATTCATTCGTACGATCCATTCTAATTTATTCGTACGATCCATTCTAATTTATTCGCACAAATGTATCCATTCTAACTCATTCGTACGATCCATTCGAATTCATTCATACGATCCATTCTAATTCAATCGTACGGTCCATTCTAATTCATTCATATGATCCATTCTAATTCAATCATACGGTCCATTCTAATTCATTCATATGATCCATTCTAATTCATTCGCACGAATGTATCCATTCTAATTCATTCGTATGATCCATTCTAATTCATTCGTCCATTCAAATTCATTCGTACGATCCATTCTAATTCATTTGTACGATCGTTTCTAATTCATTCATCTATTCTGATTTATTCATACAATCCATTCTAATTCATTCACTCGAATGTATCCATTCTAATTCATTCGTACGATCCTTTCTAATTCATTCGTACAATCTATTCTAATTCATTCACATGAACTATTCTAATTCATTCGTACGATCCATTCTAATTCATTCGTACGAATGTATCCATTCTAATTTATTCGTACGATCAATTCTAATTCATTCGTACGATTCTAATTCATTCGTACGATCCATTCTAATTTATTCGTACGATCCATTCTAATTTATTCGCACAAATGTATCCATTCTAACTCATTCGTACGATCCATTCGAATTCATTCATACGATCCATTCTAATTCAATCGTACGGTCCATTCTAGTTCATTCATATGATCTATTCTAATTCATTCGCACGAATGTATCCATTCTAATTCATTCGTATGATCCATTCTAATTCATTAGTCCATTCTAATTTATTCGGACGATCCATTCTAATTCATTTGTACGATCGTTTCTAATTCATTCATCTATTCTGATTCATTCGTACAATCCATTCTAATTCATTCGCTCGAATATATCCATTCTAATTCATTCTTACGATCCTTTCTAATTCATTCGTATAATCTATTCTAATTCTTTCATAGGAACTATTCTAATTCATTCGTATGATCCATTCTAATTCATTCGCACGAATGTATCTATTCTAATTCATTCGTATGATCCATTCTAATTCATTCGTACGATCCATTCTAATTCATTCGTCCATTCTAATTCATTCATACGATTCATTCTAATTCATTCGAATGAATTAGAATAAATTAAAATGGATCATACGAATGAATTAGAATGGATTGTACGAATGATTTAGAATGGATCGTACGAATGAACTAGAATGGATACATTCGTGCGAATGAATAAGAATGGTTTGTATGAATGAATTAGAATGGATTGTATGAATGAACTAGAATAGATCATACGAATGAATTAGAATAGATCTTACGAATGAATTAGAATGGATACATTCGTACGAATTAATTAGAATGGATCGTACGAATGAATTAGAACGGATAGTACGAATGAATTAGAATGGATCGAACGATCCATTCTAATTCATTCGTACGAACAAATATAGCCATTCTAATTCATTCATACGATCCATTCTAATTCATTCGTACGAATGGATCATACGAATGAATTAGAATGGATTATAAGAATGAATTAGAATGGATCTTACGAATAAATTAGAATGGATGCATTCCTGCAAATAAATTAGAATGGATCGTATGAATGAATCAGAATGAATCGTATGAATTAGAATGGATCGTATGAATGAATCAGAATGAATCGTATGAATTAGAATGGATCGTACAAATTAGAATGGATCGTACGAATGAATCGTATGAATTAGAATGGATCGTACGAATGAATTAGAATAGATCGTACGAATGAATTATAATGGATACATTGGTGCGAATGAATTTGAGTGGATCGTAAGAATGAATTAGAATGGATCGTACGAATGAATTAGAATTTATTGTACGAATGAATTAGAATGGATCTATTCTAATTCATTCACACGAATGTATCCATTCGTATGAACAAATTAGAATGGATACATTCGTGTGAATGAATTGGAATGGATCGTACTAATAAATTAGAATGTGTCGTAAGAATGAATTAGAATGGATCATACGAATGTATTAGAATGGATCGTACGAATGAATTTGAATGGATCGTACGAATGAATTAGAATGAATCCATTCTAATTCATTCGCACGATCCATTATTATTCGTTCGCACGATCCATTCTAATTCATTCGTTTGATCCATTCTAATTCATTCGCACGATCTATTCTAATTCATTCGAATGATTTATTCAAATTCATTCGCACGAATGTATCCATTCTAATTCATTCGTACGATCTATTCTAATTCATTCGTAAGATCCATTCTTATTCATTCGTACGATCCATTCTAATTCATTCGCATGAATGTAACCATTCTAATTCATTTGTACGATCCATTCTACTTTATTCGTATGATCCATTCTAATTTATTCGTATGATCCATTCTAATCCATTCGCATGAATGTATCCATTCTAATTCATTCGTACGATCCATTCTAATTCAATCGAACCATTCTAATTCACTCGTACGATCCATTCTAATTCATTCGAACGATCCATTATCCATTCTAATTCATTCGTACGATCCATTCTAATTCACTCGTACAATCCATTCCAATTCATTCGTACGATCCATTCTAATTCATTCGCACGAATGTATCCATTCTAATTCATTCATACGATCCATTCTAATTTATTCGCACGAATGTATCCATTCTTATTCATTCGTACGATCCATTCTAATTCATTCGTACGACCCATTCTAATTCTTTCACACAAATGTATCCATTCTAATTCATTCGTACGATCCATTCTAATTCATTCGTTTGATGCACTTTAATTGATTCGTACGATCCATTCTAATTCATTCGCACGAATGTATCCATTCTAATTCATTCGTACAATCCATTCTAATTCATTCGTACGATTAATTCTAATTCATTCGCATGAATGTATCCATTCTAATTCATTCTACGATCCATTTTAATTCATTCGTATGATCCATTTTAATTCATTCGTATGATTCATCCTAATTCATTCGCACAAATATATCTATTCTAATTTATTCATACGATCCATTCTAATTCATTCATACGATCCATTCTAATTCATTCGCATGAATGTATCCATTCTAATTCATTCGCACGATCCATTCTAATTCATTCGTACGATCCATTCTAATTAATTCGTGTGATCAATTCTAATTTATTCGTACAATCCAATCTAATTCATTCGTACAATCCATTTTAATTCATTCGCACGAATATATCCATTCTAATTCATTCATACGATCCATTCGAATTCATTCGTACGATCGATTTTAATTCATTCTGACGATCCATTCTAATTCATTAGTACGATCCATTCTAATTCATTCGCACGAATGTATCCATTCTAATTCATTTGTACGATCCATTCTAATTCATTCGTATGATCCATTATAATTCATTCGCACGAATGAGTCCATTCTAATTTATTCATACGATCCATTCTAATTCATTCGCACGAATGTATCCATTTTAATTAATTCGTACGATCAATTCTAATTCATTCGTACGATTGAATGTAGCCATTCTTATTCATTTGTAAGAGCCATTCTAATTCATTAGTACGAACAAATGTAGCCAATCTAATTCATTCATACGATCCATTCTAATTCAATCGCACGAAGGAATTAGAATGGATATATTCGCACGAATGTAGCCATTCTAATTCATTCGCACGTATGAATTAGAATGGATACATTCGTATGAATGAATTAGAATGGATCGTATGAATGAATTAGAATGGATCATGCGAATGAATTAGAATGGATTTTACGAATGAATTAGAATAGATCGTACGAATGAATAAGAATGGATCGTACGAATGAATTAAAATGGATCGTACGAATGAATTAGAATGGATACATTTGCACGAATGAATTAGAATGGATCGTACGAATGAACTAGAATGGATCGTGCGAATGACTTCGAATGGACCATACGAATGAATTAGAATGGACCGTACCTATTAATTAGTGTGGATCCTACGAATGAATTAAAATGGATACATTCGTACGAATAAATTAGAATGGATTGTATGAATGAATTAGAATGGATCGTACGAATGAATTAGAATGGATACATTCGTGCGAATGAATTATAATGGATCGTACGAATGAATTAGAATGGATCGTATGAATGAATTAGAATGGATACATTCATGCGAATGAATTAGAAAGGATCGTACGAATGAATTAGAATGGATCGTATGAATGAATTAGAATGGATCGTATGAATGAATTAGAATGGATACATTAGTACAAATGAATTAGAATGGATCATACGAAAAAATTAGAATGGATCGTACGAATGAATTAGAATGGATACATTCGTGCGAATAAATAAAAATGGATCGTATGAATGAATTAGAATGGATACATTCGTGCAAATGAGTTAGAATGGATCGTATGAATGAATTAGAATGGATCATACGAATGAACTAGAATGGATCATACGAAGGAATTAGAATAGATACATTCATGTGAATAAATTAAAATGGATCGTACGAATGAATTAGAATGGATACATTCGTGCGATTGAATCAGAAAGGATCGTACGAATGAATTAGAATGGATCGTACGAATGAATTAGAATGGATCGTATGAATGAATTAGAATGGATATATTCGTGCGAATGAATTCGAATGGATTGTGCTAATGAATTAGAATGGATCGTACGAATGAATTAAAATGGATCGTACGAATGAATTAGAATAGATCATACGAATGAATTAGAATGGATACATTCATGCGAATGAATTAGAGTAGATCGTACGAATGAATTAGAATGGATCGTATGAATGAATTAGAATTGATACATTCGTGTGAATAAATTGGAATCGATCATATGAATGATTTAAAATAGATCATACGAATGAATTAAAATGGATCGTACGAATGAATTAGAATGGATATATTCGTGTGAATGAATTAGAATTTATCGTACGAATAAATTAGAATGGATACATTCGTGCGAATGAATTAGAATTGATCGTACGAATGAATTAGAATGGATCTTACGAATAAATTAGAATGGATACATTTGTGTGAATGAGTTAGAATGGATCGTACGAATGAATTAGAATGGATCATACGAATGAATTCGAATAGATCGTACGAATGAATTAGAATGGATACATACGTGCGAATGAATTAGAATGGATCGTAGGAATGAATTAGAATGGATTGTACGAATGGATTAGAATGGATCGTACGAATGAATTAGAATGGATGCATTTGTGCCAATGAATTAGAATGGATCGTACAAATGAATTAGAATGGATTGTACAAATGAATTCGAATTGATACATTCATGCGAATGAACTAGAATGGATTGCACGAATGAATTAGAATGGATACATTCGTGTGAATGAATTAGAATGGATCATACTAATGAATTAGAATGGATCGTACGAATGAATTAGAATGGATACATTATACGATCCATTCTAAATCATTCGTATGATCTATTCTAATTCATTCGTACGATCCATTCTGATTCATTCGTACGATTCGAACGAATGTATCCATTCTAATTCATTCATAGGATCTATTCTAATTCATTCGCACGATCCATTCTAACTCATTCGTACGATCCATTCTAATTTATTCGCACGAATGTATCCATTCTAATTCATTTGTACGATCCATTCTAATCCATTCGTACAATCCATTCTAATTCATTCCTATAATCCATTCTAATTTATTCGCACGAATGTATCCATTCTAATTCATTCATTCGATCTATTCTAATTCATTCTTATGATCCATTCTAATTCATTCGTACGATCCATCCTAACTCATTCACACGAATGTATCCATTCTAATTCTTTCGTACGATCCATTATAATTCATTTGTACGATCAATTCTAATTCATTCACACGAACGTATCAATTCTAATTCATTCGTATGATCCATTCTAATTCATTCATACGATCCATTCTAATTCATTCGAAGAATCCATTCTAATTTATTCGCACGAATGTATCCATTCTAATTCATTCGTACGATCCATTCTAATTCATTCGCACGAATGTATCCATTCTAATTCATTCGTACGATCCATTGTAATTTATTCGTACGATCCACTCAAATTCATACGCACGAATGTATCTATTCTAATTCATTCGTACGATCCATTCAAATTCATTCGCACGAATGTATCCATTCTAATTCATTCGTACGATCCATTCTAATTCATTCGTATGATCCAATCTAATTCATTCGCACGAATGTATCCATTCAAATTCATTCGTACGATCCATTCTATTTCATTCGTATGATCCATTCTAATTCATTCGTACGATCCATTCTAATTCATTTGTACGATCCATTCTAATTCATTCGTATGATTCATTCTAATTCATTCGTAAGAATGTATCCATTCAATTAGAATGGATCATACGAATGAATTAGAATGGATCGTACGAATGAATTAGAATGGATACATTCGTGCGAATGAATTAGAATGGATACATTCGTGCAAATAAATTAGAATGGGTCGTACGAATGAATTAGAATGGACCGTACGAATGAATTAGAATGGATACATTCGTACGAATGAATTCGAATGGATCGTATGAATGAATTAGAAAGGATCGTACGAATGAATTAGAATGGATCGTACGAATGAATTAGAATGGACCCTACGAATGAATTAGAATGGATACATTCGTACGGATGAATTAGATTGGATCGTACGAATGAATTAGAATGGATCTTACGAATGAATTAGAATGGATACATTCGTGCAAATGAATTAGAATGGATCGTACGAATGAATTAAAATGGATACATTTGTGCGAATGAACTAGAAAGGATCGTATGAATGAATTAGAAAGGCTAATACTAATGAATTATAATGGATCGTACGAACGAATTAAAATGGATCGTACGAATAAATTAGAATGGATACATTAACGTGAATGAATTAGAATGGATCATACGAATAAATTAGAATGGATCGTACGAATGAATTAGAATGGATCGTACGAATGAATTAGAATGGATACATTCGTGCGAATGAATTAGAATGGATCATACGAATGAATTAGAATGGATGGTACGAATGAATTAGAATGAATCTTACGAATGAATTAGAATAGATCCTACGAATGAATTAGAATGGATCGTACGATCGATTTTAATTCATTCGTACGATCCATTCTAATTAATTTGTACGATCCATTCAAATTTATTCGTATGATCCATTCTAATTCATTCGCATGAATGAATTAGAATGGATCGTGCAAATGAATTAGAATGGATCGTACAAATGATTTAGAATGGATACATTCGTGCGAATGAAATAGAATGGATAGTACAAAAGAATTAGAATGGGTCGTATGAATGAATTAGAATAGCTCGTTCGAATGAATTAGAATGGATCGTATTAATAAATTAAAATAGCTGATACGAATGAATTAGAATAGCTCGTATGAATGAATTAGAATGGATCGTACGAATGAATTAGAATGGATATATTTGTGCGAATGAATTAAAATGGAGCGTACGAATGAATTTGAATGGATCGTACGAATGAATTAGAATGGATCGTACGAATGAATCAGAATGGATACATTCATGTGAATGAATTAGAATGGATCATACGAATGAATTAGAATGGATCGTATGAATGAATTAGAATGGATTGTTCAAATGAATTAAAATGGATCGTACGAATGAATTAGAATGGATCGTACGAATGAATTAGAATGGATATATTCGTGCGAATGAATTAGAAAGGTTACATTCGTGCGAATGAATTAGAATGGATCGTACGAATGAATTAGAATGGATACATTTGTGCAAATGATTTAGAATGGATCGTACGAATGTATTAGAATGGATCGTACGAATGAATTAGAATGGATACATTCGTGCGAAGGAATTAGAAAGGATCGTACAAATAAAATAGAATAGCTCGTACGAATGAACTAGAATGGATCGTACGAATAAATTAGAATGAATACATTAGTGTGAATGAATTAGAATGGATCGTACGAATGAATTAGAATGGATCGTACGAATGAATTAGAATGGATACATTCGTGCGAATGAATTAGAATGGATTGAACGAACAAATTTGAATGGATCGTACGAATGAATTAGAATGGATACATTCGTGCGAATGAATTAGAATGGATCTTACGAATGAATTAGAATGGATCCTACGAATGAATTATAATGGATCGTGTGAATGAATTTGAATGGATCATACGAATGAATTAGATGGATCGTAAGAATGAATCAGAATAGATACATTTGTGCGAATGAATTAGAATGGATCATACGAATGAATTAGAATGGGTTGTACGAATGAATTAGAATAGAGTGTTTGAATGAATTAGAATGAATCGTATGAATGAATTAGAATGGATCGTACGAATGAATTAGAATGGATACATTCGTGCAAATAAATTAGAATGGATCCATTTATGCGAAAGAATTAGAATGGATCGTACGAATGAATTAGAATGGATCGCATGAATGAATTTGAATGAATACATTAGTATGAATGAATTAGAATGGATCTTACGAATGAATTAGAATGAATTAGAATGGATCCATTAAAATTCATTCGCACGAATGAATTAGAATGGATCATATGAATGAATTAGAATGGATCGTACGAATGAATTAGAATGGATACATTCGTGCGAATGAATTAGAATGATCGTACGAATGAAGTAAAATGGATCGTACGAAAGAATTAGAATGGATTGTATGAATGAATTAGAATGGATTGTATGAATGAATTAGAATGGATCATACGAACGAATTAGAATGGATCGTACGAATGTATTAGAAGGATCGTACGAATGAATTAGAATGGATACATTCGTGCGAATGAATTAGAATGGATCGTACGAATGAAATAGAATGGATACATTCGTGCGAATGAATTAGAATGGATCTTAAGAATGAATTAGATTGGATCCTAAGAATGAATTATAATGGTTCGACGAATAAATTTGAATGGATCGTACGAATGAATTAGATCATATGATCCATTCTAATCATACGTACGATCCATTCTAATTCATTCGTACGATCCATTCAAATTCATTAGTATGATCCATTCTAATTCATTCGCATGAATGAATTAGAATGGATCGTGCGAATGATTTAGAATGGATCGTACGAATGAAATAGAATAGATATATTCGTGCGAATGAATTAGAATAGATAGTACGAATGAATTAGGATGGGTCGTACGAATGAATTAGAATAGCTCGTACGAATAAATTAGAATGGATCGTATGAATGAATTAGAATAGCTCGTACGAATGAATTAGAATAGTTCATACGAATGAATTAGAATGGATCGTACGAATGAATTAGAATAGATACACTCGTGCGAATGAAATAGAATGGATCGTACGAATGAATTAGAATGGATACATTCGTGCGAATAAATTAGAATGGATCGTACGAATGAATTTGAATGGATCGTACGAATGAATTAGAATGGATCGTACGAATAAATTAGAATGGATACATTCGTGCGAATGAATTAGAATGGATACATTCGTGCGAACGAATTAGAATGGATACATTCGTGCGAATGAATTAGAATGGATCATACGAATTAATTAAAATGGATACATTCGTGCGAATGAATTTGAATGGATCGTACGAATGAATTAGAATGGAATGTACGAATGAACTAGAATGGATCGTATGAATGAATTAGAAAGGATACATTCGTTTGAATGAATTAGAATGGATCGTACAAATGAATTAGAATGGATACATTCGCACGAATGAATTAGAATGGATAAATTCGTGCGAATGAATTGGAATGGATCGTACGACTGAATAAGAATTGATACATTCGTGTGAATAAATTTAAAGGATATATTCGTGCGAATGAATTAGAATGGATCATACGAATGAATTATAATGGCTCCTACAAATGATTAGAATATACTATAATGAATTAGTATGATCCATTCTAATTCATTCGCACGATCAATTCTAATTCCTTCGTATGATCCATTCAAATTCATTTGCATGATCCATTCTAATTCATTCGTACGATCCATTCATATTCATTCACACGATCCATTCTAATTCATTCGCAGGATCCATTCAAATTCATTCGCACGATCCATTCTTATTTATTTATACGATCTATTGAAATTCATTCGTATGATCCGTTCAAATTCATTCACATGATCCATTCTAATACATTCGTACGATCCATTCAAATTCATTCGCATGATCCATTCTAATTCATTCATACGATCCATTCAAACTCATTCGCACGATCCATTCTAATTCATTCGTACGATCCATTCTAATTCATTCGTACGATCGATCGTACGAATGAATTAGAATAGATTGTATGAATGAATTAGAATGGATACATTCATGCGAATATATTATTTAATTATTTAAAAAAATAATTATTTAAAAAATTCATTATATAATTATCTAATTAAGAAAATTCTAATTTTATAGTTATTTTATATTATTTAGTTATTGAATTAATTTTTTATTTTATTACTTAATAAAATAATTAATTTTTTTAAGTATTTTATTTAATTATTCATAATTTAATAAAATAATTTGTTAATTATTTCATTACATAATAATTTATTTAAATTATTATTTATTTCGCCATTAAATTATTTAATAAATAAATTTATTTAATATATTTCTTTACTAAATAAGATTTTAAATATTTGAATAATTGAATAATTATTTATTTATTTAAAAAAATTATTATTAAAATAATTATTTATATAATTATCTAACTAATGAAATTCTAATTTTATAATTATTTCTATAAATAATTATTTAATAATTAATTGAAATAATAATCTAATAATTTTATTACATTATAATTTAGTTATGTAATTATTAATTAAATTATTTTATAATTTCAAAAAATTGTTAATTAATATAATTTATTCTTTAAATTATAACTTAAATATTTAAAAAATGGATCGTACGAATGAATTAAAATAAATCGTACGAATGAATTAAAATGGATCGTATGAATGAATTAAAATGGATCATATGAATGAATTAGAATAGCGCATACGAAAGAATTAGAATGGTTTGTACGAATGAATTAGAGTGTATCATACAAATGAATTAGAATGGATACATTCGTGCGAATGAATTAGAATAGATCGTACGAATAAAATAGAATGGATCGTATGAATGAATTAATATAGCTTGTATGAATAAATTAGAATGGTTCGTACGAATGAATTAGAATGTATCATATGAATAAATTAGAATAGATATATTCGTGCGAATGAATTAGGATAGATCGTATGAATGAATTAGATTGGATTGTACGAATGAATTAAAAAGGATCATACAAATGAATTAGAATAACCCGTATGAATGAATTAGAATAGCTCGTATGAATGAATTGAATGGTCCGTACGAATGAATTAGAATGGATCATACGAATGAATTAGAATGGATCATACGAATGAATTAGAATGGGTCATACGAATGAATTATAATAGCTCATACAAATGAATTATAATAGCTCGTAAGGATGAATCAGAATGGTCGTCTGAATGAATTAGAATGGATCATACGAATGATTTAGAATGGATACATTCGTGCGAATTAATTCATTAAATAATAAATTATTGATTTAAATAATTCTTTATATTATTATCTAATTAATAAAATTCTTATTTTTAAATTATTTCAATAAATAATTATTAATATTTTATTTAAATAATAAATTCATAATTTTATTACATAATAAATTAAAGAATAATAATATAATAGAATTATTTTGTTAGAATATAATTATAACATAAAGAAGTAATTGAATTATTTAGATATTTTTTAAAATAATTAAATAATTATTTGAATCATTATTCCATAAATTATATTTAATCTAATATTTTTATTATTTACTTATTGAATAATTCAATAATGATTATTAGATTATTTTATTTTTGAATTATTCAATAAGTAAATAATGCAAATATTTAATTAATTATAATTTATGGAATAATGATTCAAATAATATTTTAAATATTTTATAAAATATTTAAATAATTAAATCATTTCTTTATGTTATTAATATTTTTTAATAAAATAATTCAATTTTATCATTATATAATATTTTAATCAAATTATTTAAGTATTTTATTATTGCAATATTTATGTAATAATTTAAAATATAAGATTTATTCATTAATTATATTTTTAAATATTAAAATATTTAATCAATAATTATATAAATAAATTATTATGTAATAAAATTATTAGATCATTATTTAAATAAATTATGAAATAATTATTTATTTAAATAAGTAAAATAATTGAATTTAATTATTTAGATATTGAAATAAAGAATTATTTAAGTAATAATATTTTTCATTAATTAAATAATTAGTCAATTATTAAAATATTTAAAAACTTAATTAGTGTGAAGAGATATAACAAATAGATTATTTACTTAAAAAAATAAATATTATTTAAATATTTTAGTTCATTATGAAATATTAATTTAAAAAAAAAATTATATTTAATTATGAAATTTGAAATAAACAAAAAAACCTTATTTAATTATGAAATATTAATTGAAATAAGTAAAAAAAATTATTACTTAATTAAATAATAAAATAAAATAAAAAATTAATAATTATTTATTTATTATTTCAATATTTAGTTAATTATTTGAATATTTGAATAGTATCATCTCAACGTTATTATGAATATCATTGTAATGTTTGTATATTTTTTTAATATTAGTAATTATTTATTTAATTATAAAATACTTTAAATTATTGAAATACTTTCATAATTAAGTTTTTATCAAAATAATAATTTTATTTAATTATTTAATTTTCTAGTTATTTTATGAAATTTTTTCTTTTATTTATTTATTATTTTATTATATTATTAAATAGTTAAATTATTTAATTATTTAATTATTTCATGGTTTAAAGGATTAAACTAAGAAATAACGATTTAATTATATAATTAATTTATTTTATTACTTATTTATTTAATTAATTGAATTAATTCATTAAATAATAAAATATTGAAATAATAAAATTACTAATTAATTCATCATTTTATTTAATTATTTTATGAAATACTTTATTAATTTAATTATGTATTCAATAATGTAATAAAATAGTATAATAATATAATAAATAATTACTGATTATTTTAAAAAAATTATATTATTTAAAAAAAAAATTATTAGTTATATGTTAAAATAATTATCTAATTATTTAAATAATAAGTAAATAGTTATTGAATTAATTTTTTAATTTATTACTTAATGAAATTCATTATTAAATAATTTATTACTTAATTTTTAAAATTTTTAATTATTTAATTTGTTACATAATAATTTATTTAAATTATTATTTATTTAACTATGAAATTATTTAATAATTAAATTATTTTTTTGCTTAAGTAAATAATCTATTTAATATTTTTATTTACTAATTAAGTTTTTAAATATTAAAAAAATTAACTAATTATTTAATTATCTAAAAAAATTATTATATAAATAATTCTTTATATAATTATCTAAATAATAAAATTCTAATTTTATAATTATTTCAATAAATAATTATTAAATAATTTATTTAAATGATAATATAATAATTTTATTACATAATTTTTTAGGTTTGTCATTATTAATTAAATTATTTTATTATTTGCAAAAATTAAAATTTATTGAAATTAATATTTATTTAACTATGAAATTATTTAATAATTCAATTTTTTTTTTGTTTAAGCAAATATTTTATTTAGATAAATTATTATTTAATATTATTTAGTTAATGAATTAATTTTTTATAATTATTTAATATTATTTAGTTAATAAATTAATTTTTTATTTTATTTCTTAATAAAATAATTAATTTTTTGATATATTTTATTTAATTTTTGATTATTTAATAAAATAATTTTTTAATTATTTCATTACATTATAATTTATTTAAATTATTATTTATTTAATTTTGAAATTATTTAATAATTCCATTTATTTAATATATTTATTTACAAAATAAGTTTTGAAATACTTAAATAATTATTTATTTTTAATTAAAAATTATTATTTAAATAATTCTTTAAATAATTATCTAACTAGTGAAAATCTAATTTTATAATTATTTTAATAAATAATTATTTAATAATTTATTTTAATAATAATATAAGAATTTTATTTCATAATAATTTTGTTATGGAATTATTAATTAAATTATTTTATTATTTTAATAAATTATACTTTATTTTTTAAATTATTACTTAAATATTTAGAAATTATAGGAATGAATTAGAATGGATACATTTGTGCGAATGAATTAGAATAGATCATACGAATGAATTAGAATGGATCGTACGAATAAATTAGAATGGGTCGTACGAATAAATTAGAATAGCTCGTACGAATGAATTAGAATAGCTCGTACGAAAGAATTAGAATGGTTCGTACGAATGAATTAGAATGGATCATACGAATAAATTAAAATAGATACATTCGTGCGAATAAGTTAGAATAAATCGTACGAATGAATTAGAATGGATCGTATGAATGAATTAGAATGGCTCGTATGAATGAATTAGAATATCTCATACGAATGAATTAGAATAGCTCGTACAAATGAATTAGAATGGATCATACGATTGAATTAGAATGGATACATTTATGCGAATGAATTAGAATGGATACATTCGTGCGAATAAATTAGAATAGATCATACGAATGAATTAGAATAGATCGTACGAATGAATTAGAATGGGTCGTAGAATGAATTAGAATAGCTCGTACGAATGAATTAGAATAGCTCGCACGAATGGATTAGAATGGTTCGTACAAATGAATTAGAATGGATCAGACGAATAAATTAGAATGGATATATTCATGCGAATGAATTAGAATAGATCGTACGAATGAATTTGAATGGATCATACGAATGAATTAGAATGGGTCGTACGAATAAATTAGAATAGCTCGTACGAATGAATTAGAATAGCTCGTAAGAATGAATTAGAACGGTTCGTAGAAATGAATTAGAATGGATCATACAAATGAATTAGAATGGATACATTCGTGCGAATAAATTAAAATAGATCGTACGAATGAATTAGAATGGATCATACGAATGAATTAGAATGGGCCGTACGAATGAATTAAAATATCTCGTACGAATGAATTAGAATAGCTCGTATGAATGAATTAGAATGGTTCATACGAATGAATTAGAATGGATCATACGAATGAATTAGAATGGATACATTCGTGCAAATGAATTAGAATAGAATGTACGAATGAATTAGAATGGATCGTACGAATGAATTAGAATGGGTCGTACGAATGAATTGGAATAGCCCATACGAATGAATTAGAATAGTTCATACGAATGAATTAGAATGGATCATACGAATGAATTAGAATGGATACGTTCGTGTGAATGAATTCAAATAGATCGTACGAATGAATTGGAATGGATTGTACGAATGAATTAGAATGGGTCATACGAATGAATTAGAATAGCTCGTACGAATGAATTAGAATAGCTCGTACGAATGAAATAGAATGGTTCATATGAATGAATTAGAATGGATCATACGAATGAATTAAAGTGGATGCGTTCGTGTGAATGAATTAGAATTGATCGTACAAATGAATTAGAATGGATCGTACGAATGAATTAGAATGGGTCGTATGAATGACTTAGAATAGCTCGTACGAATGAATTAGAATGGTTCGTACGAATGAATTAGAATGGATCATACGAATGAATTAGAATGGATACATTCGTGCGACTGAATTAGAATATATAGTATAAATGAATTAGAATGGATCATACGAATAAATTAGAATGGGTCGTACGAATGAATTAGAATAGCTCGTACGAATGTATTAGAATGGTTCGTACGAATGAATTAGAATGGATCATACGAATGAATTAGAATGGATACATTCGTCCGAATGAATTAGAATAGATCGTACGAATGAATTAGAATGGATCGTACGAATGAATTAGAATGGGTCGTACGAATGAATTAGAATAGCTCATACGAATCAATTAGAAAGGATTGTACGAATGAATTATTTAAATGATAATATAATAATTTTATTATATAATAATTTAGTTATGTAATTATTAATCAAATTATTTTATTATTTCAAAAAATTATAATTTATTTAAATTATTATTTATTTTACTATAAAACTATTTAATAATTAAATTATTTTTTCTTTTAAGTAAATAATCCATTTAATATATTTCTTTACCAAATAAGTTTTAAAATATTGAAATAAATGAATAATTATTTATTTATTAAAAAAAATTATTATTTAAATAATTCATTATATTATTATCTAATTAATGAAATTCTAATTTTATAATTATTTTAATAAATAATTACTTAATAATTTATTTAAATAATAATCTAATGATTTTATTACATAATAATTTAAATAATAATGATATAATGGAATTATTTTGTTAGAATATAATAATAACATAAAAAAAAAAATTAAATTATTCAAATATTTAATAAAATAATTAAATAATTATTTGAATCATCATTCTATAAATTATAATTAATGCAATATTTTTATTATTTACTTAATTAATAATTCAATAATGATTATTGAATTATTTCTTAATTGAATTATTTATTATTTAATTATGTTATTAATATTTTTTAATAAAATAATTAAGTTATATCATTATTTTTAAAATTATTCTGTAATAATGATTTAATTAATAATGATATAATTGAATTATTTGATTAAAAAATATTAATAACATAAGAAAATAATGAATATTTCAATAATAAAATAATTCAATAATCATTATTGAATTATTAAATAAGTAAATAATAAAAATATTGGATTAATTATAATTTATATAATAATCATTCAAATAATTATTTAATTATTTTATAAAATATTTTAATAATTTAATAATTTCATTATGTTATTATAATATTCTAACAAAATAATTCTATTATATCATTATTCTTTAAATTATTATGCAATAAAATTATTAGATTATAATTTAAATAAATTATTAAATAATTATTTATTAAAATGAATATAAAATTAGAATTTTATTTATTAGATAATAATATAAAGAATTAGTTAAATTATAATTTTTAAAATAAGTAAATATTTATTATGTTATTTAAATATTTAAAAACTTATTTAGTAAAGAAATATATTAAATGGATTATTTACTTAAATAAAAAAATAATTTAATTATTAAATAATTTTATAGTTAAATAAATAATAATTTAAATAAATTATAATTTTTTAAAATAATAAAATAATTTAATTATTAATTACATAACTAAATTATTATGTAATATAATTATTATATTATTATTTTAATAATTCATTCGTATGATCCATTCTAATTCATTCGTATGAGCTATTCTAATTTAATCGTACAACCCATTCTAATTCATTCGTAAGATCTATTTTAATTCATTAGTACGATCTATTCTAATTCATTCGCACGAATATATCCATTCTAATTCATTCGTATGATCCATTCTAATTCATTCGTATGAACCATTATAATTCTTTCGTACGAGCTATTCTAACTCATTTGTAAGATCAATTCTAATTCATTCGTACGATCCATTCTAATTCATTCATATGATACATTCTAATTCTTTCGCAAGAATGTATCTATTCTAATTCATTCGTATGATCCATTCTAATTCATTCATATGAACTATTCTAATTAATTCGTATGAGCTATTCTAATTCATTCCTACGAGCTATTCTAAGTTATTCGTACAACCCATTCTAATTCATTCGTACGATCTATTCTAATTCATTCGTTTGATCTATTCTAATTCATTCACACGAATGTATCTATTCTAATTCATTCGTATGATCCATTCTAATTTATTCGTACGAACCATTCTAATTCAGTCATATGAGTGCTATTCTAATTCATTCGTATGACCCATTCTAATTCATTCGTATGATCCATTCTAGTTCATTTGTAGGATCCATTCTAATTCATTCGTACGAATGTATCCATTCTAATTTATTCGTATGATCCATTCTAATTCTTTAGTATGAACCATTCTAATTCATTCGTACGAGCCATTCTAATTCATTCGTACTACCCATTCTAATTCATTCGTATGATCTATTCTAATTCATTCACACGAATGCATCCATTCTAAATCATTTGTATGATCCATTTATGTTCATTCGTACGAACCATTCTAATTCATTCATACGAGCTATTCTAATTCATTCGTACATGATATTCTAATTCATTCGTACGACCCATTCTAATTCATTCGTACGATTTATTCTAATTCATTCGTACCATCTATTCTAATTCATTCGCATGAATGTATGTATTCTAATTCATTCGTATGATCTATTCTTATTCATTCGTACGAACCGTTCTAATTCATTCGTACGAGCTATTCTAATTCATTCGTACGACCTATTCTAATTGATTCGTACGATCCATTCTAATTCATTCGTATGATCCATTCTAATTCATTCGTACGAAATATTCTAATTCATTTGTACGAGCTATTCTAATTCATTTGTATAAGCTATTCTATTTCATTCGTATGACCCATTCTAATTCATTCGTATGATCCATTCTAATTCATTTGTACGATCTATTCTAATTCA
Organism: Chamaelirium japonicum; assembly: GCA_947650365.1. Lineage (NCBI taxonomy): Eukaryota > Viridiplantae > Streptophyta > Magnoliopsida > Liliales > Melanthiaceae > Chamaelirium > Chamaelirium japonicum. The sequence continues at coordinate 571,119 of CANTAL010000123.1, forward strand.
TGCGCATGAATGTATCCATTATAATTCATTTGTATGATCCATTCCAATTCATTCATATGATACATTATAATTTATTCATACGATCTATTATAATTCATTCGTACGAATGTATCCATTCTAATTCATTCCTATATTTTATAAAAATTTAATTAATAATTTAAAGAATCAATTATATTAATTAATAATTTTTTGAAATAATAAAATATTTTAATTAATAATTACATAACTAAATTATTATATAATAAAATTCTAAGATTATTATTTAAATAAATTATTAAATAATTATTTATTAAAATAATTATAAAATTAGAATTTCATTAATTAGATAATTATATAAAGAATTATTTAAATAATAAATTTTTTAAATAATGTAATAATTATTTCATTATTTTAATATTTAAAAACTTATATAGTAAAAAAATATTTTTAGTAAATTTAATTATTAAATAAATTAATTATCAAATAAATTATCAAATTATTTTATTAAATTACAAAAAATTAAATAAAATACCTCAAAAAATTAATCATTTTACTAAGTAATAAAATAAAAACTTAATTCAATAACTAAATAATATAAAATAATTATCAAATTCGAATTTCATTAATTACATAATTATATAAAGAATTATTGAAATAATCATTTTTTTAAATAAATAACTAATTATTCAATTACTTATATATTTAAAAACTTATTTAGTTAAGAAACATATTAAATGGATTATTTACTTAAACAAAAAAATAATTTAATTACGAAATAATTTTATAGTTAAATAAATTATAATTTTTTGAAATAATAAAATAATTTAATTAATAATTACATAACTAATTTATTAGGTAATAAAATTATTATATTATCATTTAAATAAATTATTTCATTATTATTTATTAAAATAAATATAAAATTAGAATTTTATTATTTAGATAATTATATAAAGAATTATTTAAATAATAAATTTTTTAAATAATTAGTGAATTTTTTAAATATTTTAAAACTTATTTAGTAAAGAAATATATAAAATAGATTATTTACATAAACAAAAAAATAATTACATTATTAAATAATTTCATTGCTAAATAATTCATAATTTAAATAAATTATAATGTAATTAAATTTATAATAAATTAATAATTTACTTAATAATTCTATAACAAAATTTTTATATAATAAAATAATTAGATAATTATTTAAATAAATTATTATATAATTATTTATTAAAATATTTATTTAAATAATAATTATTTAAAAAATTATTTTATAAATTTATACCTTAAATTATTACCTAAATATTTAAATAATAAAATTATTAAATTATTTGATTAAAATATTATATAACAATAAAATAGAATTAGTTTATTAAAAAATATTAATAACATAAAGAAATAATGAAATTATTTAGATATTTTCTAAATTAATTAAATAATTATTCGAATCATTATTCAATTAATTATAAATATTTAAATATTTTTATTATTTACGTATAGAATAATTCAATAAAGAAATAATTCAATAATCATTATTGAATTATTCAATAAGTAAATAATAAAGATATTGGATTAATTATAATTTATGGAATGATGAGTGAAATAATGATTTAATTATTTTATAAAAAATTAGAATAATTCTAGTAAAATAACTCTATTATATTATTTTATAATATTTTCTCAAAATAAACTTAAGTTTTTTATTTTTCAAAGATTTCAGTAATAATTTAATAAATAAATTATATTAATTAATAATTTTTTGAAATAATCAAATAATTTAATTATCAATTACGTAACTAAATAATTATGTAATAAAATTATTATTAAAATAAGTTATACAATATTTTATTTTAATTATTTTTAGTTTGTTATGAAATTATTTAATAATTAAAATATTTATTTTTTTAAGTAAATCATATATTTTATATATTCCTTCACTTATTAACTTTTTAAATATTTCAATTATTGGCTAATTATTTAATCATTGAAAAAAATTCTTATTTAAATACTTTTTTATTTAATTATCTAAATAATTAAATTATATGATAATCTAATAATTTTGTTATATAATAATTTAGTTACGTAATTATCGATTAAATTTTTTTATTTTTTTCAATAGTTATTAATTAATATAATTTATACTTTAAATTATTATGTAAATATTTAAGTAATAAAATACCTAAATTATTTGATTAAAATACTATATAATTATATAATTGAATGATTTTATTAAAAAATATTAATAACATAAAGAAATCATGAAATTATTTAAATATTTTATAAAAAAATTAAATAAAAATTTGAATCATTATTCCGAAAATTATAATTAATAAATTATTTTCATTATTTACTTATTGAATAATTCAATAATGAAATAAATCAATAAACATTATCAAATTATTACATAAGTAAATAATAAAAATATTGGATTAATTATAAATTATGAAATAATGATTCAAATAATTATTTAATTTTTTTATAAAATATTTCAATAATTTCATTATTTATTTATGTTACTATTATATTCTTATAAATTAATTCCATTATATAATTATATAAAATATAAACAAAATAAATTTAAGTATTTTTTTTCAATATTTATTTACATAAATTATATTAAAAATTAATAATAATTTAAATAATAATTTTTTTTGAATAATAATTTAAATAATAATTTAAATTAATTATAATTTAAATAATAAAATATTTATTTCAATAAATTATATTAAAAATTAAATAATAATTTAAATAATAATTTTTTTTGAAATAAAATAATAATAAATTATTTTAATAATTAAATAATTTCATATTTAAACTAATTATAATTTTATAAAATAATTCAATAATTTAATTAATAATTACAAAACTAAATTATAATGTATTAAAAATATTCTATTATCATTTAAAAAAAAATTTAATAATTATTTATTGAAATAATTATAAATTTAGAATTTTATTATTTAGATAATTATAAAAAGAATTATTAAAATAACAATTTGTTAAAATAATTTAATAATTAGTTAGTTATTTAAATATTTAAAAACTTATTTAAAAAATAAATATATTAAATAGATTATTTACCTAAACAAAAAAATAATTTAATTATTAAATAATTTTATAGTGAAATAAATAATAATTTAAATAAATTATTATGTAATGAAATAATTAAAAAATTATTTATTATGTTATATAAAATAAAATAAAATATATCAAAAAATAAGTTATTTCATTAATTAATAAAATAAAAAATTAATTCAATAACTATTTACCAATTATTTTAATAATTAGTTAATTATTAGAACTTATAAATAACAAAAAAGTTATTTAAATAATAATTTTTTAAAAAAATAATAATCATTATATTATTATATTATTTTATTACTTTATTAAAAAAATAATTAAATTAATAAATTCTTTTATAAAATAATTAAAGAAAAATTATAATTATTATTTCATTAATGGTAATTAATTAAATATTTTACTATTTAAATAATTTATTATTTAATGAATTATTTAAATTAATTTAAAAAATAATAATAATTAAAGAAATAACTAATAAAATAAAATAATTATATATTTAAATCATTATTTCTTTATTTAATATTTTAAACTATTAAATAGTTACATAATTTGATTATTTAATAATATAATAATTAATAAATAAATAAATTAATAAATTACTTTATTATAAATAAATACAATAATAAAATCATAAAATTATTTAATTAATTAATAATAATTTCATAGTTAAGTAAATTATGATTTAAATAATTTATAAGTTTTTTAAATAATAAAATAATTTAGTTAATAATTACAAATCTAAATTATTATATAATAAAAATATTATATTAAACAAATAATTTCATTATTAAATAATTTCACAGTTAAATAAATAATAATTTAAATAAATTATTATTTAATGAAATAATTATTATATTATTTTATGAAATTATAAAAAATTAAATAACATACATCAAAAAATTAATTATTTCATTAAGTAATAAAATAAAAAATTAATTCAATAATTATTTACTCATTATTGAAATAATTAGTTAATTATTTCAATATATAAATAACAAAATAATTATTCAAATAATATAATTTTTTTAAAATAATAAGTAATTAGTTAATATATTATTACATTATTTTATTACTGTATTGAATAAGTAAATAAATTTAAGTAAATTATTTTGTAAAATAATTAAAGGAAAATTATAATAAATATTTCTTTAATGGTAATTAATTAAATATTTTGATTATTTACTTATTGAATAATAAAATAATGAATTAATTAATTATTTTACTATTTCAATAATTTATTATTTAATGAAAAAATTAATTTATTTTCAAAAATAATAATAATTAGAGAAATAACTAATAAAATAAATTAATTATATGCTTAAATCATTATTTCTTTATTTATTATTTTAAAGCATTATATAGTTATATAATTCAATTATTTTGATAATATAGTAATTAATAAATAAATTAAAAAATAAATTTCATTAAATAACTAGATTATTAAATAATTAAAAAAAAAATTATTTGAATAAAAAGATAATTAATAAAATATTTCAATTATTTAAATTATTTCTAATTCATTTGTACAAAGGCAGCCATTCTAATTCTTTTGTATGAACCATTCTAATTCATTTGTACGAATGTAGCCATTCTAATTCATTCGTACAAATAAATGTAGCTATTCTAATTTATTCGTACGAATGAAGCCGTTCTAATTCATTCGTATGAATGAAGCAATTCTAATTCATTCGTACGAGCTTTTCTAATTCATTCATATGAATGTAGCCATTCTAATTCATTTGTATAAATGTAGTCATTCTAATTCATTCATATGAATGTACGAGCTTTTCTAATTCATTCGTATGAATGTAGCCATTCTAATTCATTCATAGGAGCTTTTCCTAATTCATTCGTATGAATGTAGCCATTCTAGTTCATTCATATGATTGTAGCCATTCTAATTCATTCGTACGAATGAATGTAGCCATTCTAATTCATTCGTACGAAAGTAGCCATTCTAATTCATTCGTACAAGACATTCTAATTTATTTGTACGAATTTAGCTATTCAAATTCATTCGTACGAAGGTTGCCACACTAATTCATCCGTACGAGCCCTTCTAATTCTTTCGTACGAATATAGCCATTCTAATTCATTCGTATGAATAAATGTAGCCATTATAATTCATTCCTATAAATTTAGCCATTCTAGTTCATTCGTACGAAGGTAGCCATTCTAAGTCTTTCGTATGAGCCATTTTAATTCATTTGTACGAATGTACCCATTGTAACTCATTCGTGCGAACAAATGTAGCCAATCTAATTCATTCGTACGAAGGTAGCCATTCTAATTCATTCGTACGAGCCAATCTAATACATTCGTACGAATGTAGCTATTCTAATTCATTCATACGAACGAATATAGTCATTGTAATTCATGTTGGAAACAAATCAGAGACGCAACGGAAGCCGGACTCGATCTTAGGATCGATACGGTGTGCGATACATTTTTAAAATTTTCTTAAGAAATAATCATATGCGCAAGATTAAAATGAAATGCAAACGAACCCCTATGGTCATCTATCGAAACACACCATAAATGTTATTCATGCAATTCAATAGATCTTGGGTTTTGTTTATTATACCTCCGTACGGGATTTAGCACCACGATGTTAATCTTCCAAGTTGATGATGACGGAAGTATCCACGTGCGTGAGAGAAACCTCGTTCTTCTTCGGGTACACCCGATCTCGCGAATCGACCCGAATCCTTGCACTCCAATCTCTGAGTGCTTCGGAGTGCAAGCTTTCTCTTCTTCTTTATCACACACACTCTATGAGGAGAAGAAGATGAGATGAAGATTCTGGCAAGATGCTAAAGGAGCTCAATCATACTTTTATTGCCCTCTTGCCGAAGCGGATTAATGCTAATCAGCTTAAAGACTTCAGGCCTATTGGCTTTTGCAATACTATCTACAAGTGTATAGCTAAGATTTTGGCTAATCGGCTGCAGGTGTTCATGGCAGAAATTATTTCCTCCAATCAATCGGCTTTCATTCCAGGCCGTAGTATTACCGACAATATTCTTCTTTCGCATGAGCTAGTGAGAGGATTTGAAGTGAAGCGACGTCCTAAGAGAGCATGCATCAAGATTGATATAGCGAAGGCGTACGACAAAGTTAGTAGGGCTTATATCCTGCATGCTTTTCATTGTCTTGGTTTTTCCAGGAAATGGATTGGGTGGATTCAAGAGTGCATTTCATCCCCTTCTTTCTCAATTCTATTGAATGGTTCTCCCTGTGGATTCATTAGATCGAACAGAGGTATTCGTCAAGGGGACCCCCTTTCCCCTTATCTTTTCTCTATAGTCATGGAAGGAATTTCCTTAGCTCTGGAGAAAGGGTTGGAGTCTAAGTGCTGGAGGAGTTTCAGAGTTGGGAATGCTCCATGCATCTCCCATCTCATGTTTGCAGATGACCTAATGATATTCTCTTCAGCTTCCAAGCAATCCTTCTCTGGGATTGCTGCTATACTGGAGGAATTTGGGAAGGAGATTGGACTACTTGTAAATTCGGACAAGAGTCTGGTGTATCTGTCTAAGGCTGTTACTAATGGAACGGAGCTTGTTGAGGGCTTGGGCATAGCGATCGGCACACTCCCAGTTAGATACTTAGGACTCCCTCTCTTTCCGGCCAGGAAAAATTTGCGCTTGTTCTACCCATTGATGGAAAAATTTCGAATGAAACTTGCTTCTTGGGAAACCAGTCAATTATCTTTTGGAGGGAGACTTATGTTGATTAAGTCGGTACTTTGTTCTTACTTGTACTATTGGGCAGCAGTATTTGTTATCCCGGTTAGCATTAGAACTATGCTTGAACGATGGATGCGGAAGTTTCAGTGGGGGACCGCTTCAGTGCATGTCAAATGGTCGGAGGTATGTCTTCCATTTAGTGAAGGAGGCTTGGGCATTCAACGTATCTCAGATATTAGTAAGGCTAGTTACTTGAAGCTTGGGTGGACTTTTTTGCATGACAAAGATAATGTATGGTCCAGGTGGATGAGAGACCGCTACTTGGGTATTCACTCGTTTTGGGAGACGAATGCTCCCCAATCTGCTACTACTGTTTCGAGGGGTGTTCTCCAAAGTAGGGAGGATTTGGCTCGTAATATTCAGTATTGTATAGTAGATGGTAGTAGCATTGATCGTTGGCGAGATCCGTGGGTGGATGGGCGGAGCCCGTTGAATATAGTGGGAGAACATTCTGTCCTGGACTCGCAGCTTGGATGGCCTGATCTTAGCTGGTGGATTGTGGATAGAAGATGGAATCTCCCCTTGCCGAATAATAGAGTGATTGCTGATTTTTTTGAGATTGTTCGGGTTATTGACATTAATCAGGAAAAGCCAGCTGATGGTTTGTCGTGGAGTGGTTCTAGGTCTGGATGCTTCTCCCTTAGGGCAGCTTGGGAGTCTATTCGGAATTCAGGGACCACTAAATTTTGGGCTAGACTCATTTGGAATCCATTATCCCCTCCAAACCACAGTTTTTGTGCGTGGAGGGCGGTGCGTAACCGACTAGCTACCATACCATGGATTCAACGCCAAGGAATTCATTTTGTTAAGAGATGTCTTTTCTGTGAAGCAGATGCTGAGGATATAAAGCACTTGTTCTTTCGTTGCTCATGGACATTTGCTTTATGGGAGAATTGCTGTTCTATTATGGGATGGAGTAATGTAGGTGTTGGTAACACTATCAAGAAGGCTTGCAAATTCTTGGGAACCATTCTGAAGGGTCCTCAGCGGTTAGCAGGGCAGGTTCTTCTGACTACAATCGTATTTGTATTATGGGGAGAACGCAATAGCAGACTGTATGATGGTGGTTTTGGATCCTCCTTAGAGATTTTGTCTAACGTGGCGTCTCGGTTTATGGAAATCCTACTCAATTGCTCTAGTGTAGCGGTGCTTTCTATTGTAGAACCTTTAACTCGAGCTTGGTCTCCATTCATCCAGTCGGATTTTACTTGGTCTATGGGAGTGGACCCAGAATCAGATTATCACAAGTTCAGCATAGCCTAATTCCTGCAGCAGTATCCTATTGATTGGTGATTCGAATGTGGTTGGGGTTTGGTGCAGTTTCTGTTTGGGAGTTTTTGGTTGGTGAGACTAGCTTGAAGGTTTACCAGATTTTTTGTAGCATCTGTTGGGAGGTATCAGGTGGTGTAGTTATGGGTTACTTACCTAATATTCTGGAGCAGCAGGTTGGCATCCACTGTTGAAGGCTATTTAGGTTTGTTCAGGGGCTTACAGGCGGGGTTGCCACCCGTGAGAAGAAGAAGGTCCATAGCCACAGGCCATGACCCGGACATGAGTAGTTGTGGAGCGGATTGGGACTTATCAATGTTTGAAGACCTGTTCGCGTAGTTATTTTTCTGGGCCTTTTCAATTCTGGTTGAGTAGTCACGTTGTTGTTTCTTCATTTGCCTAGAGTCGTTAGTTCGAGCCTATAGGGGGTTGCAGTTAGAGGTTGTGGGTTGGGGTGTTGGTGCAGTCTGTTAGAGGTTGTGGGTTGGGGCTTTGGTGCAGCCATCATAATTTCAGCATAGCCTCATTCTGTAGTAGTTTTCTATTGATTGTTTATTTGACTGTGGTTGGGTATTTGGTGCAGTTTTCTGTATGGGAGTTTTGTTAGGTGAGTCTAGTTTGATGGCTTACTAGCTTTATGGAGTAATAGTTGGGAGGTATCAGGTGTTGTTGCTCTGGGATACTTCCAGATATTTTGTAGTAGCCGTTGGCATCCTAGTTTTGGAGGCTAATCAGGATTGCTCAGGTGTCACTGTCATTTGGATACTAGACCAGCTGCTTACTTATTTTTGGGGAAATTTACCTTTGGGGAAACTTACCATTGGGGAAACTTTACCATGGTTTTTTCTTAGGGACCTACAGGCGGGGAACCATAGCCACAGGCAAGACCTAAGCTAGAGAAGATGTGGAGCTTATTGGAACTAATCTATGGTTGAAGATCTGCTCGAGTCGTTTTATGCTGTTGCTACAATTGCCTGGGCCTCTTCATTTTGGATGGAGGGCCCAAGCCCTTCTAGATCCTCGAGTTCGAGCATGGAGGGGGTTGCAGCCATTTAGAGATGATGCTGCTGCTGAGGATGCTGCTGCAAAGGATGTTGCTGACGTAGTGTCAGATACTGTAACAACATAATTGCTATTGCAGTTCCTGATGTTACACTGCCTAAAATGTTGTTACACAAGTAGTTGCTGATGCTGAATTTCAAAAGGCAATTTTCGCAAGTATGCTGTTGCTGCTGATGAGGATGTTGCTGCTGAGGATGTTTCAATGATCTTGGATGCTGCTGCTGAGGATGTTGCTGCTGTAGTGTCTGATACTGTAACACCATAAATTGCTGTTGCAGTTCCTGATGTCACACTGCCTAAAATGCTGTTACACAAGTAGTAGCTGCTGATGAATTTCAAGAGGCATTTTTCGCAAGTAGAGGCTGATGCTGAAAGACCAGATGATGCTCTGCCAGAGCTTGATGTTACGCAAGCTGAGGATGATTCGGAGCGGCAAAAACTGATTGTTACGCAAGCAGAAAGTATAGCTAGCAAGAGGGGAGGGGTTCCGATTGGCATCACTCTCACTAGTGGGAGTGGGGTTGTTTTGCTGGCGGTACTAAATTTACTAGTCGACGGAGCCATCAAGATGGAAGCCCCAGCATTATGGGTGATTGGACTATTTTTTGTTAGACTTGAGTGTTGTGTATCTCCTCTAGGCCGGGGGCTACCATGTCGGTCTGCTCACCGTGCGGATGAGGTAGAGTACTCTTATAGCTGTGGCCTTTGGCCGTGGGGTCTCCTTGCTCATTTAGAGACAAGTCGTGTCCTGTATTTGCCTTTATATTCAGTAATAGATTAGTTTTTTACCCTTCAAAAAAAAAAAAAAAAAAAAGATAAGATGAAGATGATTTTCTCTTCACAACTTAGGTCAAAACCAAAGAGTGAGAGAGATGAGTGCCCAAGAGAGAGAAGGAGGTCAAAAACCAACACAAGGGAGAGGGAGATGAGTCTTTCTCTAAAAATCTGAATAAGGCTCGGTTTTCTTTGCCTAATATGCCTTGAAAACCATGCCCCTCTCTCCCCTTGTCCATATGAACCGTTCCCCCTTCTCTCTCTCTCTCATTAATCCTCAAAAATAAATGCCCACTATTGTATAGTTTCCATATTTGCTTTTGCAATTAAAGGGAATAGATTCAAATCATTTCAAATCTGAATTAAGCCCTTTAAATATGGATTTGATGGCCATGCATATTTTTCCTAATGAGGGGGGCGGTCATTAGGGCATGCAGGACATTTTGAAATGACCAAAATGCCCCCCATGCATCTAGTGGCCATCCACCTCATACCGGAGCATATATGCTCCATCTTAGTGCATGATAAAGTACTCTAACACTTAGGGCACCTCATCCATACCTATTTAACATGCCATAGAGTTATAAATAGTGTTTTTACTATTTACTGGGGTGCCCTCAGTAAAACGTGGGGTGCCCCTATAGTAAAAATCACTAAACACACAGACCGTGCTCTAGTGCGACACGCACACACGGAATGAACTCCTCATGGCATTATGGCAACATTGTATGTCCCTACGCTACTCTGGGGTTGCCCCCTAGTGAACACACTTAGTCCTGTGCAACCACCATGCCCTAGTGCAATGCACTCACGGAACACAGGACGATTAAGGCATTATTTCTTCAACTCGTATTGTGCAGTGAGATAAGGAGCAAGTTATGATCCGTAACGATCGTGGATAAGGTGGAACCTTCAGGGACTAGGATTCATGGCTTCCAATCGGACCCGATCGACATACTATCCAAGTGTCTCTGTCAATCCTCTAGGTCCCGGTTAACCTGCGTGGCCACCCAGAGTGCAACGCAGGCTGCACTCCAATTCTCCCAGACTTACTAAGCTCTCTCGCATACCCTTGCTCTCCGCTTAGTTTGGTAATTAGATGTCCCTTCACTCGGTGCCATATGTCAACTTGAGCGGTGGAGAGCACCGTCAGACTCAAGTGACCATATGACTAGGTTCCTTCTAGGTTGATTAACACATCGTACCTTCGATCATTTTGGCCAAACAACCGGATTTGGTCTAACAGCTCAACTATTAACTACCAGGCCTGGTTTTAGTATGGTGTATGTCAGACCAAGGAATGCACCTCCCAATGGGGATGTGAATAGCCTGCAGGAGTGGCATGTCGATGCAACGCCAGCTCAGCAACCCAGCGCACCGTGGTTTTGGGTCGTGGTTAGATCCCTCACATGTTGGTGAACCAAAGTTACCCAAACTGGTTAGTCCACCGGTCATGGTTCCTTAGGGTTTAGGACCTATTACCCTAAGCAGAAACACGGTTATGTGCACCGGTGTCTGCTCACCGATCTGTGCACCGTGTTGGTTCTGTTCAGCCACAGACACTGTGCTTGGCAATGACCATGGTGGAGAAACCCATGCTCTGTCATTCCAACAACTTAACCTGATAGGGCGACCAACCCTAATCAGAACTGTGAAGAATTTAGGCTAATAGTACTAATCAACTGAGTCTCCCACTCAGATGAACCACTATACAGCCATGGCTCTTTTCAGTTCAATATATAGAACACGTATAATACGCACCAATTAAGCTATTCTAATATAAATATTAACTCATTTATTAATCAACCATGGTTTTTACAAGCCCTAGACCATATCTTACTCAACAATCTCCCACTTGGTCTAGCAAGGAAAAATGGTTCTGACTCCCATAGCTTCTACATGCTGCTCAAACGCCTTTGCAAGAATCACCTTTGTAAAGGGGTCAGCAACATTGTTTGCAGATGCTATCTTGGTCACCGCTACTTGCCCTTCCTTCTGAAACTGCCGAATCAAGTGGAACTTGCGTTCGATATGTTTCCCCTTCTGGTGGTGTCTTGGCTCCTTGGCCTGTGCTACCGCTCCACTATTGTCACAATAAAGGACAATAGGTAACTGAGCCTCTGGTACGCACCCTAAGTCCAATAAGAACTTTTTGAGCCATACCGCCTCTTTTCCAGCCTCGCACGCTGCGACGTACTCAGCTTCAGTGGTGGAGTCTGCGATGCAACCTTGCTTCACACTCCGCCAACTTACTGCTCCTCCTCCTAATATGAAAACATAACCTGAAGTCGATTTTCTAGATTCCACATCTGACATAAAGTCAGCATCCGTGTATCCAATCGGCGTCAAGTCCTGTGAAGTATAGACTAACTCATAATCCCTCGTACGACGAAGGTACTTGAGTATACACTTTACAGCAGACCAGTGTGCTGGACCCGGGTTCGACTGAAACCGACCCATCATATCTACTGCAAAACAGATATCTGGCCTCGTACACTGTATGACATATATTAGACTACCCACTACTGAAGCATAAGGTATCTTCTGCATCTCTGCCTTCTCCTCAGGTGTCTTAAGACATTGATCCTTAGACAATTTCAAGCCATATCTGAATGGCAAGAAACCCTTCTTGGAGTCCTGCATGCTGAATCTGGCCAGTATCTTATCTATATAAGCAGCTTGTGAGAGCGAGAGAATCTTGTTCTGGCGATCTCGAGTTACCTTAATCCCCAGAACATAACTCGCCTCACCTAGGTCTTTCATGTCGAATTGCGAGGATAACCAAACTTTTACCGCAGATAATGCTCCTACGTCATTTCCAATGAGTAGTATATCATATACATAAAGTACTAAATATACCACTATAGTATTATCACTTCTTTTGTACACACAAGGTTCATCCTCATTTTGATCAAATCCGTATGAGCGGATTGTCTGATGAAAATGGATATTCCAACTTCTGGATGCTTGTTTTAGTCCATAGATGGACCTCTGAAGTTTGCAAACCAGATCTTCCTGACCTACTGACTCAAATCCTAGAGGCTACATCATATATATATCTTCCTCCAAATCTCCATTGAGGAAAGCTATCTTGACATCCATCTACCAGATCTCCCAATCATAGTGGGCTGCGATGGATATGAGGATTCGAATAGACTTAAGCATAGCTACCGGTGAGAAGGTCTCGTCATAATCGATCCCTTCTCATTGGGTAAAACCCTTGGCAACTAATCTAGCTTTATAAGTCTCAATGGAACCATCGGGTCCTCTTTCCTTCTTGTACACCCACTTACACCCAATAGGTTTAATATTGGGTGATGGTGCAACAAGTGTCCAGATATTATTTTGGTACATAGATGCAATTTCTGCCTCCATGGCTTTTTGCCAAGCAGAACTGTCAGAAGATTTCATCGCCTCATCATAGCTTAAGGGATCATCCTCCTGAATCTCTGGATCGACTAATAAAGTTTCTCCATAGTATCTTTCAGGAGCTCTGATTTGTCTCCCACTGCGACGAGGTAATGGTGGTACTGAGCGATTCGTTTTTACAGTCTTTGGTATACTAGTTTCAATATTACCTCTTCCCTCTATGTTACCGGATGTGCTACCTCCACCAGTACCCAGTAGCTCTTCCAGAACTATCTTACTAGTTGGCTTGTGGTCCATAATATAGTCCTGCATGCTCTAGGTAGATGGCATTCGTAGAAACGAGTACCTTCTTATCCTCAGGATCATAGAATATACCACCTTTTGTTTCTTTAGGATAGCCTATGAACAGACATACCTTAGACTTAGTCTCCATCTTATCCCTCTTGTCCTTTCGCACATGTGCAGGACATCCCCACATTCTGAAATGCTGTAGTGTAGGCTTTCGCTTTGACCACAGTTCTCTAGGAGTTAGAGGCATTGATTTAGATGGGACATGGTTTAAGATATAAGCTGCTGTTAATAGGGCATATCCCCAAAACGTGGTCGGTAAACTAGCATAACTCATCATACTACGGACCATGTCCAACAAGGTCTGATTCCTTCTCTCAGAAACTCTATTCTATTGTGGTGTACCTGGAGCAGTCAACTGGGATACAATCCTACTGTCTCTAAGATACCCAAGGAACTCGTCCGATAGGTACTCACCTCCTCGATCAGATCGAAGGGCTTTCACATATCTACCAGTCTGCTTTTCAACTTCGGCTCTAAATTCTTTGAACTTGTCAAAGGACTCAGACTTTCGATGCATTAGGTAGATATAGCCATATCTTGAGTAATCATCAGTAAACGTGATGAAGTACTTATGGCCTCCTATCGCCTGGACGCTCATAGGTCCACATATATCAGAATGAACTAACTCTAATATCTCTGTGGCCCTATTCCCTTTGGCTTTAAAAGCTCTCTTGGTCATTTTGCCCTCCAGACAAGACTCACAGGTTGGAAGGATCTCCGAGGTATCTGTTTCCAGAAGCCTTGCCTTGACCAACCTATGAATTCTATCTGAGGCAATATGCCCAAGTCTTAGATGCCACAATAGAGTTAGATTTTCTGAAGGTTTCTTACGTTTAGATGAGTTAATATTCAAAGCGATTATGTTTTCTTTCTCTAATTTAGGACTTAGAATATAGAGACTGTTCTGAACTATTCCTCTAATAATGAAGGTTCCATTCATTCTAATAGACACACCAGATGTATCAAAAAGAACTGAATAACCATCATTCACCATAGAAGAAACATAAATTAGATTATGTGTCAAAGACGGTACATATAATAAGTCTCTTAAAATCAAAGTCTTTTTATTAGAAAATGATAAATAAACATCTCCAACTGCTTCTGCGATTGCAACAGCATCAGTCCCCATGCTCAGGACCACTTCCTCATCAAGTAGCCTTCTGCTTACCTGGAACCCCTGTAAAGAGTTACAGGCATGGTCAGTGGAACCAGAATCCACAATCCAAGATGCAAAAGAACTGCTACTTGAAAGAAGTGACTCAACTACAAGTAACTGAGAATTACCTGTCCCAGCACCCTGAGGCTTTGTGCAGTCCTTTTTCCAATGGCCCTTTTTGCCACATCTGAAGCACTTCGTGCTTGGTGACTTTATCTCTCTTGACTTAGAGGTCCCCACATGGCTCTGCAGAGGCCCTGCCTTCAGCTTCTTATTCTTAGGCTTTTTGCTCATAGGCTTCTTAGCCTTCAGAGCAGCCCTGCGCTTAGCACTTAATGCCTCACCTTTAACCTTGAACCCGTCTTCTACTGCCTAGAAAGCTCCAAGAAGCTCTACATTTGTCATCTCTAACTTGTTAAGGTTGAAGTTAGTGACAAAGCCTTCAAAGGCTCCAGACAGGGACGCAAGGAAGATATCAGTCATAACCTCATTATCCAGCACAATGTTCTTGGTAGCCAGTTCGTTCTGGAACCCGAGCATTTTCAGCATGTGTTCCCGGACAGGCGTCCCTTCGGACATCTTAGTGCTAACGAGCTTTTTCATTATGAGGTAGCGCGTTACGCGGCTATGCCCCTCAAACATTTCTTTGAGGTATAGCATCATATCAGAAGCATCAGGTATTTCTTCGACTTGCTTCTGTAGAGTTGTCTGCAAGGAAGCTATGATATAGCACTTGCACATCTCATTAGAATCTCGCCAGTCGGAGAAAGCCTTGGTCTCTGCCTCAGTGGCATCTGGACTCGGTAGGTTCGGTTCCTGAGTGGTTAGGGCCATGGTGTGTTTACCGATCCTCAGAACAAGCATGAGGTTATGTTTCCAGTCCTCATAGTTAGGACCCGTAAGCTTGTTATCATTTAGGATGACAGATAAGGGGTCTAGTTAGGTCATCTGAAAAATAAATGGGAGTATATTAGAATGCTTCATAAACTCATTTTATAGTATTTTTAAAATAAGTCAAATTATATCCAAATATCAACGCTACCCTCAAAGAGGAGACATATCTATGGATCAATTTTACCATGTATATGAGATCTCGAATTCGGATACACCCGCCCGAGGGGGCAGTGTGCAGCATCCTCCGCTCATAGCAGGTCTCTCGGACCCAATCCAAATCTGCCACAGACGGGCTATAATGGACCATGGTTTTCTTTTGGCCAGCCCCCCATGATCTCCATGCGACACAACGGGTAGCCTCACGGATGCTCCGGATGCTTACCCACAAGCCTAGGCAATCATAACACGGGAGTTCATGCGGCCCCCGCGAGGGTGGAAAAAGCCCTTCTCTTCTGGCATTGTGACCACCATATCCCGAAGGAGACTGCTAAGCCTCCGGCATGACAGAAAATAACTCTCACCCGAGGGGGATGTTAAGCCATACCCTATCACCCAAAAATTCAGCAGTTGGCCGTGGAGGCCAGGGGTACTTACACTGAGTCCTCTTACACATCCCTTAATTATTGTGAGGGTTATTTCAATGCAAGTATTTTAGATCCTAGGTTGCGACAACCTAGACCTAGACCCTGGTCATACCGTGCTCCCACTAGAGTTAAGATCTCTTATGAAGTATAGATAGACTTGGAGAGGACCATAGTCCCTATCCTGTGGATACTCAGTTGTCACCTTTCTCCCGAGAATCACATTACGTACTTTCCGAGCCTTCGATACTAAATAAAATGATCATTACCCTTTGTGCTCTAGAGCCTAGCCAATGGTCTAGACATATAAGGAAAGGTCTCCTATTAGTATGACTCCTCGTATGCAACTTGATGTTTGATGTCATAGATGATCACCACATCACTATTGGTTTCGATATCAAACCAATTAGGGACATCCGACAACCTCCATCGGACCTCGACCTAACGGTGGCATAACCGAGTGTTATGGGATCCAACTATCATCAAACACCAATTAAACTACGGGTGTCATTAAATGGAGATCTAACCTAATGGTCGCAGGGACCAAGTGGGGAAAAGGCATCCCACACACAGTGGGGAAAAGGCATCCCACAATCTAATACCTACAGCATTAGAATATACAATTTCACCAGGGTCTTAGAAAATATCCAACTACCATCAAACATAAACATCCATTGATATCAAGTTCAGGATCCGACCCCTGAACCTGACTAGCAATGCTCTGATGATCCCGTTCATGGTATCTTCCGGATATCTCTTCCTTTGGCCCACCACATCCGGTCTTCCGGTATCTGATATTGTCCTCCAAATCTTCAGCCTGTAATTGAAAAATCTAGTATGCTCTGAGCAATCGCTCATTCATACACATTTTCCTAAGATAAAGAATAATGAAGTACAATAATAGAAATAATTGGCCGGGAAAAACCAAGCCGTGGAACAACCTCCACGTACTTGTCCCATTAGGCCTTATAACCATCCATCACAGAAAGAACAAAAAATAACTATGCAATCATTTTTTTTTCAGGGTCCGACCCCCAAAACCAAACAATCACAATTATTATTTTGTAGCGGCGCCCTACAGGAAAATATAGCATGCAACACATATGCATATATGATCTAGCGCATGCAAACCCCGGTGAATGCATTCATTCATCAAATACGCATTTGATTCGATTCATAAAAAAAAAAATTCGTGAATCGCACACCGAAAATGGCTCTGATACCATTTGTTGGAAACAAATCAGAGACGCAACGGTGTTGGAAATAAATCCATGGTAGAGGCCCGCAGCGGAAGCAAAGTGAAGGTCCGAGGACCTTAGGCGGTGTGCGTTACATATCAAAAATTTTCATCGAAACGATCTACATATGCGTGTATGAAACTAGCATGGCAACTACGCGAACCCCTAACGATGATCTAACGCAAAAGAACAATCTAGCATGTATGCATGTTCTAATTATGTTAAATCTACTTGTTAGAGATCATACCTGCGTGCGGAATCTTTCACCGCGACAAATTTCTTCTTTGTTGATGGAGACGGGCTACGGATCTGCTCGACATAGCTTCGGTGCGACGGCCATAACTTTCGGCTCCGAACTCCGATTGGGCTGAAATTTTGACTGTAAGTAGCCAACTTCGAGACGCAACTTTTGCAACAAGTTTCACGTCGTTTAGACTTCTGTAGCTCCAGGAATCGCAGAAACAACAGTGATTTTCTGTGCAGATTCTGGACAGCAAAAAGTTGCGAGAGACGCCTTCTAGTTCACCCGATCTCACACGATGCACAGCACCTCGTCGATGGATCTCTGAGTGCCTCCATACGACGAGCCTTCTCCTTCTACGAAACACCACGTGAGGAAGATGAGTCGCCATCCAATGGCGCAAGCGAGGGAGAGAGAGACGAGAGAGGAGATGCGAAGAGAGGAGAGGGGGTGGCTAGGGTTTCCCCATGGCTTGGGCCGGCCCTAGGGCTTGCATGGCTCATTAATTTCGTCCCCCCCTCTCTCCCTATGCCTTATATAGGGCCGGCCTTATCCTTACAGATAAGCCTAGCGGATAGGATTGACTGATTCAAACCTCTCCCTATATATCTCTTCTTTTATCTCTATCTTTTTCTTGTTTTCGAAAACGGTCAAAACCAACCCGTTTTCTGTGCCTCTTGACCGACCCTTTCATCGGAGGCAACAACCTCCTAAAACTAATAGGGCCGATCTTGACCAGTCTCTCAACACTCAGGGCCGGCCCCCTTAGTGCATAGTGGCGCATAGTATGACCAAAACGCCCTTATGTCACTAGTTGGCCGTTTCTCGTGTACGAGACTTTGCAAGGCACACATAAGTGAAGTGCACCAGTGATTTCACTATTCTCTGAGGTTCCCGTAGGGTGCCCCTAGTGAAGTCAACTAGTCAACTCGCAACATATCCCGGTGCATCGCACCCATATCGCAAAGTCCACTTATGATAAGGAATTGCTACATGCGTCTCTGCACTAACCTAGGGTTTCCCCTTAGTGCACACACGTAGCTACGCATCTACCGTGCACTAGTGCGAAGCACTCACGGAGCGTAGGCTTGGACTTCTCGCTTTCTCTAACTACGTTCTGTGTTTCGAGGAGATGGTATAAGAACCATACATAATGTCGATAAGGTGGAACCTTCAGGGACCAGGGTTCATGGCTTCCAACTCAGACTCGATCGACACACTACCCGAGTGTACCATCGATCCTCTGAGTCCGAGTTAACCTGCGTAGCCACCCAGAGTGCGACGCAGGCTGCACTCCAATTCCCCCGGACTTACTATGTTCTCCCTCATACCCCTGCTCTCCGCTTAGTATGGTAAACCCGCTGTCCCTCCACTAGTGCCATGATGCAACTCGAGCGGTGGAGAATACCGTCAGACTCGAGTGCTCATATGACTCGGTTCCTTCCAGGTTGACCACATACATCGTACCTTCGATTACTCTTACGAGCAACCGAATCCGTCACCAGTCCAACTGATGACCACCTGGCCAGGGTTTAATACGACGTAGGTCAGACCAAGGAACGCACCTCCCGTTAGGGGTGTGGAGAGCCTGCAGGAGTGATACGCTGATGCAACGCCAGCCGGGTAACCCAGTACACCGTGGTTTTGGATCACTGCATCCGGATCCTCACACATTGGTGCGCCAAAGCACCACAGAACTGGTTAGTCCACCAGACATAGCTCCTCAGGGTTTAGGACCGTTTTACCCTAAGCAGAAACACGGTTTAGTGCACCGGTGTCTGCTCACCGATCTGTGCACCGTGTTGGTTCCGTTCGGCCACAGACACTGTGCCTGGTACTGATCGTGGTGGAGACACCTACGCTCTGTCATCCTAACAGCTTATCCTGATAGGGCGACCAACCCTTATCAGAGCTGCGAACGTATTTAGGTTACATGGGACCAGTCCCTTGAGTCTCCCACTCAAGTGGATTACCATATAGCCATGGCTCTCTGTTCTGTAATCAGAACACGTACTAAGGTACGTACCAATATGCATTCCTATACTATCAACCATACATAGCTAAACTATAGGTTTTTACGAGCTGTTGACCTCACCAATTCTAACAAACGGAAGCCGGACTCGATCTTAGGATTGATACGGTGTGCAATACATTTTTAAAATTTTTTTAAGAAACAATCATATGCGCAAGATTAAAATGAAATGCAAACGAACCCCTATGGTCATCTATCGAAACACACCATAAATGTTATGCATGCAATTCAATAGATCTAGGGTTTTGTTTATTATACCTCCGTACGGGATTTAGCACCGTGATGTTAATCTTCCAAGTTGATGATGACGGAAGTATCCACGTGCGTGGGAGAAGCCTCGTTCATCTTCGGCTACACTCGATCTCGCGAATCGACCCGGATCCTTGCACTCCAATCTCTGAGTGCTTCGGAGTGCAAGCTTTCTCTTCTTCTTTATCACACACACTCTATGAGGAGAAGAAGATGAGATGAAGATGATTTTCTCTTCACAACTTAGGTCAAAACCAAAGAGTGAGAAAGATGAGTGCCCAAGAGAGAGAGGGAGGTCAAAAACCAACACAAGGGAGAGAGAGATGAGTCTTTCTCTAAAATTTTGAACAAGGCTCGGTTTTCTTTGCCTAATATGCCTTGAAAACCGTGCCCCTCTCTCCCCTTGTCCATATGAACCGTTCCCCCTTCTCTCTCTCTCATTAATCCTCAAAAATAAATGCCCACTATTGTATAATTGCCATATTTGCTTTTGCAATTAAAGGGAATAGATTCAAATCATTTCAAATCTAAATTAAACCCTTTAAATATGGATTTGATGGCCATGCATATTTTTCCTAATGACGGGGGCGGCCATTAGGGCATGCAGGACATTTTGAAATGACCAAAATGCCCCCCATGCATCTAGTGGCCATCCACCTCATACCGGAGCATATATGCTCCATCTTAGTGCATGATAAAGTACTCTAACACTTAGGGCACCTTATCCATACCTATTTAACATACCATAGAGTTATGAATACTGTTTTTACTATTTACTGGGGTGCCCTCAGTAAAACATGGGGTGCCCCTATAGTAAAAATCACTAAACACAGAGACCGTGCTCTAGTGCGACACGCATACACGGAATGAACTCCTCATGGCATTATGGCAACATCGTGTGTCCCTATACTACTCTGGGGTTACCCCCTAGTGAACACACTTAGTCCTGTGCAACCACCATGCCCTAGTGCAATACACTCACGGAACACAGGATGATTAAGGCATTATTTCTTCAACTCATATTGTGTAGTGAGACAAGGAGAAAGTTATGATCCGTAACGATCGTGGATAAGGTGGAACCTTCAGGGACTAGGATCGTGGATAAGGTGGATAACGCGGACCCGATCGACACACTATCCAAGTGTCTCTATCAATCCTCTAGGTCCCGATTAACCTACGTGGCCACCCAGAGTGCGACGCAGGCTGCACTCCAATTCTCCCAGACTTACTAAGCTCTCTCGTATACCCCTGCTCTCCGCTTAGTTTGGTAATTAGATATCCCTTCACTCGGTGCCATGTGTCAACTTGAGCGGTGGAGAGCACCGTCAGACTCAAGTGACCATATGACTAGGTTCCTTCTAGGTTGATTAACACATCGTACCTCCGATCATTTTGGCCAAACAACCGAATTTGGTCTAACAGCTCAACTGTTAACCACCAGGCCTGGTTTTAGTACGATGTATGTTAGACCAAGGAATGCACCTCCCAATGGGGATGTGAATAGCCTGCAGGAGTGGCATGCCGATGCAACACTCGCTCAGCAACCCAGCGCACCATGGTTTTGGGTCGTGGTTAGATCCCTCACATGTTGGTGAACCAAAGTTACCCAAACTGGTTAGTCCACCGGTCATGATTCCTTAGGGTTTAGGACCTATTACCCTAAGTAGAAACACGGCTATGTACACCGGTGTCTGCTCACCGATCTGTGCACCGTGTTGGTTCTGTTCAACCACAGACACTGTGCTTGGCATTGACCATGGTGGAGAAACCCATGCTCTGTCATTCCAACAGCTTAACCTGATAGGGCGACCAACCCTAATCAGAACTGCAAACAATTTAGGCTAATAGTACTAATCAACTGAGTCTCCCACTCAGATGAACCACTATATAGCCATGGCTCTTTTCAGTTCAATATATAGAACACGTATAATACGCACCAATTAAGCTATTCTAATATAAATATCAACTCATTTATTAATCAACCATGGTTTTTACAAGTCCTAGACCATATCTTACTCAATAATTCATTCGTATGAATGTGGCCATTCTAATTATTTCGTACAAAGGTAGCTATTCTAATTCATTCGTACGTGCCATTCTAAATCATTCGTAAGTGCCATTCTAATTCATTCATACGAATATAGCAATGCTAATTCATTCGTACGAACGAATGTAGCCATTCTAATTCATTCGTACGAATGTTGCTATTCTAATTTATTTATATGAAGGTAGCCAATCTAATTTATTCGTACGAGCTATTCTAATTCATTCGTATGAATATAGGCATTCTACTTCATTCGTACGAATGAATATATCCATTCTAATTCATTGTTAAAAAGGTAGCCATTCTAATTCATTATTACGAGCCATTCTAATTCATTCGTACGAATATAACCATTCTAATTCATTCGTACGAACGAATATTGTCATTCTAATTTATTCGTATGAATGTAGCCATTCTAATTCATTCATACGAACGAATATACCCATTCTAATTCATTGATATGAATGTAGCCATTCCAATTCATTCGTACGAAGGTAGCCTTTCTAATTCATTCGTTCAAGCCATTCTAATTCATCCGTATGAATATTGCCATTCTAATTCATTCATAGAATGTAGCTATTCTAATTCATTCATACAAAGGTAGCCATTCTAATTATTTCATACGAGACATTCTAATTCATTCGTATGAGCCATTCTAATTCGTTTGGACGAGATATTCTAATTCATTCGTACGAACGGATATAATCATTCTAATTCATTAATATGAATGTAGCCATTCTAATTCATTCGTACGAAGATAGTCATTCTAATTCATTCATATGAGCTATTCTAATTGATTCGAAAGAATATAGCCATTCTAATCTATTCGTATGAAGATAGCCATTCTAATTCATTCGTACGAATATAGGCATTCTAATTCGTTCGTACGAATATAGCCATTCTAATTTATTCGTACGAAGGTAGCTACTCTAATTCATTCGTAAGAGCCATTCAAATTCATTCGTACGTATATAGCCATTCTAATTCATTCATATGAACGAATATAACCATTCTTATTTATTTGTACGAATGTAGCCATTTAATTCATTCATACGAAGGTAACAATTCTAAATCATTCGTACGAGCTTTTCTAATTCAATCGCTCGAATGTAGCCATTCTAATTCATTCATATGAACGAATGTGGCCATTCTAATTCACTCGTATGAATATAGCCATTCTAATTCATTCGCACAAAGGTGGCTTCCAATTCATTCGTACGAGCCATTCTAATTCATTTGTATGAATGTAAATATTTTAATTCATTCTTACGAACGAATATAGCCGTTCTAATTTATTTGTATGAACGTAGCCATTCTAATTCATTTGTACAAAGCTAACCATTCTAATTCTTTCGTACGAGCCATTCTAATTCATTTGTACGAATTTAGCTATTCTAATTCATTCGTACGAATGAATGTAGCTATTCTAATTCATTCGTACGAATGAAGCCGTTCTAATTAATTCGTATGATTGTAGTCATTCTAATTCATTTGTATGAACAAGTATAGCCATTCTAATTAATTCGTACGAATATAGCCATTCTAATTCGTTCTTACGAAGGTAACCATTCTAATTCATTCGTACATGATATTCTACATCATTTGTACGAACGTAGTTATTCAAATTTATTCGTACGAAGGTAGCCAGACTAATTCATACGTACAAGCGCTACTAGTTCATTTGTACGAATGTACCCATTCTAATTCATTCGTACGAATGAATGTAGCCATTCTAATTCATTCCTATGAATGTAGCCATTTTAGATCATTCGTATGAAGGTAGCCATTCTAAAACTTTCGTAGGATCCATTCTAATTCATTCGTACGAATGTAGCTGTGGGGGAAAATCTTTGTGCCGACCTGAAGACTTTGCCTCACCAGTCAATTGAAATTGAAGTTGATGTCGAAGATCGTTGGTCGATCTGTTGATTGCAGTTGAAGCCTTTTGATATACAAACAGAGAGAATGTTGACACGAGGTGTGATCTCGGAGTTCAGCCGAAGCCTACGTCTCCGTGCTATAGGGAGCAACCCGAATTTACTAATACTTATATTAAAGTGATCTCGACAGGCCAAGTATCACTGAAAACTCCCTGATCTCTTCGAAGGAGAGTGGTAGATCAAAGAGAGGTGGAAGATGGGAAGTTGAGAAATTCCAGAGCTTTGGATTCTGAAAACCAGATCTCAGAGTGGAAATCAGAAATTTTGGATCCTTTTACATTCGAAGGCTCTGCTATTTATAGGATTCTCTGGTGGTAAATGACGGTTTCTGCTGTAGCATCTGGGGATCCTCCAGGTAAAGCTGGCGGGCCCCGCTACCGTCTTCTAGGGGATTCCACAGGCTCTTGGTCTCACCAGACAGGGCCGGTGGGTCCTGCGATAGTCCTCGTGGGCCCACCAGGCAGGGCCGGTGGGTCCCGCGGTGGCCCTCGTGGGTCCACCGGGCAGGGCCGGTGGGTCCCGTGGTGGTCCTCGTAGGCCCACCAGGCAGGGCCGGTGGGTCCCGTGGTAGTCCTTGTGGGCCCATCAGGCAGGGCCGGTGGGTCCCGTGGTAGTCCTCGTGGGCCCACCAGGTAGGGCCGGTGGGTCCCGTGGTAGTTGGTAAACTTCTGCCAAAATTTGCACCCACAGTTACCCCCTCCAAGTTAGCTAGAGTTCGTTCTGGCTGGCTTGGATTTGGTGCAAAAAACAGCAACCCCCTGTCGCAAAAGGCACGAAGAAGCTTGTCGAATGTTAGCATAAAAAAGACTGATCGGTCAATTTTGACCGATCGGTCAAGTTCGACAGATCGGTCAGGTTTTGACCGATCGGTCAAGTTTTGACCGATCGGTCAAGTTTGACCGATCAGTCAAGTTCGACCGATCGGCCAAGTTTGATCGATCGGTCGAGTTTGATCGATCGGTCAAATTCAACCGGTCAAGGATCGGGTGATCTGTCAAAAAACATGGTTTTTTGACCGATCCAGTAGAAAATTGACCAATCGGTTGATTTTTGACCGATCGGTCAAGTTTGACCGATCGGTTAAAAATCAACCGGTCAACGATCGGATGATCGGTCAAAAAATATGGTTTTTTGACCGATCCAGTAGAAAATCGACCGATCAGTTGATTTTGACCGATCGGTCAAGTTTGACCGATCGGTTAAAAATCAACCGGTCAAGGATCGGATGATCGGCAAAAAACACAAGTTTTTTGCTAGATCCAGTAGAAAATCGACCGATCAGTTGATTTTGACCGATCGGTCAAGTTTGACCGATCGGTTAAAAATCAACCGGTCAAGGATCGGATGATCGGCAAAAAACATAAGTTTTTTGCTAGATCCAGTAGAAAATCGACCGATCAGTTGATTTTGACCGATCGGTTAAAAATCAACCGGTCAAGGATCGGGTGATCGGCAAAAAACACAAGTTTTTTGCCAGATCCAGTAGAAAATCGACTGATCAGTTGATTTTGACCGATCGGTCAAGTTTGACCGATCGGTTAAAAATCAACCGGTCAAGGATCGGATGATCGGCAAAAAACACAAGTTTTTTGCCAGATCCAGTAGAAAATCGACCGATCAGTTGATTTTGACCGATCGGTCAAGTTTGACCGATCGGTTAAAAATCAACCGGTCAAAAATCGAGTGATCGGCAAAAAATACAAGTTTTTTGCCAGATCCAGTAGAAAATCGACCGATCAATTGATTTTGACCGATCGGTTAAAAATCAACCGGTCAAGGATCGGGTGATCGGTAAAAAACACAAGTTTTTTGTCAGATCCAGTAGAAAATCGACCGATCAGTTGATTTTGACCGATCGGTCAAGTTTGACCTATCGGTTAAAAATCAACCGGTCAAGGATCGGGTGATCGGCCAAAAACACAAGTTTTTTGCCAGATCCAGTAGAAAATCGACCGATCAGTTAATTTTGACCGATCGGTCAAGTTTGACCGATCGGTTAAAAATCAACCAGTCAAGGATCGGGTGATCGGCAAAAAACACAAGTTTTTTGCCAGATCCAGTAGAAAATCGACCGATCAATTGATTTTGACCGATCGGTCAAGTTTGATCGATCGGTTAAAAATCAACCGGTCAAGGATTGGGTGATCGGCAAAAAACACAAATTTTTTGCCAGATCCAGTAGAAAATCGACCGATCAGTTGATTTAGACCGATCGGTCAAGTTTGACCGATCGGTTAAAAATTAACCGGTCAAGGATCGGGTGATCGGCAAAAAACATAAGTTTTTTGCCAGATCCAGTAGAAAATCGACCGATCGGTTGATTTTGACCGATCGGTCAAGTTTGACCGATCGGTTAAAATCAATCGATCAAATTTTGAGGGATAAGGCGAAAGAGCCTATTTTTCGCCTGATCCTCTGGTAAATTACCTACCACCCAGCAGATTGATCGGACAAAATACTTGCGCATTGAGTTGAATCTTCAGATCCAGTGATTTGCTTTGAACCGGTGGTTCGGCTGGTTCGACGTTTCGTTTGGTCCGACGGTTCGCCTGATTTTGCGCTTGCTATGGATGGATGCCACGTGTACCTTCAAAAACACGCGATTTCATATGGTGATGACATGTGTCATCTCGATTTGCGCGCCTGTTTACCCTGGGTATATAAGTTTTTTCTGGCTGTCATTTTCGCCTCACGCTTTCAAAATTTTTTCGAAGTCCAGACTCTTTTGCTCCCGATTTCTGCTCTCTACTTTCGCTTGATTGGTCAAATGGCTTCCTCTGGTAGTTCGAAGAAGTCGGGTGCGGTTTCCTTAAAGAGGAAGGGGAAGGAAATCGCTGAGGTTCCATCTCCTCCGAAAGGACGTGGCAAAGGCAAGGCGGTGCTTGCCGAGCTTGGGCAACTGGGCAAAAGACACCAAGAAGTAGGGTTTGCTTCAGCGCCATCGAGGCCAGAGCATATTCCCAAAGCAAAATTTATCTTGGGCCCGCTCATGCCTTTGAAAGAGGAACCGGAGTATGTATACAATACCGGTGGTGAGTTCACAGATTCGAAGAGAAAGAAGTGGCAGACGCTGCTTGCTTACTTCACAGAAGGGAAGGTTCAGCCTTCGCTCCCAAGTATCCAATCTACGTTTGGCATCGACAAGAAGACCATCTTCACCAACTTTGCCAGTAAGGAGCAGGTCATGGGAACCATTGTGACCATCGGCCAACTCAACTGCGGTCTGCGTCTTCCGTTGCCATCCTTCGCTGCAAGGTTACTGAATACCTCTGGCCTTTGCCCCGGGCAGGTGACTGGGAATGCCTGGAGGATTATCTACGCATTCTGCCGCGTAGAGTCGGACTTCGAGGAGGATCTGAAGGCATGCTACTCAAGTATTCCAGAGGGTGAAGTTGCCCGAATCGAGCTTGGATATTTTTTCTTTCATTATCGATGGGCTTGGAGGAAGGACAGTCCGTTCTTCAATTTGACTGGCGTATCTGCGCTGCGTCCACTTACTGACACAGTCCCTTCGGACAAATTATATACTGACTGGCCCATATCTGTTTCTGGTGCATGGACTCCCCTCTCCGTACCCGAGACCCCCCGGAGCGAGGTGCACGATGAAGTGAAGATGTATTGCGAGGGAGGCGTCTTTGCTTGGACCTCGGAGAGGGTGGGAGCAATCGATAACTTGTTCTTAGAGTTGACCTGCGGGACCAGGTCATGGAAGCAGTTCTCAAACTGCCCAGTTAGGTATGGCAACGCCAACCTCCTCCACCGACTACGGGCTCGATATGAAGACAATGAGGTCTTGTACTCAGACTACGAGGAAGATCCTCAGTCTGGCAAGATTATCAGGAAGGTTTGTGTCGAGAAGAAGATTTATAGTGTAAGGCGTCGATTGCCTAATATGGAGGAGAAACTGGTCATACAACGAGGCCCAGCGAAGAAGAAGAGAAAAACCCTTGAGCAGAAGGAAGATGAGGACAGAAAGAAGGAAGACGATGAAGAAGAGGAGGAGAAGAAAAAGAAAGACGAGGAGGAGGAAGCAGAGACCGTAAATGACAGTAACGGCAATGGCAGTGGTGATGGTGGCAATAACGAGGATGAGGAAGATGGGGGTGGTGAGGATGATCTTCCTCCCACCCCCACTGATGGAGATGGTGGAGATGGGGGTGATGAGGAAGGAATTCCTTCCCCCCCTGCTGGTGGTGACCAAGAACAAGGGGGTGGTGAAGAGGACGAAGACTCTATTCCTATTCCCATTTATGAGGCTAAGGCCCGTCAAATGGAAGGAGTCATGGAAATAGAAGGCGATGGCCACAAGGTGGTTCCCGCCTATCGCTTTGATGAGTTGAAGAAGCGCCCAATGCGCTTCAAGATAAAATTGTCGAGGAGTGGTGGGGTTGGAAGCAACCCCACGCCCCTTGATCAAATTCCTCCTGAAGTTCCCCGTCTCAAAGGAGCGACAACGAGCGGGGGTATGGAGGTTGAGCAACCCCCACCCCCCTCTCGCTCTCTAGCTGAGGAGGTGGCTGCTATGGTGGCGGGGCTCGTCCAGCCAAGCGGGCCTCGAGAGGAAGGGGGAGTCTCACCTCCTCGGGGTGCTCCCTCTCCTACTCACTTGGAGAGGGAGAGCCGCGTGGGTGATGGGGCTCCTCAACCCCAACCAGAGCCAACTCCTACCAAGGAGAAATCGACCCCTCGGGGTGGCTCCGATCGCGGGAAGGGAAAGGCTACTCGAGCCGATGTCTCAGGTATCTGCAGTAACTTGCCTCGATTATCTTGCCTTTGAAGTTTGAAAATATTCTAACTCTTTGAACTCTTGTGTTGATTGCAGGTACGCCTGTTGGCTCGACTCATAAGATGAAGGATTTGGGTGAGGTTG